>WIQG01000161.1:0-364372 GCA_014925785.1 Mycena galopus ATCC 62051
TCCTCAGAATCATGTTATAACAGATGGAAATATTATTATGCATGCATCCCACATTAACAGGCAATTTCAGGGCTCTTTGGAACCCAGGTAAAAATCTGAGGAGAGCAAGTTGTCCGCCCATTTTGTGTTGAAATTAGTGTTGACTGTCCAAATCATTTGACCCAGCTTTCAAGACAGCAGAGCAAGCCAAACACATCTCTCCTTTTCTTGATCTTGGCACAAGGCCCTGATCATATCTCAGAATTATTATTATTAATTGGGCAGTGAGCAGATGAATGTCCTGCGAGATGATCTCAGAAATCTTCATTCAGTCCCTCCCACCATCCTGCGAGTTGAACCCACAATTTCTGGGATGATCCTGTTGAGCATGGCTCGGCTGGCCTTATAGTTGGGGTGCTCTCCACGCTCTTCAGCACTGTTATTCCCCCGTTTCATACCTTACCTACCAATTAGTTATTCCACCCCTTTGATCTACATGCTACCGATCACATGTATATTTACCGTCGATAGGGCATGCTCCTCAGTCATTCACCTTGGTCATGAAGTGCCCGGCTGAGGTGCGTGCCATTCACTCTTTATTTATTCTTCTCATACTCACAATTACATTTATCACTGTCTATTAGGTATACTAATATTAGTCATTCATCTTGAAGTACCCAGCTGAGTTTATCATGATCACTGTCTATTAGATCCTAGAAACTTGAGATTATTCTTTCGTCTGCCACCGTCGCTGACTGCTAGAATCAGCAGCATGAAATGGCAGTGGCACGTACAAAATCTAAGAATTCTGTCACATCTGAATCCATAGTGGTTACATTTAGCATACATACCTTGTTTGGCCTGCACGCTACCTGAAATGAAACCACACCAAAGCTTGGACTGCAACTTTAGTTTCTTTGAGTGATCATGACAGCTAGAATCAGTGGCATGGAATGGTGGTAGCAAGTATGGAATCTCAGAATTCCATATATAGCAGTTACATTTTGCATACGTACTCTGTCTCACATGTGCACTGCCTAAAATGAAACCAAACCAAAGATTGGACTGTAACTTTAGTTTCCCCAGCGATGGCTAGAATCAGCAGCATGGAATGGTGGTAGCAAGTATGGAGTCTCAGAATTCTGTCACATCCGAATCCAGAGCAGTTACATTTTGCATACATACTTTGTTTCACCTGCGGTGTCGAAGAGAAGGTTGGTCCTTAGGTGGACCGAGTGGTGTCCAGGTCGTGCCGATAAGGGCGCTGAGTCGTGCGGTAATAATCCCCTTCGCGCAATCTAGATAAGAGCTCTAACAAAATAATAATCAGCTCAATAAATCTCAGAAGATACTCAGCTTGTTGTAAAATAGAAACTAAGAGTAGGGTGCACGAGATCCGAGTTGATGAGTGGATTGAGGTGGTGGTAAGAGGAAAAGAAGCGAGGTACATAATGGGATGGCTGCTCCCATTCTCTTTGGACACCGGAGCCCGCAAGCGAATGACATGAAACAAATATACCGTACGTAAAATGTCCATTGTGAATCCCGCCGCCGACGCAAATCTGTTGACACAACACAAGCCGGGAACCTGCGCAAAGACATATAGGGAGTAATGCTGCCCCACTCAGCGCCGACATTGGGTGCCCAATCCAAGTCGAAGCTCCCCGACGCAGTCCGATCAAGTGCGCATCTTGAGATCAGCGCCGACTTCGGGATTGCTACGAATGGGGTGTGTGGGTGATAGAGCGATAGGAATAGGAACGAAATGAGAACGAGAGAACTACCAAAATGCTGTAAGTAATAGATGAATGTGCCTGACCATGTTTCAGCTCCAAAGTGATTGGGTCCACGCAATTTATGTTGTAGGAGACAGGTATCTTGGCAGTGCATCGTTAATAAAAACTGTAGTGCAGCTGCAGATGCGATCTAAGAAAGGGAAAGGAAGGAAATATTGAGTAGAAATGAAATACGTGTGATGGATGCGTCGTAGAAGGAGAACGAAAAAGATCGGTGTGGTGTTACCATATTTGGTTGACAGCGGAAATCGGCCCGGAATGGGAAAGTGACGAGCTTGACAAGTCACACTTCCACAGTGGACTGCCTAAAATGAAACCAAACCAAAGATTGGACTGCAATTTCATGAAATGGCTGTAGCACATATAGAATCCCAGAATTCCATCACATCTGAATCCACGGGGGCCTGCATCTTGCAGCAGATATTATAAAAGGCAGGCAATGCTACATTACCCGTACATGAATGGATACCTATCTTTTGTCCCTTTATAACATCTGTGAAAATATTTGCTACTGAAGCTTTGTCCCTTTGGCACAAACTACTACTGCTCCTGATTTTATACAAAGTTCGAGTGCTTGGCTGGCACTTCATGCCCCACCACTTCAGTTGAAGCTAGGTATAGTCAAAACCTAGGCAGCATGAGTGCCAATATTGGAAGCCAAAAATTTGTCCTGTAAAAAAAATTACATCTTGAAACAGGTGGATGAGCTATCTTTAAGATGTTTCCACATCTTCTGAGTTCTGTGTTCAAATCCAATCCCTTTGGTATCCTGCATTGAAATAGAAGTTAAATACAGCAAAAATAATGCCTGAAGAGATAGCAGGGAAGAAAGGCCAGATAATCCCAATCAAATCCTAGACCTAGGATTTGATTGAGATTGTCCTAGACCCTCACATGATCTCACATCATGATGGAAGGATGACCACTCCTGACGATTCTGAATTGCCTATTATAGAAGGTGTAGCTATAAATAAGTTGTTTGGTATCTGAATTTGCTCACCGTTTACACTGTGTGTAAATCACACATTTACATGCGGTGTAAATGATGGGTATTTTTAGATTAATTCCGAGGATTATCAGTCATTTACAGGCCATGTAAATTGGGTGCAATTCTGGAGGAAATTACAAGTTTACTCCCAATTTACAGGCATTGTAAATGATGGGTAATCACTGAGAAAACTTAAAGTTTCCTTCACATTTACATTGAGTTTACAGGGCCTGTAGTTCACAGCTTGCCCCCAGTGACAGTCAGTGACACTGATGGCATTTTTGTTGAGTAAATTTCCCCCTATCCCGGGGCAAAAACCGTTCGTGGCACCGATGGCACCATTTTTTACTGATCCTGGGTCAGAAGGTCGGTGGCACCGATGGCACACTTTTGGCAACATTTGGTACTGATCCTGGGTCTGAAGGTCTGGTGGCACCGATGGCACACTTTTGGCAATATTTTTTTACTGATCCTGGGTCAGAAAGTCTGGTGGCACCGATGGCACACTTTTGGCAACATTTTTTACTGATCCTGGGTCAGAAGGTCTGGTGGCACCGATGGCACTATTTGGGTAACAAAATTTTACTGATCCAGGGTCAGAAAGTCTGGTGGCACCGATGGGACACTTTTGGCAACATTTTTTACTGATCCTGGGTCAGAAAGTCTGGTGGCACCAATGGGACACTTTTGGCAACATTTTTTACTGATCCTGGGTCAGAAAGTCTGGTGGCACCGATGGCACTATTTGGGTAACAAAATTTTACTGATCCAGGGTCAGAAAGTCTGGTGGCACCGATGGGACACTTTTGGCAACATTTTTTACTGATCCTGGGTCAGAAAGTCTGGTGGCACCGATGGCACTATTTGGGTAACAAAATTTTACTGATCCTGGGTCAGAAGGTCCGGTGGCACCGATGGCAAACTTTTGGCAACATTTTTTTACTGATCCTGGGTCAGAAGGTCTGGTGGCACCGATGGCACTATTTGGGTAACAAAATTTTACTGATCCCGGGTCAAAATGTCTCGTGGCACCGATGGCACTATTTGGGTAACAAAATTTTACTGACCCTGGGTCAGTGGCCTCATGGCACCCATGGCACAATATCCAGCCCAATTGGCGGTTCTGTGGCACACATGGCAGTTCCGTGGCATATGTGGCATTGTTTGTTCGAAAAAAGCGACCAAACAATAGGGGGTATTTACTGGGTGGCATGGCTGCTCTGCCACCGCTGGGTGCCGCAGCTGCCACCAAACCCGTACGGTGGCCATGCCACGTCTCGATAACTATCGACGGGTCTTGGGGGGGTAGACCCGTCGATAGTTATCGAGGGGTGGCGGTATTATCAGGTGTGATGGTACCTGATCTTCGGTGCTGTTATTGGCTGTAATCAGGTACCATCACGGCACTACGGAACCTCCCGCACACTAATCGCGATTACTATCAAGTGCCATCACAGCACTACGGAACCTGCGGAAATCGCGGCCCGCGTTTAACCCAATCGAGTTAAACTTGACAACAGCCATGTTCCAAGTAAGCCGGATCATTTGCTTCTCCCGGTTTTGCATAAATCTTGGCTCGTGGACGGACCCCCACTCATCACACTCATGACTGTCCAAGGTACGAATCGTATTTCCACATTCCGCATAGGCTGACCTCGATGCACAGCTCGAGAGGCTGCATTTCTCACCAAACTTATACCAGTACTTACCGAGACTCGTCATTTCAACTGCAGTCACGATATTTCTGATCATTGAGCCAAAACCAACAGCCCGAGGTTATATACCTATGTGAGCCAAGACCTCGCACAGGTTCAAGTTATGATTCAAATTCTCGCACATCTCCTCGGTTTCATACATGTTTTCACCTTGTCCACCATCACCAACTTGTCGACCCGCTTGCACTTCGGCCGTGGCTCCGTGTCCTTGCAGCGGTTGCGGCTGTGGCAATCCATGTCATCGTTCAACGTCGCGTGGAATCTTCCGTTTCTGCATATCAGTATCTCCACTTTTTATATCATCTTCCATCTCCTGCCAGCATCCCTGTGGGTCGCTGCCCTTACTCCCATCGCCTCCTCCACATCCGTTCCTGCAGTGATAAAAATTCCCTTCTACCACTCGGACCCTGCCAACATGTTCTGGAATCACTTGGTGGTGTTCCAGCTGCCAACAATGCGGAATGACCGGGGTGTCTTCTCATATACTCCAGCGGCCGTGTGGCAGGGGCCGATGTTGAATGCTGCATCTAATGCAACCAGTCAAGGTGGACTTCACTTGAACGCGAAAAAGGACAACAGCCGCTTGTCGTATTCGGGACGCTCATATGGGGTTGGTGCTAGTGCTGGGCTGGAGGACATTGTATTTGACGGAAAAGGGCCTGGCTCCTCTGTCGTCTCCGACATGTACAGCTATCAAGAATCCGGCTACGTCACAGATATACAATCGGTAGTGGCGGCAAGCGCCGCTCCCCTACTCTTCCTTAGGTTTTGGTTGAGATTCCTGAGCAACATTTTGGTGGTATTGTACAAAGAAAACTGATAGCAAAAGCGCAGGTTTTGGTCGAGATTCCTCAGCAACATTTTGGCAGTGTGTTTTAAATATAGAATCAATTTAAATTTCGGTGTGCAATGAAGATCCAATATAGGGAACTTTGGTGTTGATGAGCCAAAAGGTAGGCATAAGTACTGCTTGTACAAAAAAAAACTGATAGCAAAAGCGCAGGCTTTGGTCGAGATTGCTCAGCAACATTTTAGCAGTATGTTTTAAATATAGAATCAATTTAAATTTTCAGTGTGCAATGAAAATCCAATATGGGGAACTTTGGTGTTGATCAGCGAAAAGGTAGGCACAAGTACTGCTTGTACAAAAAAAAACTGATAGCAAAAGCGCAGGTTTTGGTCGAGATTCCTCAGCAACATTTTTGCAGTATGTTTTAAATATAGAATCAATTTACATTTTCGGTGTGCAATGAAAATCCAATATGGGGAACTTTGGTGTTGATGAAGGAAACCTTTGATTCTGCACACCCTGCTGGCGGCTTTTACAATGGAGTCTGACAAGGAACTTCAAAAAAAATCCAATGGAGCAAGTTCCGAATTATCCGAAATTGAATCATGACGAGCAAAGCATTCGTTACAAAGTTTATCAAAATGAGGATTGTTTTTATTTGAAATACTTTGGGCTTCTTGTGACACTGATGGTGACCAAGTATTTTACATGCAGCTTGGCGTAGAACATCCCCAGATAATAATGTCAAAGATTTGTGCCTGTGATTATAAGAGAATCCAAGCCATACAGGACAGAATTCTACTGTCATTTTTAAGGAGGTGGTGGGTGCCAAAATGTTCAGCGGGTGTTGCTTGTCTGTGGCAGGTGCCAAATTGTTCAGCGGGTGCTGTTTCTTTGTGGCAGATGCCAAATGGTTCAGCGGAAGCAGTTTGTCATTAGTAACTGCCATGATATTCAGTGCGTGCTTATCACTCATAGGCAGTATGGATGAGTTTTGGTGGAGGGAGAGAAGAGATACTGTTGTATTTCTTTCAATTCGTATAGTCACATGTCACCCAGCCCAAAAATTACGAAAATCTTTGTAAGTCACTGGGTCACCGAGGCAACTTCGAGCTTAGCCAAGCTGGCTGAGGTTAGCCGAGGTTAGCCGAACTCTGCCCGCAGATCAAAATGCCCAATATGGATGCCGTACAAAAGGGTCAATTCATACAATGGTGTCACACCCAAACCCTCGTATGAATTAAACGAAATACAACAGTATACAAATAATTGTCAATAAACAGGTGAGCGGATTTAGAGTGGAGCATTTCTATTATCTGTTGGAGCGTGGAGCAAGCTCACATGATACAATATAATCCATAGAACAAGTTACTGGAGCATTTCCGTTATGTGTTGGAGCGTGGAGCAAGCTTATGTGATACAATGTAATTGATGGAACAAGTTATGTCATTTAACGTAATTGATGGCATTGCTTTGGTGGACTGAAATGCATTTCATCCCCACAGAACCCTTCTCTGTTACACAGAGTAGAGGATGTGTTGGAATGGAGTGTGGAGCAAGCTTACATGATACAATGTAATCCATAGTTTTCATCCTAGTGATTTCAAAATCAAAGTTCACGGGGTTATCAAAATGTACCCATCACAACTAACGCGGTCCGAGGAGTGTTACGTTGTATGTATTACATTGTGTGTATACGTAATATGATGTCAGGTCGGCACTTTGGCGCACGGAATCCAGTTTCAAACTGACAGAACCCTTCTCTGTTACACAGAGTAGGGGATGTTGGAAAAATGACAGCTCGGCCTGGAGAATCTCCCTTTCGCAGACTTCATCTGACGGCACGTTTCCCAACTTCTATCTTGCATATGGTGCCCTACCCAACAGCCAATATATGTCAGATTCGGGCACATTCCAGCCAGAGGGCTATGCAACCCTTGGACTCGGGGATGATTCACAGATTGTTGCCCTTGTAGACACCTCCTACCGGCCCCGGACCATGTTTGCAATTGCCACCCATACAGCGTCCTTGACAAAGTCCAGTGCGATGTGAATTTCGCACCGTACAACTTTGAGATCTCTGTCAACTCGACGAACGCTCTCATCAGCGTCACTCCACTCGCTAGCTCTACTCGTGATATGGACCCTACTTCTATAGACGGATCTGGGATCATAGCAGAGATGGTGATGCGGCAGGTCACATTCCTCTCCATGATCAATACCAATCTGTATACATCAGTCCTGGGCAATGTCTTCATGTCAAACATTGTGAACGTGGCAACGGTGCAAAATTCTTCAGTGAATGACACCTCTGCCATCTTGGAGGGTATTTCAACCGCACGGGAGTCCATGATCGACAATATTTTGGTTGGATTTGCAAGTGCTCAACTGGAGATTGCGGGGGGGAACATGTCCGTAGTCAATGCCACGGTGGACGCTCTCACGGATGTGACGATTGCCACTATGCGGATTGGGAAGTTTCAATATGTTGTGGGCATTGCCGCGCTGAACTTCCTCATTGTGGCGGTGTATTTTGGGGAGTGCGGGCGTACGCGGGGATGCCGCGGCCTGCCGCCGTTTGATTACACTGATATTGCAAGTGTGATGGTAGCGGTGTCCAGAGGTGGCGGAGAGCTAGGCAAATGCGTGACGAGGGCGCACAAGGTCGCGGGCAGCGGGTGGTTGGGGGATGCGGGTGGTATGGCGGGTGGTGAGAAGAGGATCACGCTTGGGCTGCGTGATGGGATGCCGATGATTCAAGCGGTAGGGGTGGTGAATGAAGACCTGGAAGAAGCTTCCTTGAAAAATGAACAGAATGGAGCAGAGGATACCTGGGATTTCTTTGTGGCAGCGTCCGAAATTTGACTCTCCCCACTTACTACGATACATACTGGATGCATCCCGCAATTTTGATTCTATAGACCCTTCGTCCTTTCTACCGTCTTGAATAGTCAGTTTTTTTTCATTGACACCCAAATTTATTTGGAAACAAAGTACTGTGAATTCTAGATCATGAATCTGATAGTAGGGGTGGCCCTCAAAAAATAAACGAAATTTGGAGCAGTGATGCACACAACCTAGAGAACCATTTCCCATCATTGAAGTACACATGTTGGTGGCTGTCACCATTCACTTGCTATGGGCACTATCAATTGGGGCAGCCTACAAAAAATGGGAGCATGTTGAAAAAAGGTCGGGCATGCATGCAGGTGCTTATTCCATGATTTCCTGCACACAAACAAAGTCAAGAGTGCCATTCTCTCCCATGCTAGGAATATTTTCAATCTCTTCACAATACATTCCCCCAATTGTTTATTTGGCAGAGACACCAAGAAGGAGACGGTCAAAAAGAGGGCATCACAGATGATGATTTGTTGTGAAAGAGTGAGGCATGATGAGGTACGGGTGGCTAGAATAGAGCGCTTGAGGTGAGCCACCAGTAGCCACCTGGTGGCTCTGCAGGCACATGGTAACAAGTGGCTACTGTGTCTGGTGGTTCAACTGGTGGCTCTGACAGAGGACCTCATGGCTAGTAGAGGGTCATAAGTAGTGTGGAAATACATTGGCCTTGTGCCATTTTTCTGCTCACCATGCGAGGAGCCCAGATTTAGTCCCACATTCAGTTCCTGCACTATTCAGGTTCATTTCTATGGAATGGGGCAACTTTGAAAGTTCTTCTGGCCTAACCCACTCAAGGGTTTATCTTGACACTTTCAGCAAAACCTACAATCAAGTAATAATATATTATCACACAGTCACTCATTAATCCTTAGCCACTCGTCACCACATGCCTGAAGAGCCACCAGGTGGCTACTGGTGGCTCACCTCAAGCGCTCTAATACCCACTGGCAACTTTCTGAGAAGAAAGGGCAAGGATTGCCGATGCTACCTCTGGGCTGTTGCCCTACACTGGTCGCGAATATCGTGATATGTGGCAGAAAGGTAATTGATTGCCGTGTTTACGTTACAAACAGATGCTGTAAGGTAAAATGGGGCGAGTGTAAAATGGTAAGGAAAACTAAACAAATGGTTGTTTTCACATGCGGGCCCTCCAACTCTACCACACCGCAAGGCTTGAGAATGGTGGTGGCAGAGCGCGTAATGGGCAGCTGAGTAGCCAAGGACAGGCGGTAGTGGTACAGGGTAGGTTTATGACCAACCGCATTCATCAGCAAACCTTGGGCTCTTTTGTGCTGTGGGTACCCCCTTACATAGCGCTACGTAGCACTACGTACATCAGCGAAAAGGTACAGTACGGTACCGGCGGTACATAGCACCACAGATTGCTACGTAAAGGGGTACCCACAGTACAGCCGTTCCCAGGGTTTGCTGATGTTTGCCAAGCACGTGGCTGCGCTTATCACGGTTGGCGAAGCGGCTGGGATGACTGGTTGCCGTTTTGGCTGATCTCACCAAACGTGGTTTTGGACTTCATATTTTGACCTTTGAGAAAAAAAGTGTAAAAAGTGCCTTAGGGAAAGTTGGTCAGTTTTTAATTCTGAGTTGAATGAGACCCACTTTTTTTTCCCATTTTGCCCAAAATCAAGTCGGGTTCATTCTATTCCAAATCCAAAATGAAGCAACTTTCTCCAAGTGACCTAGGTTCTGGAATGCTTTGTTCTGAAGATACAGTAGGGCACAGCAGTCGAAAATGTACAAGTCCAAGTTCCAGTCATTCCCACAGCACTGATCTTCTTACCCTCGTGATCAGTGCGTGGGAACGAACTGGTCGCGAGTCTAGGCACAGGGTATAGACACGGAGAACGGCGTGCGCACTGTTAACGGTGGGCAGGCCGAGTGAGTGCAGTCATAGTCATTGTGTGAGTCAGAGACGTGGCGTTGGGACCAACGGACAGCGCCGCCACACGTCCGCAAACAAACGTGCGAGATGTTTGATGTTGGTGAAAGCGAGCCACAAATCAAGGTAGTCATGGAGTTTTTGAGCTTTGAAGCAGAGTTATGCTTGAACGTTGTTGTGTCCTTGTGCTGACTTGATGCTCATTGAGTCTGACAGGGCTTTCTATGTGGAAGTACACAAGTACTATTGAAAGATTAAGGTTGCGCAGTGGGGCGTGGTTCAAGCGGCAGCAGGGCAGGTAATACAGAATGGTAGGTCTGGACATGTGGGGAACAGTTGAGCGATAATAGGGGAAAAGACTGGCCAGTGATCTCGTCTTTTGAGTGAGCCTCATACTGGTTTGTCGCCCTGTTTTGGGGGTCAGAATGAATGGACATAGCCACCATGGACATAGCCAGGGACATAGTCACTCTCCTGACCCTCTAAATGGGGCAGCAAACTAGTAGGCTGGTGCAGCACTCATTGAAGTGGGCACGCTTACCTAGGATATCAACCATGACCATGACCACGACTGTGTCGAACCCGTGGGTGTCCAGAAGCTCAATAATGAAGTCCACTGGGACCATATCCTAGTGCTTTTCCAGGATTTCCATTGGGCGGAGTTCTCCATGGGGCAGCTTCCGGAGCACTGGTCTTATAACCAGCGAAACTAGTACTGTCGAACTTCTCCGAGTCTGGGAGAAGCGGGATATTGGTGAGACATCCAAGCGGTGTCACCTGGAGGCAGAAGAGGGAGCGGTCATGGAGGCTCCAGCGCATGAGCCAGCACTGGTTGTGGCACCTGTTGAGTCCCCTGTTGTCACTACTTCCATTTCAACACCACCTGAACTCGTCGACACCATCTACTTATTTTCCTAATGCTCGGATCTCAAAGATTACCAAAACTGCGAGAGACTACAACTTGGCCGGGCATGGTTCTTTCTAGCCCAGCTTCTGGCATGTTCTATCTGTACGACAGTCATGCCCACCACGCACAAGCCACCGGCTCCCTCCACATTTTCTCTGTTCTCAGGTTCAGAACGCCCGGCTGTGCTATGACGTAGCCGCAGAGCTGCATGTCCGATGTTTTTAGAAATCATAGGTGCTGAAGTTGCACAGGCATTAGATCGGATTCCAGCCAATCAGAGGTGGTTATCTCAGAACTCGCAAGGACCGCATGGAGCATTATGGACAGTAGTGAAAAATTCTTGTAAATTGATCTTGTGAGCTCCACCTGAACGCATAGAAGATAATAATGCGGAAAACCCCATTAAAACCCAACAGAAACTAGCGAGACGCTGAGGGGCAGCCGGAGATATTTAACGGTGGTCAATCGAGCCAAAGAGTGTGCCAAGATGGGAGACAAGCCGCCAGGGGTGAATCTCAGAATTATCCGGGATGTCCACCACGAGTCCAGTATATTCATTCTCTTTCTGTTTTTAGCTCAAAGACAACGACTACAGACAAACCCTTCCCACAGTATAGAATATTCCACCAAATCATCCCCATCGTGAGCACGGGCAGTTTGCTGTGGGTCGAAAGAATTCACTAGGCTTGATCATGATGAGATTGGCGTTAAAGGATTACGGTTGGCCGAGATCCATGAGTTCCCCCACAAAAAGATAGTAAGATGAAAAATATAAGATGACAGATAGCGGTCTTAATGAATATAGCAGAAGATTGTGTCTGACTTAGGGGCGTTGGAAGCGGAAGAGTTGACAGACCGAGCATAGAAAGCACAAGCAGAAGAATTCAAGTTAAATATCGGGACCTAAGCGGCCGGAGAGATACTGACTGATTTTGTGGCCATGGATATTAAATTTATCACGGATAGATTCACCAGGAGAGAATTGAGGTCACAGAATGGGAGAGATAACGGACCAAAAATGAAGAGCACAAAGCACAAAGTGCCACCGACAGAAAGCGAGACCCGCACAAAAGGAAAAGACGGAGATGGAGTGACGTGCAGTGGCCTTCGCGATAGATTTAGACGGACTGGGGAGAATAACCGAGCGACTTCAGTTTTCGGCACCAAAGCAGAAAGTAAGGCTTGAAGGCCTGGAGACATGTTACTCGTGGCCAGCGCTGAGAAGCAAAGAGATGTCGGTTCCAAGACCCGCGATTTAATTCTGCGTGTGAGTTTGTGATTGGCTGAACACCGGGGAAGAGGTCTAGAGTAAAGGCAAGCAGCGGGCAGAAAGCGCTCCAGCAAGAGCATGATGGTAGGAGGGAAGGAGTTCCTGGTACCGGTTTAGGTCCAGGTCAGAGGTCTACTTTCTGAATTCACATTCTAAATGTCAATCAATGTCACATCACTCGCTCCTTTTATGGGTTTTCTGCCTTTTTTGGACATCCCACTCCGGCTATCTCGGGCCTGTGATTCCCGGCCTCCACTTCGCATCCCATGGCGAACAAAAAATTTTGAGCGAATCAAGGTCAACTGGAGTTGGCCATCCGGCTGAAAAACTCACCCTACCATCATCTGGCCACGTCTCGTGCGTCGTTGACCGAGCGAACTTTGGGCTGCACAATATTAAAAAATCAGAAAACAAGTGTCTAGTCTATCAGTCTGGCTAATTCAGGCGGTATCAGGGGTGCCCGGAGGGCTTTTTGAATGATACAGCCACGCACAAAAACATCAATAATAGTACGAGTTGCCTAAATAGGTGATTTTCCATCCGTTCTGGCTGGACTCAAAAACCTACGAACCGGTCGTCGAAGGCAAATTTAAAAGACTCCCGAGGATTGCAGGAGCATTTTTCATTGACTACATGACACGTATCATGGGAGTTCGAAGGTATGAAAAAGGCTTTATAAAGTGTAGATCGATGCCTGTCCATATGCACGCATGCGTATCTAAGTCCGTATGCGAATCGCCTGACCGAAGGCCTGCGTGCTGTCCATCCCGAGCATTCCCTCCGTCACTGCATACCCCACCGCTATGCACAAGCCCGATCCCATTAGCCTAGGTGCAACGCGCTCAAAGCCTGCGCGGGAATCCAGCTGCATGGTGGTGCGATCTACCACGTCGCGCTCATGGTGTGCGAGAGGTCGAGGTCTCGAGCGTCGGCGCAGAGGGTAGACGCGGCGCGCGGGGAAGCAATGAAGGCGGGGAACGCCCGCCGCACTTGCTATGCACTCCGGTGGTGCCCCACGGAGTACTTAGGGTGCCGCACAGGAGCTGGCTTCAAGCGGAGGGTGGTGAGGCGCTGGACACGGTGGCGACGCACAGGGGGGCGGTTGATGCGGTGCGGGCGATGAGGAATTGCTGCCCCATGCACTGAGCACGTCGGGGGTAGTCTGTGTCTTGTTAGAAATGCGCGGAAGCGCGCGCGTGGAAGGGGAGAGTCCCAGGCATATATGGGGTTTCGATATCAGAGGTCCCCTGATTAGCGGAGGATCGTGATATATCACGACCTCTAGATTAGAAGAGATGCTGATATATCAGCTCAGCTTCCCTTCCCCTACCTTTTTGGGATGCGCGCCCCGCGCTCGTGCGCCTCCCCTGCCGCCTCGCGCCTGCCCGCCATTCTTGGTCTGTGCACTGGGCGCATCCAAATGCGGTCAATTGTTGACATTTGTTATATTCCCATCATCCTCTTCCGGCCTCCACCACGCTCGCTGCCCCTCGGCCTCTGGGACCCTTTTCCATACACGCTCTTTATTGGGAGATAGCCCCTTGTTCCAGCTTCTGTTCCATACCTTAATCTTGCCCGCAATCGCCTTCAAAAGGCTGGCGTCGGCGATTCAGCGGCAGCCTACTTGGGGCCAGCATTCGTATAAAAGGGGGCCTGCTTGCGCAGCACCCCTGGCGTTTGGGGGCCGCTTATTTACCATTCCCCTCCACGAGGAACGACAGCAAGAACACGCCTCCCGCCCCCAGGATCACCGGTATACCTTCTGCACCCAGCACACGCTTGCAGCCCTTGCGCTCACCCCCTGGCCTTGGTGCGTGCACTCCTTAGTTATACACATACTGTCTCCAATACCCCTCGCTGCTAAAGCAACCCGCGGCTGCGAGTGTCCCGACTGTGAGCACCGCAGTCGGCCCACCCGCTTTCCCGCCTTGCTCCGGCTTGCAGCCGGCCCTTGGTTCCTTGAGACCTTTCGGTTAGCTGGCCCTTTTCCCTGCGCCTCGGCCGCCCGTCGCCCGCCGCCGTCCGCACCGCGTTCCGGGACGCTCGGATCCGCCCCGCCCTGTCCACTTCCCCCACCTCGCTCCCACCCGCTCCGCCTGGCTCGTTTGGCCCATTTGGTTGTCCCTGCTCCCCGCCACTGTCTGGCCTACCCGCAGCGCGCCGCCGCCCATACTGCACCGTGCGCTGCGCTCGGTTCCGGGCGAACCTCCCGCCTCCCTCCTGCCCACTTCTTCCTCGCCTCGCTCCCTCCAGCAGCCCTCGGCTTGTTTAGGCCCTCCGCCTGTCTTCGCCTCACCAGCCTCTCCCCGCCGCGCCGCTGCCATACCGTGCTTGCCGTTCCCTCGCTGTTCCTCACCCGTATGCACGTCATTTCCCGTGGCGTGGGACACGTCCCATCCATAACTTCTTCAATGACTGGCTGTTTTTTTATTGCCATAACAGCATCGTGTATGTACTGGAGTTTGTTGTATGTACCCTATATACGCCGCACCATGAACCTTCAATGCACCATGAAATGCACCATGAACCCCGAATTGTATTTTGCCCTCAAGGTCATCAACTCCAACACCGCAAGTTCCTAGCAAAAGGGCATCGCATATGTACGCCTTGGCAAAAAAAGTTGCCACTCCAAAGCTGTGCCTATCGTTATCACAGCAATCAAGATAACAGAAGATAAGCGCGTCTTTGGTCACCTGGGCGCCTATCCGACCCAGCTACCCTCCATCTGCTCAGGTACCACAAAGGGCTCCTGGCGCACCCGTAACGGCGGGGAATCCGTTGGTTTGTAATCGGGCAGCGCTGCTGCTTGGTTTCAATCCGCCATAAAGACGCCCTTTTTTTAAGCAATTTCTTTCAAGGCCCACCTTTTTTTTTGACCAAGTCCTTCTAATGCAATCTTGATTTTCCTTATACGAGCCCTCTTCTCCACCAAAATTTTTCCATAAGTGGACATATTCATACAGCGCGCGTGTTAGGGATGTAATATAAGGCAAAGCTGCTGGTTGAACAGCAATTGACTCGACTCCGTCATGGATGTCGGAGGACTAAACCTTATGCCTAAACAAAAAATGGGTCAGTGATCTTCTGTGTCGCATCCAAGAAAGCCCTACTTTTTCCTAGCTGCCGGGGTGCTTACCTCGGACTTGCTGGCTTTCCTCTTTGCCCCGGTTTTGGCCTCCATGCGCACGAGGAGCGCGGCCTCCGAAGCGTCGAGTTTCTTCTTCGCTGCCAATGCCGCTGTCGTCCCGACTGCCGGCACCACAGACCCGTCAGGATATTTGGTCGCCTTGCGCGTGCGCATCAGAGGATTCAGTGGCATCAGAGTCACGACCGTGGCACCATCCGTGGTGCTCTGGACCCATCCTTTGGTGGCCTGCTTGGCTAGCGCCTCCTCCGCCTCCTTGATCTTCGCTGCTTTCTCTGCCTCGGCTGCTGCGCGCGCACACGCCCAGTTGTTGTCGGTGGAAGTGTAAACGACAGGGGTCCGCGCTGACACAGGGGGCGCCGCCTCCGCACCTACAATGGCATTCGTTATATCGTCGAGGGGAGTTTTGCGTGGTCTTTCTGGCTTTCTCTTCACCACCTCCGCAACTGAGACGACCTTCTTGGCCCCTGCAGCCGCCACCTCTTTTCCAGCTGCTTTTGCCCCAATCGCCTTCTTCCGGCTCTTTGGCAACACCTTCGCGGGCGGTACAGGATTCACTGGCGGGCGAGACTCCGGCAGTGGCGAGACTATGGGCAATGGGGGTGTCAGCGGCGGGGCGGATATCACTGGCGAACACGACGGAGGGGAAACAGGGATGATGCAAGTACTTCATTAGCTTTTCTTAAGTTCGGGGCGGTCCAGACCGAATTTCGTACTTAAGTTCCTTCATGACTTAAGTTTCTGTACCATGTAGCGAGTACCGTACAGACACTGTTAGGCATACCCTACCCTCCATGTCACATAACTTAAGTCCCAGTCATCTAACTTAAATCGCGAGATCTTAAGTTCCTACATTTAAGTTCGAGAAGTTGCATAATATTCATAAGGTCATAACTACTTTCATATCTAAATGATTCAGAACTTAAGTCCCATCCACTTAAGTTTGTATGCCGTCCATCTTCAGTTCCTAAGTGTCGTAAGTGCTGTTGGTCTTCAGTTCCCATAACTTAAGTTGTGGCACGGCATGACTTCAGTACTATGAAACGACCGTCAGACTTAAGTTAATATGTAATCAAATGAAAAAATTCACCTTAGCACGTTTGAGCTTCGGTCTCTTCTTCTCTTTTTCTTTCTCTTCCACCAAGGCGCGCTGAGCAGCGGCAGTTTGCCGCGTCTGTCGGGGCACATCCATATCCCTGCCCTGATCCTCAGACACCGTGTCACGCTTCCTTTTGCGAGGCGCTGTAGGCGGCGTCGGCGTCGGGGAGTGAGGGGCAGGGCAGGTGGAGGTGACATCGGCTTCGGTGTGGACGGACGAGAGGGAGCAGGTGGAGGCGGCGTCTGCTCGGGTGTGGATGAACGAGAGGGAGCAGGTGGAGGCGGTGTCACCTTCGGTATGGACGGACCAGAGGGAGCAGGTGGAGGCGGCGTCACCTTCGGTGTGGACGGACCAGAGGGAGCAGGTGGAGGTGTCGTCGCCTTCAGTGCGGACGGACGAGAGGCAGCGGGCGGAGGCGTGGTCAGTGGTCAGCTTCGGCGTGGACGGACGAGAGGCCGGGGTGGAGTGTGCATCACTGGCAATGGCGCAGCACGGAAGAAACCTGACGTCCCAGCCAGCTTGCTGCCCAAGTCGTACCATGCGGGATATGCGAAGTCGGCCAATCCGCTGGCGGCGAACTTCAAGGGAAATCGCGCTGTATCGTAATACTTGCTCGGCTCGTTGGCGATGGCTGGCCACGGTATCTCTGCGCTCCCAAACGCAGCACCTGTACATCCAATCAACAAATATCTTCGCATACCGACCCATACTAAAATTACACACGATAAGAAACAGCCAAAAACGACGCCACAGTCTCGGCCAAGTCGTTTGGAGTGGTGTTGGCGAGGGCCCCGGCAGTAAGAGGAAAAACAGGCTGCGCGGAACCTGCGAGTGTAGCAAAATAATCTGGGGATGCAGGTCAGATCGAAAGAAATTGAAAAATGGAAAAGTATCTCGCCTTTTAATGGCTTTTCTGCCCACCCGTGCATCACATTCACGCAGTCCTTGACGAGTTGCCCATGCTTATCCTCGAACCAGTTAGTGGGGGGTAACCCAGGGGTTACCCCCCACTAACTAGAGGGGTTTTGGCTGTTTTGCCTATGATGCAATAAAAGCTGTGATAAAGGCTGCAAGAAAGTCACAATATCTCTAAGGTCTGGGAGCACATGAGACCTAAGACATACTAGCTGGGAGGTTCCTTGTTCCGTACCACCATCGTGGACGGTTTTCTCACGCCACCCGAGAACAGGTCGGACGCAGCGGGGGCCGCTAGTGACGCTCGAACCTCGAGCTGAAGCCCCCCCCGCTCCCCGAGGTCCTTTGAGACCAGTCTCCCTAGTCGATACACCCGACCACCCCCACCTCGATACCCAGTCTGGACGCATAAAGCGGAACGGCTCGGCGTAAAAGATCATCAATCACAGACCATTGACGCGGCGGGCCCCAACACGCAATTAGAACCATATATTGCGCGACGTATCGCTCCCCGTACGCCTACGCAGGACACTCCACCCATCCCTGGGATGCCACTCAGGCCACCCCGCCCTCTGCCGGCCTCTCTTTGTCGCCAAGTAGTGTACGAGTAGACGCTTTCAGACAGAACAAAAGAAGATAATTTTAGAAAAACTATGACGCTCGGGGGATATAGAACTCTAAGTTTACCTCCTGTGCATCATAGCTGGACACGAGGCGATTTTCAGCTGTCATCTGTCACCGAGGAGCCCCACCCGCTCCCACGCTACCTCCCCTTCCCCAACCGGTCGTCGACGCCAGCGTCGACGACCGGGGCACCAGCCCGACACCAAACCGGTGGCCCGGCACACTACTCATATGAAATGCCGATGCACTCTTTGTTGGCCCGCGACCCACCCCCTCCCCAGGCAGTTTCCCCCTCACCGAAATCTCCGAGTCTTTGTGCTCGATTCTTCAGGCAGAAATCCACGAGGCCAGATAAGCCCCGAAACTGTGCTGATACACCCTCGAAACGATAACGAGGCATGGGACGTACCTGTAAGTACCGAGAAAATGGCCTCTTTGTGCAAAACTGAATAAAATGAGCAGCGAAGGCCGCACTTTTCTTCACCCCCAACGAAATACACCAGCCTACTCCAACTCACTGAGCTCCTCTCTGAACAATGCCTGTAAACACCCGCAGTTCCAGCGTTGCACACACTCCTTCGCCAGTCGGCTCTGACAGCAGCGACATCTACTACGACGATCCGGTCTTCGTCGATGCCTCTTCCCCCACTGCCATGCCCACGGCTACCGCCATTCTGGCCACTGCCACGCCAGACACTGCGGCGGACGATGCCTACGACCCAGACGGGTACGACACCGATGCCGATGCCGCTGCCTCCATGAACGACCGCGACACCACCCCGACCCCCCAGCCCGTCCGCGACACGTCCCCAGCCTCGGTCATCGAAATCACCGAAGACGACTTCCCCGCGCTCACCACCCCCGTCCCTGCCACTGCAGCCGCGACCCGCGGAAAGGCTGGTAAGAAGAACAAAGGGAAGAAGCGCGCCATCCAAGGTGCGAAATCCCACAACATAGAGGACATAAGCTAACTTCCTCATGCAGAGAATGCAGACGAGGGTGACCCGTTCCTCGCGGCAGCCACTGCGACGGCCATCGCCGACCCACTCGGCCCAGCCAGCGACATGCGCTTCGAGGCAGACACCGCGACAGCTGTCGCCAACTCACTCGGGCTCACGAACACCGCCCGCTACGCGACCGCAGGCGCCTCGTCCTCGCGCCGCGTGCTAGGCTCCCCACCGAAACGCCAACGCACAAACTCTGCAGGCGACGCCGCGCCCGCTCCAACCCGAGGCAGCACCCAAGCAAGTGGGTCCCCCTTCCTGGTCCCCACGAGCAGTGCTAACAACGCAGCTGCAGCCCCTACCGATGCCGCCGCTGCCCCGATTGCAGCTGCGCCCACTCCCACTGTCAACGTGCCCGCTGCGGCACCCGCCCCTCCCGTCGCCGTGCCTGTTGTAGCGGCACCCCATGTGCATACTGTGGCGCCCGTCACCTTTGCTGCGGCCGTGGCCGCGCCTGCCCCCGCTGCCCTCCCCAATCTGGCTCCCGCCCCGGCCGCGGTGGTCCAGAATATCATTGCTGCAAACCCTATCGTGGCGCCAGCGGGGCCCACATGGCCCACCGCCGACGGAAACCTGCCCCGCGGCTCCTACACCGCAATTCCGGCGGGTTTTCCCCCCATTGTCTACTCGCACACGCTCCTCACGCAAGGGATCCCTCCGAACCTGATGCAGATGTACCAGGAAGTCCCTGGCCCCAAGTTCTTCATCTCCGTGAGCGGGGGCAACGGCGTGGTATTGCAGACGCACGGCCTCATCCGCGACTCCATCAGTAACGCTATCAACATCGAGCCCACCAACTTCCAGCTTGGGACTCCGCCCACTGCAGACAACGGCACTACCTCCTCGCTCTGGCTAGTGGCCGGCATCCCCGAGCACCTAGCTGCCACCGTCCTCACCTACCCTTTCCTATCCTCTGGCCGCATCACCATCTACCCCTTACCCTTCAACCTGCCTGTCAACGGCTTTGTCGGCACCTTCACTGGTTTTACACTCCCCAACAACCTCGAAGGAGCAGCCGTGGCGAGGAACTTGATCCAGACAGCCATCCGTGGCGACAATAATATCACCCAACTCATCCAAACCCACCGCGACGCCCTCGGCCCCCACGTCTCCGCCGAGCGGGCTTCGGAGATCTTCATCAACTCCGTGCAGGTCGACAGCATCGAGCTCTTAGTCGGCAACACCACCACCATCGCCTGGCAGCTGTACGTCACCCCCCCAACCAACGACCACGATATCTGGCTGAACCTGCGCCGCCTCTTCGGGCGCCTTCACGTGATGACGGCGCTTCACGGTTCGGCGCGCATGCAACGCGCATACCGCTGCCGCATCTGCCCTGGTATCAACCACCCCACCGGCCTCTGCCCTCTCCCTCGTCTCCCCGGGTGGCTCGGACCGACCCCCGCCACCATTGCCGCCCTCGAGGAGGTCTCGCGCCAGGCCGCCACCAAGGCGCAGGAACTCATCCGAGGCAGTGCCGCCGCTGGCCCCAGCAACCCCGCCACCCGCAACACTGGTGCTCAAGGCCAAGGCCCATCCAACGCAAACAAGAAACCTTTCAAAGGCGACGCCAAGGGAAAGAAGGGCGGGGATCCCAAGGGCAAGGGGAAACGTCGTGAATACGACGACTTCTTCTGAGTAGTTACTCTCGCATACGACGCAACCTACCCACATAGAAGTTCTTTTTTTCTCTACGCACATATGCTTTCTGTCTGCTGTAATGACCAAATACACGACGGTTACCTCACTTTACCGCGAGAATAACAAAGTTTCCTCGGCCTTGGGCACGAAGCCGGAGAAACACCAAACTTGTGCCATCTCTCAAAACCTCCATGACAACACAACCTACAGAACACGACTTTCGCGCCACAGACCCTCCTGGTACGCGGGAGTGTTTTGGGGAGCCGGTGCATCCTCCTCGTCAGTGCCTGCAGGCTGCGAGACAAAATGATGAAACCAGCAGGAGCCGGGGCGACCGGGGGCCTAGCCCCGGCTATTCTCAGCGAGACCCCCCCTGCGGCAGCTCCAATGTTGCTTTGGCTGCCGCAGCGACTGGCGAAGAGCAACAACCCCACAACCACAACACGCGTGCGCGTACCACACGACGCACCCACGTCAGCGCGGCCATGGACAACCCGAGCACGCTGGCGAGAGGTACAGCGACGCCCTCCCTTCCGCACAACTCCGACCGTCGACCGGGAAACCGGAGAACGGTGGAGGAAACTGTGGGAGGGACCGCGCCTGGCCCCGCGGCTCCATCAGACGACCATGGAAACCCCACCCGGGCGGTGCGCCCGAGGAACCGCCGCATGCCGCGCGGATGCCCTCAGGACGAGGAACATGCCCCGGCCTTCTTCGCCGAAAAAGAGATGCCCAGCAGATAGGAAACCCGCGCATCGCTCGAAACACTAGAGCAAATGTCAAGATAAATGCAATCAATATTAACGGCGTTAAGGCCACCTCACTCTCGCAAGATAGCCATAAGTGGCATGGAATCCATCGAATGATGGGGGAAAAGAAAATTGGTGCACTAATCGTGGCAGAGACACACATGTCCGCTGCGCAGTCACTAGAAGTAGGAGAGAGCTTCATGAAGAAGAGGCTGAAATTGTATCACTCAGAGTTCCCGGAAAAACCGTCCACGAAAGGCGTTGCAATAGTGCTAAACAGAGAAATAACAAACACTGACGGTGTGAAAGTGCACTACCTAGTGCCTGGGAAAGCCATACTTGTGGTAGTCCCGTGGCACGGCACCCGAATAATCACCATCCTTGGAGTGTATGCTCCTACTGAATCAGACGCAGAAAAAATCAAGTTCTGGAACGAACTCACCGACATGTGGATGACCACCGATCTCCCCGTTCCCGACACAGTTGGAGGTGACTTTAATCTTGTGCCGGACGCCATTGACAGACAGCCTCACGGTACAGATAGCGACCAGGTGATCGCCGCCTATCTGCGTTTTACGCGTACGCTGGGATTGATTGACGGATGGCGGCAATGCAACCCCGATACAAAGGACTATACTCACGTAGGCACCCGCGGCTCCTTATCGAGGATAGATAAGATATTGGTGTCCCCGACGCTCATGAAAAACTGCAGAGACTGGCAGATTGAGGACGTAGGCAAGATAGCCGACCACAGGATGGTGTCCGTGACCATCTCCGCCCCGGGGGCACCCTATGTTGGCAAAGGAAGGTGGGCCATGCCCCACTTTCTAGTCCA
This sequence comes from Mycena galopus ATCC 62051, assembly GCA_014925785.1. Taxonomy (NCBI): domain Eukaryota; kingdom Fungi; phylum Basidiomycota; class Agaricomycetes; order Agaricales; family Mycenaceae; genus Mycena; species Mycena galopus. The sequence goes on from WIQG01000161.1 coordinate 22,256, forward strand.
CGACAATGAGTTCATGGAAAAAGCCTCGGAGGAAGTGTACAACATGGAACTCACAATGGAGGATGTGCGCACGGAGACAAACAACGCCCAGATAAAATTCAAAGAACTGAAAGATGGCGCCATTGGGACCGCCAGAACACGAGCCAGAACCACGATTGGTGCGTCGGAAGAGAAGAAACTAGCTCTCCAGACGAAAAGGACTGCGCTCCTGAATGCTCCTGAAACATTGCCACCAGACAGAGTGTATGGCAAAACGAGACACTCATGCACTGTCGAAGAGGACCAAGCCTCAGAGAGCGCCAGAGACCAGAATGAGACATCGGGGACCACAGCGGCACAGTGTCAAAAATGCAGAGAAAAAGAACGGGCGGAGACAGCCGCACTGATCCAAAAAAGGATTGATGAGATAATCGACCGCCAAACCGAGAGGAAGCGTATGGAAACGCGGGTAAGGGGAGTCACCGAGCTTAACCACATCACAAAATACGCTGTGAGCCTCACCAAGGAAAAAAAACCAAGAGACACACTGGAGTTCCTGAGACGAACAGACACAGTGCCAGAAAGAGGCAGCAAACGGTCGTCAGAAATGGCGGAGATAGCGAGAGACTACCATAAGGATCTACAAGAAGACGGGGCAGATGCCCCGACTGCCACCAGGGAGGAAGCCCTGCAGGACGCGCTCCGCGCTATACCACCACCGTGTCAGGGAGCAAATATGGAGGATCTGGGCAAGAAACTCACAGAGAACAATGTGTCCCAAGTTGTGAAAGAGGCAGCACCGGGAAGAGCGGCAGGTATGAACGGTCTAATTTCCGAGTTCTGGAAAAAACTGAGTCAGATGTATGATGAGGCCCGGAAAAGGGATGATGCAGCAGAGAAGAAGAGAGGAAATATAATTAAAATCCTCACCTGGGTCTACAACGACATAGAAGAGCACGGAATGGTAGAGAGCACAGATTTTGCTTTAGGGTGGATGTGCCCCATTTTTAAGAAGAAGGATGTGACCGATATTGCCAACTATCGGCCCATCACGGTGCTCAACACGGACTACAAAATATTCACAAAGGCGTTAGCAAATAAGCTGACAGGAGTTGCCCCATACCTCATACACAAGGACCAGTCTGGCTTCATGAGGGGAAGGAAAATCACGGATGCAATATATCTAGCGATGGAAGTCATTGATTATAGCGAAGAGGACCTACAGAATGGGGTAATAGTCGCACTGGACCAAGAAAAAGCCTACGACAAGACAAGGCACGACTACCTGTGGGCCGTGCTACGGAAGCATGGCCTGCCGGATATGTTCATCAACACAGTGAAATCCCTATACGTATTTGCGGACACTCACGTTATAATAAATGGAGAGATCAGCTCAGCCTTCCGTGTTACGCGAGGCGTAAGACAAGGGGACCCGCTGTCCTGCCTACTCTTCAATCTGGCAATAGAGCCACTAGCATGTATGCTGCGACAGTCCAATCTGAGAGGGTACTCAATACCAGGACTAGCCGAACGCGCGATAGTGCAACTATTCGCGGATGACACTACCGCATACCTCCATGAGCAGGACAGTTTTGAGGATCTGGAAAAAATCCTGAACAGGTGGTGCCTGGCATCGGGAGCAAAATTCAATGCATCCAAGACCGAAATCATACCCTTCGGGACTAAGGAGTACCGAGAAGAGCTATTGGCCTCGCGCCAGCTGAACCCGTCCGCTAAACAGATCCCAGGAAATATACACGTCGCAAAGGAGGGAGAAGCGGTCAGAATACTTGGAGGTTTTGTCGGGAACGGCATAGATGCCTTCGCCGTATGGACACCGGTTCTAGACAAGGTGGACGCAGACTACACGCGCTGGGCAAACATCAACCCGACGATGGACATGAAGAAAAACATTGACCAAATAGTCGCGGGATCGAGGACACAGTACCTGGCCCAGGTAAATGGCATGCCGCCAGCGGTCTTGAAACATGTATTAAACTCGCAGAAAGAATTCATGAACGACGGGAAGTCCACAATGGTGTCCCGAGACCAACTGATGGCACCACAAGAACAGGGCGGACTAGCCATGCTAGACGTAGAGGCAAGGAACGAAGCGCTCCAGCTAGTAAAGGCTGGTACCCTAGTAGAAACGGACCCCGAAAAACGCTCTCACTGGGCGAGCCTAGCGAGACACAGCCTCAAACATCGCGTGGTCCAACACCCGGTCGTAGCCCTCGACGCACGATCAGAGGTGATAGTACAAAACTACCGAATAAACCGGCGGACGCACCCGAGTCACCACAAAGATATGATGAAATGCTTAAACAAATATGGGTCGTCCTTCCAGGCAGTGGCCCCCTCAGTAGAACTGCAACGCGAAATGCCACTGTGGCATCACCCGGGCGAAGAGGACGCCAAGACACAGGGGAACAACGGGAAAAGGGCGAAATGCCTGCGCGCAAAACACCACATATTGAAAGTAGGCGGAGGTGCGGATATAGCGGCGCGCCTCCAAGACCCCCTGCATTGTAGCTCCGTGACGTGCCCATGTGATGCATGTGACGAAGATCGAATGAAGGGCTGCAAGGACCCACACCAATGCGCGGAAGCTGCGGAAAGAAAACTGGATAGACTACATCCGGAGTGGAATCCGCGCCGGGGAGAGGCGAAGGTCACGGAGCAGAGGCAGCACGTAGAGGAGGACACAGCGGTCTTCCAGCTCCCCATCGAAATCGAGTCGCTCGGCCAAGGGATGCGCGCCCTGACAAGCCGGAGAGACGAGCCTAAAGAGCGCACACGGCCCAGACCCAGAATGAGGAGGCGGGCAGGAACAGCACCCACACCGCATAACAACAGTGTGACAGTGTACATTGGCGGAGCAGTACTGACGCCACCCAGGCAGACTCCAAGGGCAGCGGCAGCGGTGGTATATGGCCATGAAGACCCTCGGAATGCGCACTTCCGGATACCCGAGTCATGGAAACAATCATCCCAAATAGCGGAGTTTGCGGCCGCCCTAGAAGCGGTTAGGAGGACAGAACAAGGCACAGAACTAAAAATAGTCAGCTCCCAGAGCTATGTTACCAAGGCCATGACCGTGAAACTAACCCAATGGGAACGCGAAGGGTGGGTGGGAATACCCCACAGCGCAATCCTGAAATGTCTAGCAGCAGAGATTAAATCCAGGAGAGCAAAGACAACCTTTGTAGTCGCGACACAGACATCAGAGGCAAGGGGCCTGTGCAGAGAGGCTGCGGAGCTTGCAAAAGCAGGGGCAAGAAACACTAGGGCACGTCAGGTCGACCTCACTGTGCCAGCAGGGATGAACCTCACCGGTATACGTCTCCAGGGTAACAAACAGAGAATATTCTACCGCGGAATCCGAGAAGTCAAAACGCAGGAACTAGGACCCAGAGCGTCGACAGACAGAAAACTGGAGGAGGTGAGAGAGACAATGCTGAGAATGCAGAACCGTAACTTTGCCAATGAGGAAATATGGCGGTCCGTCAGAAATAAAGACTTTTTGCCCCGCACGGCCCAATTTATATGGAAGGCCATGCACAACGCGCACCGGGTCGGCAGCTACTGGAAGCATATCCCCGAATGCGATGACAGAGCGATCTGTCAGGAATGCGGCGAGACAGAGAACCTGGGCCATATCCTGGTTGAGTGCGCAAGCCCTGGACAGAGTATCATATGGAAAGCAGCGGAAAAGCTTTGGCGCGAGAAAGAGTCGAATTGGCCAGAAGTCTCCCTAGGTGGTATCCTAGGATGCGGTCTGATGGACTTCAGAGATGAAATGGGGAGGACGAAACATGGCACTCAACGCCTATATCGGATACTAATGTCGGAGTCGGCATACACGATATGGAAACTCCGAAATGAGAGAGTCATCTCTCGGGCCGGGGCCCGTCTGACAGAGAAGGAGATCGTGAACAAATGGGCATATGACATAAATCAGCGCCTACAACAAGATGTAATACTGGCAAACAGATCCACCAAGAGGAACCGCCCGCGTCTAGCGCCAGCACTGGTCAAGGATACGTGGGAAGGGACCCTCGACAATGAGGGAAATCTACCAGAAAATTGGTTAAAGGAAGCCAGAGTATTAGTGGGTCGCAGGGCACTTACCAAAGACCAGCTCCGTCTGCGCAATAGCGCAGGGGTTGGTTAGCTCGGCAGCCCCACACTGCCCCCATAACGGCGTGCAGGTATGCATTTCTCTGGCTGGTGTCTTTTTCTCGTTTCCTGGGCCTCTGGGCCTGAACCTTACGCGCGTTACTCTGGGCTAACCGATAGTTAGTTGCTTGTAACCCGATCGTACCACCAAAAAAAAAGAAAAAAAAAAAAAAAAAAGACATACTAGCTGCAACAAAGTCACAATAAAGGCACAATAAAGCTTCAATATCTATGACCTAATATAGACACATCACATCAGAGGTGAGTTGCGATAAAGTTGCAATAAAGCTGCAATAAAGTCACACTAAATGTGACTGATCACAAGAGTTTGTAGAGGGCGGTAGCTGCAAAAAAGTCACAATAAATGTGACTGTTTGCATAGAGTTCGTAGAGGGCAGTAGCTGCAATAAAGTCACTATAAATCTGACTCTTCACATAGAGTTCATAGAAAGCAGTAGCTGCAATAAAGTCACAATAAATGGGACTGTTCACGTAGAGTTTGTAGAGGGCAGTAGCTGCGATAAAGTCAATATAAATATGACCCTTCACATAGAGTTTGTAGTGGGCAGTAGCTGCAATAAAGTCACAATAAATGTGACTGTTTGCATAGAGTTCGTAGAGGGCAGTAGCTGCAATAAAGTCACGATAAATGTGACTGTTCACGTAGAGTTTGTAGAGGGCAGTAGCTGCAATAAAGTCACTATAAATCTGACTCTTCACATAGAGTTTGTAGAGGGCAGTAGCTGCAATAAAGTCACAATAAATGTGACTGTTCACGTAGAGTTTGTAGAGGGCAGTAGCTGCAATAAAGTCACTATAAATATGACCCTTCACATAGAGTTTGTAGTGGGCAGTAGCTGCAATAAAGTCACAATAAAGATAGTATAAACTCACAATTGTACCTAGAGTTCGGGAACTCCATATGCTGCAATAAAGCTGCAATAAAAGTGGTTTTCTCACAACAAAGCCATAGTCACCCTCTATTGCTGTCACTGCTAAGCACCTATCATATGGAGCAAATCACAAGGGTATATATAGGCTGCAACTAATAGTCTTTTGTTAAAATGATGTGGTGCACAGGGCACAGGTAACTGCTGGGTATTCCCTTGCCCTAAAGGTGTGTATTATCTTTTATCTATAGCTGTTATCTATTACCATGCCTGTGCCATAGCCAGATTAAGCATACCAGCCTCTCGGATTCTCATCATCCTGATCCAATGATTCACATCACTTTAAATGAATATTTTAATCGAATAAAATATTCATTTATTGCCGGGTTTGGCCGAGTATTTTGCGTTTTGCGCAGGAACCAGGGCACTGATTGCAAAACGGATTGAACAGCTGGATTGGATATTTTTGGCTCTACAACTTTGGTTTCAAGTCTATTTTTGGACTTTTTGGCATCTCAGAGCCTTTGAGCTAGTGTGTTTCCTTTTTGGGCCACTACGCTTTTGGCCCAAAAAGGAAATTACTCATTTTTGCCCTCATTTGGGCGCAAATTGACCGTTCTTCTTGATTCAACTTTGCAGTTGGCATGCCCTATAGGTGTGGATGGGACTTGCATCACATTCTGGGGTAGGGAAACAGTGTGTGCAGCCTATATATACCCTTGTGATTTGCTCCATATGATAGGTGCTTAGCAGTGACAGCAATAGAGGGTGACTATGGCTTTGTTGTGAGAAAACCACTTTTATTGCAGCTTTATTGCAGCATATGGAGTTCCCGAACTCTAGGTACAATTGTGAGTTTATACTATCTTTATTGTGACTTTATTGCAGCTACTGCCCACTACAAACTCTATGTGAAGGGTCATATTTATAGTGACTTTATTGCAGCTACTGCCCTCTACAAACTCTACGTGAACAGTCACATTTATTGTGACTTTATTGCAGCTACTGCCCTCTACAAACTCTATGTGAAGAGTCAGATTTATAGTGACTTTATTGCAGCTACTGCCCTCTACAAACTCTACGTGAACAGTCACATTTATCGTGACTTTATTGCAGCTACTGCCCTCTACGAACTCTATGCAAACAGTCACATTTATTGTGACTTTATTGCAGCTACCATCCTCTACAAACTCTATGGGAACAGTCACATTTATTGTGACTTCATTGCAGCTTAATTGCAACTTTATTGCAGCTCACCTCTGATGTGATGTGTCTATATTAGGTCATAGATATTGCAGCTTTATTGTGCCTTTATTGTGACTTTGTTGCAGCTAGTACGTCTTAGCTCTCATGTGCTCCCAGACCTTAGAGATATTGTGACTTTCTTGCAGCCTTTATCACAGCTTTTATTGCATCATAGGCAAAACAGCCAGAACCCCCACTAGTTAGTGGGTGTTCTGTGGGATCCATAGGTGAGGGCTGGCCCATACGGATATCGTCCGGAATGGCCTCCGTCCTGCTCCAAATGTAAGTTCTCGAAGCCATCGATGTAAGTCGAAGGACTTGCCACTCCAGCTCCACCTGCCCGTCTTCGTTCAGCCAGGCCATCAGCATTGTTGCCACCATGGGCCGAAACTTGCGGCTGGCGTGGAGTTTGTGAACGAGATGCTTGAAGCCTCTCGTCACTAGCTTCTGACGTCTATCCAATCGTTAGTGCCAAACGCAAAAGAAAAAAAGTGAAAAGCCGACTCACTCATGCCAGTTGACGCCTTCGTCAGCCGCCGCCGCCGCCTCCCATGAAGCCTGGTCCTCCTGCGCTCACAGCAGCGCCTCAGCTTGGCGGAACTTGGCACCAGCATTCACATCGCCGGTAAGAGTCAGCGAATATTCCTCGATGGCATCGTGACGATCGTCACGAAATTCGTCGCGACCGGTGTAGGAAGTAATGCCCATCAGCGTCGCGAGCGCCGCCGCATCTGGTGCTGAGCGCGCAGGCGAGTCATCGTTCGTGGCCTTCTGCTTATTCTTGCTCGCTGGTCGCTTGTTGCTGATGACCTTCTGAATTGCCTATTCACGGTGGATTTAGCAGTCTATACGCAGAAAGAAAATCAAGAAAAAACCTACAGTTCGCCACCCGAACCCCGATGCGCCCATCTGTGTCCTCCTCCTCGTGGTCGATATCGTCGTCATCGGTGTCGGCGGTGTCGCCAGTGGCATCCTTCCCCTTCCCCTTCCCCTTCCCCTTCTTCCGGCTCTTCTGTTTCTGTTTCCAGTCGGCCATGAGCGACGGGAGGCGAGCCTCTTCTGCCGCATCCCCGGGTTGGACCTTGTGCTGGAATGCTTCGCTCTTGAACACCTCGTCTTTGACTTTGTCGTACAATTCGAAGGCGGCCTTTTTCGTGAGGGCGTGAAGATCTACTCCACGGATTTTGTCGTGGATCCAGATGTGTTGGTATTCCCAGAGTTTGGGGACTGCCATTTGGTCGCCTTTCGTGGTGACAACCTTGCTCAGCTCAGGGAACGGCATGACTTCGGGGACGTCGTCAGGGCTGTAGCTCTTGTAAATGGTTTTGTCTTTCTTTGCTTGCTTCGTCATATTTGCGCGAGGAGGGAGGAATACCAAGAACGTGTTGGGGGAAGGCAAAATCAGAAGGAACTGCCACTTACGCCATGATATAATGACTCAACTCAAAGCGCACAGAAAGCGCAGTAACCATTATTCTTGAACTAAAATGGAAAACATGAGAACGCCAAATCAAAGCACACAGAAAGTGTTGTACACATTATTGCACTAAAAAGGAAACATGAGCACTTCGTTCAAGACAACCAAAGCACAAAGGCTCACTTGAAAGCAGAGGCAGGGGCTTGAAAACCCGAAAAACTCAGAACAATGAGCGGGAACTGGGCCATATAAGTCGATATTAGCTCAAGCTGAAGAGCTACTTTACCTTTCTCATTCACTATGACCCGCGTAACTGCTCAAGAGACTCGCCGTCTGTTCGGTGAATTTCAGCCCGACTGGAAAACCAATGTTCGCCACCGGGCTATCCTGTGCAAGGCGCTCGAGCTTTTCACCACAGAACAACTCGTCGCTACTTTCGGGCCCCGTCCGTTGAGACTCCAAGTGGCTATGGGAAAGGCTGGAACATTCAGTCAACTCGGAAAAATCAGATGTAATTATGTGCGTACTCTCACAAAATAACTCGTGCCACCCAGCCTGGACTGACTGCGAGCGCTGCCAGGTGCACAACAACCGCCTCGTATCCCTTGAAACCGATACCCTCCCCTTGGAGGCACGCCAGCGGCTGCAAGACTATGCCGCTGTGTACAACGCGGCCTTCATGAGCCGAGCCAATGACTACGCCGCTCGCCATCCGCATGCGAGAGCCGATCTGCAGGTCGCAGAACAGGCGTGGCACGATTGGGTGGTAGGGTATCAACCCAGACCACGTCCAGACTGGGCTTTACAGCCACTTCCTGGTCTTCAGATGGTGCGTGTCGCGGGTCCCGCACGGCGCGTCCCGATCCCGATCCCCATCGCACACCATGTTGTAATGCCAGTCCCCATCGCCCCAGCCCGCGTCACAGTCGCAGTCCCCATCACTCCTACGAGGCCGCGGAGGTCTCTGATTCCCCTTCCCACACCACCGCCCAGCTCTCCCATTTCCGAGGCAGGCGGTGTCCCGATCCCCATCGCACGCCGTGTCGCAATGCCAGTCCCCATCGCTCCAGCCCGCGTCCCGATCCTCGCCCCAGCCCGCGTCACAGTCGCAGTCCCCATCACTCCTACGAGGCCGCGGAGGTCTGTGATTCCCCTTCCCACACCACCGCCCAGCTCTCCCGTTTCCGAGGCAGGCGATTCATTTTTGAATCCCATCGACGTTTCTGACGGCAACGGCTCCGACGAGGACTCAGATGACCAGTACTTCGGGGAGGACATAGACCTTCCCGTCAAGAGAAATTTCTTGGGGACCATCGAGATCTCCGACGAGGAGGGCGAAGCAGACGAAGAGGAGCGTCCTTCAAAGAGGATCAGGTTCCTGGGCGTTCTGGACTTAACGACTTGAATGAAGAGTAGTTAGTTTTCTGTACGCAACAGATTGAATCGAAATAACTTTATCAATTACCTCGTCTTGTGAACCATTCCGCGGCTCAAAAACTTGACGGGGGTCTGTTGTAGTACGCCGGACACGAGATCTTGAAAGATGAATCCTGGTGCGAGGTGAAAACCTAGGATCATCGAAAAACAAAGGGCTTACGATAGTCAAACACCCATCCTCCTCCGGAGACCGTGTTGCGACGCCGAATGCAATCTCGTTCCCGTCTCTGAGCAGGCCCTGCTGTTCCCTCCTGATTCTTTCACCACCGGTTAGTCGCGCCACGCGTGAACTTTTCTTGCGCTGTGAAGTAAAGTTAGCGACATGAAAAAAAAATGACATGGAAAAACAAGGTATGTGAAGACAAGATTGCCGCCTGCTCTATGGTGGGAGTTGGCGACTTTCTTGTAAACAAGGAACCAAAAAAGAGAAAGGAAATAGATGGAATGCGAGCTCACCACCGACCGAACGATGTTATTATCTATCCAGATGTGTCCCCAATCCATTGCGAAATGCGGCGTGCCCGAAGTCTCTTGCAGTACTGACTGGCGCTCGGCGTTCATCCTCCAATGTCCATGCGGCCATATCTAGCAGTCCAAACCAACAAGTATTTATAAGAACACAACGCAACTGGCAAAATACGACGACAAGAGAGACCGTTTGACTAAAGAAATAGAGACCGTTTGACTAAAAGAATATCAACAGAGTCCGTTCGACCAAGTTTTCAAACAAGACAATAGGCACGGTGCCCGAGCAAGGTAATGGTTGCTGACATGAAGTCTGGCGAGGTGACACGAAGTCAAGCCTCAGAAGACAGACTGACACGAAGTCGAGCCTGTGGGTTGAGTTCCGCAGCGCGTTGTTGGTCGTGTTGGTCGTGATAGTGAGTGGAGGCAAAGAAAGGCGACACTTGGGCGACGCGACATGGTGTGTGGAGGCAAAAGAGGAAACGGATCAGCACAGCCTCAGCACAGCATCATATCTCTTCTTTTTGCTAAGTCTGTCTGCCCGCCTCAAGTCCCTCTCTGTCCCTCTTCTCGTCTCTTCTCAGAACCAACACTACTAGCGCATGATCCAGACTGCTTGTCGGATTGCTTGTTTGGATCTAGACTTTGTGTCAGATCTTTGACCTAGACTTCGTGTCAGGTCCTTCACCAAATTTTGTCGCGATTCTTGGTCGGCCATGTCCCTCTACCCGAGCAACGCAGAGTTGCTGAAGAATAGGGATCCGGGGAGTCCGCTGGGACCGTTTGACGCCAAAGTTGCCGCCGTAGCCCTCGTCGGAGGGGAACACTACTTGATTACGACCAACACCGACTACATTCCAGCCGTTCCCTCCATCGAGGTGCCCCACCGGTTGTTCGTGCACTCGGATATGCGATATGGTACCGACGATCCCACCCTCTGGCCCCAGGAATGGACACGAGCTTACTGCCATATGCCCGCGATCGCCAAAAAGGGCTCCCGTCCTGACCTGGACATTATGTGGTGGAACCCTTCGCCGTCGAGTTTCATCGTCGCCAGCACTATCACCCGTAGCCTCGGGCGCCTTCACCCACAGCATATCTCCGACCTTCTCGTTCCTATCAACGACCTCATCTGCCAGTGCAAACTTCTGCGCGCCCCGTCTACGTCGGCCGTTTCCATCTCACCCCTCTTCGGGCAGCTGATCAACCACATACTTGTGTGGGTGGAGCAGCTGCAGGGCCTCCCCACGACATATCACAAGATGGCTTTCGCTGTCACTTCCCTCCAACGCGCGTTCCTCGAGCTGGATGCACTATACCACTACATGACAAAATACAAGCCACGTATCGACGACTACATGCATCCTCTTCCTGCAAACACACCTGTTGCGCAGTATATTGGCGCCTTTACCGTCTCTCCGACCACCGCGCAGCAACTGTGGGCAGCACGTCTGCCATTTTGGTTCATGCGCCCCACCCATGCCTTCGACGCAGCAAACATTTTAGTGGTCGTGCTGCTCACCGAGCCGATCTTTCTCGTGCCTGTTGTCGAGGGTGAGGATGCACCGCCTGTGTTGTATAGTGGGAACAAGACAGAGGATAAGATAGTGGCCATCGCGCGCGCCGCCGTGCGCACTGCATGGTCCCATGATCCGTTCGACACTGCCAGGCCCCGTTCGCGCTCTCCTTGGCCATCTCCGAATCCGCGTCAGCCTCCCGCCTCCAGCAGCAGCAGCTACCCCGCCTCCAGCAGCAGCAGCCACTTGAATACAACTTTGCGGTCTGATCACAGGCAGCCGCACTTTACCCCGTGTAAGTATCAATTCTGTTGTCATCACAAAGAGATTTGTAGCTCATAGTCTGCCAGATCCTTTGAATACGAATAAAAGTACGAAAAGAGCGGCCAAGAAACCCGCCCAGAACCCCCCGAAGGCTGCGCACGACAAATTCTGCGGGGTAGAGGCCCCGGAAATGCCGCCGTCGATTCCAAGTTGGGCTGATGTCCTGCGCGATGTTGACCAGTCAATCCCGCTGTTCAGCTCGGATGCGACAGACAAACACTACGTGCTCCCTGAGCCCGCTTTGTTCGTCGGTCCAGAGACACCCGAGTGTCACCGCATGTACCTCCACCATTGGAATATGGTGTCGGACGGCATCTACTTTATGATGGACCAAGGCGCGCCACAACTGCTCAGCGGACAGGAATGGCGCGACGTCTTGTGTGGTTTGGTGACGCAGTGCGGCCAGCCGAACTCCCGAACTCACAGGTGCAGCAGAGCGCTCGAGGACCGTATACGGCCAGCGCTGCAAGTCTCAAACGTCTCCCGCATCGAGGGCCTCCCTGTCCCCCTGGACCAGGTGCCCTATATCAGCGACAAGAAGTTCCCCGAGGCTGTTTGGCGGGTAGCCGAGGCAAGCTTTCGTTTGGAATTCTGTTCGCTGGATAGGCGGGCGTCGAGGAAGATTCGGCACAAGCAGGTGAAGGACTGCTTCGCGGGTCATATGTTATTGGGCACGCCGTTGGAGATGAGCAAGTGTGGTTGGGGGGCCGCAGAGATCACGGACCGCCGCTCTTGCATTGAGCGTACAGCAACTCTGATGCTCGATTGGACGATGCAGTCCGTCCGCCCCAAAATCATCGACCTTGTCGCCCATCCGACAAGCAGGTCTTCGTCGGACATGCTAGCTTTGGAACAGGCGGTGTGTCGCTATTATACGCAAGCTTTTTGGGAGTATTTTGGTCGGGCTGCCGTGGTACCCCTGCATCTGGATCACGAGCTGGAGGACGAGGAAGGGGAATTGTAAATATTCTACTAATCAAAATGCCGATCACTTGAAAGTAATGTAAATATATTGTATTCATGTAATTGGTTGTAGATAGCACGTCGTATCATCTTCTTGTTTTGCAGAAGTGCAACAAACTTATTTTGCACTGGACCGAATTCGTGACAGCCGTGTGACTCACGTGATCGACGAGACTTTGATCTTACCTCCAGCTGCCACCTCTACTTCACGCGACGCGACCACCTCTTGCCGCCTCTTACTCCGTATTTCCAGCCGACGATGCAACTGAGTACATCAAGGCCCACCACCAACGCGGACTCGCTGGACTAGACTTCGTGTCAGTCCATCTTGAGGCTTGCCTTCGTGTCGCCTCGCCAGACTTCGTGTCGGCAACACCGTTACCTTGCTCGTACACCTACCTACTGCCTGGGTTTCAAACGGACTCGTTCCACTCACGTATCTTTCGTATCTTCTTTCTTGTTCACGTATTCTTTGGGTTTTTTTTGGCTTACATTCAAACGGTCTCTTTACCTACTTGTATAAAGGTCTCTTTACCTACTTATCGAGAACTCAAACAGTCTCTTTACCTACTTTTTTTGCTGCTCTCGTCGGTGTTGTGGAAGCTATCACCCAGCGCTTTGTTCTTTGACCGGGTGCGTCTGGTTTCGTGTGCCGTACTCTCTCACCTCCCTCGCTAAATTTCCCTCGAAGCCAATTTCTCTGCCTTCTCGTCAATGAAAGCCGTCGGCAGCAAGAACTTAGGCCGCAAAAATGGCTCGAAACCCAGCACGTCGCGACTTGCCACCAATGTGCCTCAGTATAGGATAACTTTTGACACCGGTGAGCCTTGACCTTGACCTACCGAGCCCAGACTTACCCTTGAAAAGGTGCCGGTATCAGATCTGAAGAGCGCTACGTATCGACCGGGACCCATAGTGTGCCACCACTACCCCAACAATACGAGGATGCACCTGTGCCTGACTTCGAACCCGTCCTCGACCTAACGTCGGCCGATCATGTATCTCCACTCACGGAAGACGGTGCCGACCTCCCTACATATGCCAGCACGGTCCCGTGCGACGAGGAAGGTGTAAAACCGCGACAGGTCAGTTTCTGTTCTGCTCCGTGCTACCTTTGCTGATTTCATTCGTATCCAGACGGTGACCCACATGGACGAGCTCAAGGCGGAGGAGTCGGTCTTTCTCAAGATCCTCTTATCACTGCATTATCACCCCCAGCTTCTCTCGCCTTGCGAATGCGGCCGGGACTCACACTTCCGGACGGTGGCCTGTAATGACTGCCTGCAAGCCGAGCTCCTTTGTTCTCAGTGCTGGGTGAATAAACATTGCACGATGCCTACGCATTGGGGCCTCGTTTGGAATACGAAGGATCGTTTTTTCGAGAAAAGGGATTTCTGCCGAGTCAGGAAAGCTGTCATCGCACTCGGCCACCATGGGCTGCGATGTCCGCAGGCGGATGCGGGACGATCTTTCAATTTGGTGGAGTCTAATGGAATCCATTCCACCGCCATCTCTTTCTGCCGGTGCAAAACTGTCGATGGCACGCGCGGCGAGCCCGAATTTCAGCAATTACTGAGCGTGGGTATATTTCCCGGCAGCGTTAAAGAACCCAAGACTGGGTACACGCTAGGCTTGCTCGAATACTACCACCAGCAGCAGAACCAAGGCAAGGGATCCGCCTATAATTTCGTCCACGTTCTCAAACGGATGGCCGACCCATTCTTCGAAGACGCCGTTCCAGTGAGTTTTCGGGCATATCGTAGGAATGGCGCTGAGATGATTTCAGGACATTTACACCAACTTTCTCGCCATCACTCGGTTTCATCAACACTTGGATGTTATCATGCGACGCGGGCATGCCCACGGACTCGATGTCCCTCTCCCCGGCGAAACTAGTTGTCCATACCCCAACCGTCCAATCGATTTTATGGGTCTTCAATGTGCAGCCTGTCCTGAAAGAGGTGTGAATATGCCTTTCATTGTCAACGTTCCGGCATATCTTCGGTAAGCATATGTACTTGCCGACGTGACTATACTCATGAAATATCAGGCATTTAATTTCACAGTGGCTGACGCTGGATGGGAACTACAAGGCGAATCTGTTTTACAAACGTGACGACGGGAGCGATATGGCTTTGACGGATGGGAGGATGTATTTTCCACAACAAGCGGAGTTTGAAGAAATGGCAAAGTTGCATGTAGTAAATCAGGAAGATACGGTATGTGCTGTGGGAGGGTCCTGCTGCTTACTGATGACACCCAACTTCAGGAAGTGCTGTGTAAGGCGCATATCGGGTCAGTTCGCCACCAGGGGCTACCCAAGTACGGGAATACCGCTGTCAGCGGCATGATCGCCTGCACGTGCGACCATACTGTTGTGGGGTCCTTCATCGACATGCTGAAGGGAGAAGCGTACATTTTCTTAATGGGGAGTAAGATTTAGCCGCTGACGTTTGTTGTTAAGATTCGCACTGGGTACATACACTCAACGCCAGCATTTGGCACACTACAACTCGCCTCCTCACCATCCAGAGAGTAGAATGCCAATGGCCCAAAGCTATGATGGATATTGCTCCTTCGTCGTTAACATGGTAAAACGGGCACATGAAATGTTCCCAGAACAGGAGTGGCTTCACGAATTACTGGTACAGATGGAGGGCCAAATTCCAGCAGATCACATCAACGGGCATGGACCCGGATGTCAAGCCGTGTGGCAGGCGGTGTACTTCAATTGCCGCGCACGCTTCCACAGGGAGACGGCGGAGATGCTTTGGGCATTCCTGAACCCTCTCGGCTCTTCCACGCGCCAAATGACTGGGGGTGCGTGGCATGACACAATCAACTTCGTCATGGACGCTTGGAACGCATTGAAGGTCCTTCGTCAAGGGAACAGGATGCCTTGATCCAGCAATACAGCGGACTGACTTGAGTGTTGCAGCCCGACTTCTCGCGGACGAGCGACTCAACGCGCTGCGCCTTTTCGAGCTGCATATGGCTGTAGTCGAGGACCTCAGCAGGCAGCATGCCACCGAAGTCGTTGGCTGGTCGCGGCTGTCGTGGATAACGAGGAAGTCGAAAGATGGAACTCTGCAGAGTGTGTATCAGCACCAATTGACGAAAGGTAATTGAGTTAATTGATATGTCCATGCTATCGAAACTAAAGAATGGTTTTAGTACTCACGGTGGAGAACGTCCTTGCTTCAATGATCGCCGAAGAATGAACGAAAATGGCACGACCACACTCTGATGAGGCGAGAACTCCCATCGCACGGTGGATACACGACGGCATAACTATCGAGCACCAGCAGTGAGTTTCCTTTTTGGCTGCGCAGATGATGAGATCTAATGCAGTGAGATAGAACTCTGGTGGTCGCTCTGCTCGACAGTCACCGGGGCCATCCCTTGGAGGAAACATGGACTGCGATCACCAAGCTGCGCGACGCCGTCAATGTTGATCTCAAGAACTTCAGAGAAAAACCGCGCTCGATATATCCTCATTTAAAGCTCAGCGCACTTGACGTGGACGAACCGGAACTCACGGTGCTGCAACTGCCGTCGTATCGGATGACGAAAAATCGGCACGAGCCTTGGAGTAAGGAGGAATTGGAGGTGGCGGAGGGGGAAGTGAAGCTGCGATGCAGCGAGGCCCAGAACGGCATACTTGCTGTGCAAGACACGTCTTTGGCGTTGTCAGCAGTGAAGAGAGCGAGGGAGCAGGATTACTGGGGACAGGCAGGGGTTACGCGTTCGCACCGAAACATCCAGAAGGCGGAATTGATGAAGACTTTGGAGATCACCGTGTACAATATGCATAGGACCGCACTCATCCGTCTGGGCCATATGGCGAAGGACGCTGTCGAGCCCTTTCCCCTGCTCACTTACGCCGATACATGGAGGAAGGAGACTCATTTACACCGTGCAAAGGGAGACTCACGATTATTTGACGGCACAGCGTGGTACTTGCAGAGTGGGACTACAGTATCAAGCGCAGCAGTGGACAAGGCGCTCCTACCTGTGGACAGCTCCCATGATAGCCACGACGACGACTCCGAATTGTTGATGGGTACTCAGACCCTCAAGCGCAAAGGCACAGCAGGTACGTCAGCTTGGACAGTTGCTACACACCATTAACATATTCTTATAGGACATACTAGGTCCCCTCACAAAGCGAAACGGCTCAAGGACATCGCGCCAGATGATACGGTCGTGGAGCCGCCATCCGAGGCCGAAGAAAGCGACTCGGACTTGGAGTTATCACCTTCCAAGCCACAGCAACGGGGGAAGCAGCCCACAACGAGGAAGAAGGCGAAGAAGAAGACTGAGGGATGGATATGGCTGGAAACCGTGACGAGTGGGCTGAAGCTCGGTGAAGGCAAGTTGGCAGCGTACAAGGAGGAGAGTAAGTGGTGATTGTATCACACTTGTGGTAATTGTATCACACTTGTGGTAATATGTGGGGCTGACGCTGTGGCAGGCGATCGAGTACGGTGGTTCCACGCCGAGTACGGTGGTTCCGCGCCGAGTACGGTGGTTCCGCGCCGAGTACGGTGGTTCCGCGCCGAGGCGGAAATGTATCGGTGGTTAGAGCAGTATGAGCGCAAGCATGCTGAGCTCATGCGCATCATCGAGAGATTTCGGCGTGATAGTGTGGTCTGATCGGGGTTGGCGGATCGGGAAGAGCAGTGCCATGGAGGAGTGAATGGTGCGGTGACTTTCGGGCGCATGCAAGCTGCCATGTACGGGAGGCTGGAGAACAACGCAAAGGTGATTTTCAAAAGTGCCGACTCTGGGGCACATGCCGACTGGGTTCGCGCGACAACATTCGATGAACTCGTTCTGAAGATCGATGGATGGCGTGACATGGTCTTCAAGTGGATGGATGAACTGGTGGGTCTTGCTGAACAGTACCTTACATGAAGCTGCATTGACAGGTAATTTAGGATATTCATCGGGCGTACAAGGATTTCAAACCCAGGCTGTACAAGGATATGTTCAGTGACGATACGAGCTGAAGTTTGGTGGGGGACTTAAGTTCGACGGGGAACTTAATTCAATTTAGTGCACAGTTTGTAACACTCATGTGGGAACTTAAGCTGGTGCGATCTTAAGTGGGACGTGTGAACTTGAGTGCCAGGCCAGGACTTAAGTTTCGAACAGGTCAGGTATATGTGGGTATACATACCGAATTGGCCGTTGTAGCACATATACGAGGAACTTAAGTTCGCGAGGAACTTGAGTACGAAATTCGGTCTGGACCGACCGAACTTAAGATAAGCTAATTTTATTTCATGATGATTGGACGTTGGGGTAAACGGCGGCTTTGCCGGCACCTTTGCAGGCAGCACGGGGTACACTGGCGGGCGCGACTCCGGCAGCGGTGGGACCATGGGCAACGGGGGCCTCCCTGGTGGGGAGGGTATCACTGGCGGATGCGAAGGAGGGGGAACGGGGACGATGGGCGTTGTCGTAGATGACGCGACTGAAGGGGACACGATCCTGTCTTTGTCGTGTGTTCCGATAATATTGAGCAGATATCGCGCGGCCACGGTGGCATGCGGTGGTTACTGTGATGGTGATGGTGATGGCAACGGCAACGGCAACGGTAGGATAGGGAGTCCACGAGCGGCCAGCCTCCAACTAGGGCTACAGTCAAGTTCTCCCGCCAGCGCAAACTTCGACATCGGTCGCGGCAGGGGACACTGTGATGGTGGCGGCGACATGCTAGGCGTTGGGGTATAAGACAATTCCTGCAGCATGGGATCAATGGCCATGGTGGACGGATTAATCCCTCCCTCCCGCGTGGCGAGGGTGCCGGCTTCAGTCGGGGAGAGTGGGGCCGTCATTCCCACTGGCCAGATCTGGGAGGGGGGCAGCGGTGTGACATCGTCGCTAATCGAGTCGTCGTGTGGGGGAGTCGCATCTCCGAGTTCGTTGCGCAGGGGAGCGGCTTCATCATGCAGGGAAGCAGCGCCACCCGAGGCCTCGTCGTCTAGGGCTTCCCACTCAGGGGACTCAGCGCGGTCCCAAGGGGACACTCTGATCACCAGTTAATGTACATTCAAACAATAATGTGGACCAGTGACCGTACTGATCGTTGTCCGGCGACGTCAGCTCGTCGTTCTCCAAAGATGATTGACTGCTCATCCTCACTTAGCATGAATTGAAGCCAGCAATAAAAACACGTACCAGGTGTCAAGTTCTGAATCTTCCTCTGTATCGCTGGCTGGCAGCGTCGATCCGGCTTTTTCCACAATGGCACTGGCCTTCTGCTTGGACTTGGACTTGGACTTCTTGGACTTGCTTCCTGACTTCTTGGACGGCTTCAGCTTCTTGGTTGCAGGGGGAGTCGGTGGCGTGATGAGATGTTCAATTGGGCGGTCGTCGGCCACCATGTCGAGGGTTGCTGGAAGGACCCATGTCGTACTATCCCGATTACCTGTGACAGTGCCCTTGAGTCAAATTTTTCAGCGCGCTGATAGGAGATGCGTACTGAAACAAAGCCTCAAGAAATCTTGAAACGGCTGGATGATTTTGGCGTTGAAGTCCACGCAGCAGGCCTCGAAGTCATTCCCAGCTGCTGTCTCGCTGAAGCACACACTGTGAGAGAAAGAGATGAAGTCAGCACGTGCGCTAACATCAACAACCCAAAGAGGAAGGAGGCGTCTATTCTTTACTATGAACTAGGAATTCTCACATCTTTAGTGTCAAGTCACCATTCATTCTCGGATTCCGCCCGCCAAAAATCGACATACTGACCCAGCCAGTAGCGAGGTAAGCGGCCTTGTGCATTTCTGTGAAGACGGCCTCCAACGGGTTAATACCCCTATACAAAGGCGTCAGAATCCATCGAAACAAAAGTAGAATGACTTACTGCTGCCGCTGCTCTGGCATCATCTCATCTGGAGATAGCTCCCTGCGCAGCTCCTCCTCATGAAGCTTGTTCTTCTCCGCCTCCAGTTCGACCGCGATCACGGCGTGCTCCTCTGGTGACGCCTTCGCCCAGAGGCCTTGCACGACACGTGTACGCAGACGCATCCGGTCCGATTTCGTACGCTTGAGGCGTGCTGCGGGTGTCCTCGAATTCGTCGGTCCAGTCGTTCTCATCATCAACATCTTGCTTCGCATTCTGCAAGTCGTACCCCGCTTCCACCAGCGCCTCCTTGATTGCCTCAGGATTGCGCTTCTGGAAGATTTCGATGGGCTGGTGTGCGCAGCGACGCTTCGCGACACCCAGGCCCTGCTGCAAAATGCACTGGACTATGGCGGCAGCAGAGCTGGGGGCGATGTTGGCGTCCGCAGTCCCGATTTTTTTGCGGTGGTTTCGAAACCAATTTTCCAGTTGCTGACTCAAAAGATTAGTATTGTTGTGTTTTCAAGAGACCAGGCGACCTACTCCTTTCCTCACGAGGATCGCGGCGCCCAGCTTGAGCACCTCTTCTGACGTCAAGGCCCGCTTGTCCTGGTCGGTCGGAAGTGGCAGCTTGAGGTCCTTTTCTTCTGGATATCTCTGGAACCATCCCTCCTGCATCGGTGGCCAGAAGAGGTGCAGTTTACCCTCCGCCTGTCGTTTGATAAAGTCAGGCATCCAGTTGAGGAGCCAGAGTTCTTGCTCGGCAGTAGCCCAAGGCTTCGGCGCCATGAGGAGGTAGGAAAGGTAGGAATGGGCCGGGAGGCACGGACAGTGGGCGGGAGCAGGAGTCACTGATATACTGGGGCAGTCAAAGATCTCAAATGCTGTACGTCCCCGTGTTTTGTATCATTTATGTGTCCTTACATTCTCTACACAATGGATTTCTTGCTGGCCCCCTTTCTCCCGCAGTCTGCGACGCCCCCCCTCTTACATATTCTGACTTTTTATCCCAATTAATTTGAATTTCTCTGCAAACATCTCTTTTCTGACCAAGAACCCTAAACAGGCAAGTGGTTTTGCAAATACTGCTTGGGACTCCATCAACACTCTCACATGTTAATCTCGGACCTTTTTGTTTTCCACTTCCGACAGCCGGGTCTACCGATATCTATCCACCATTGTACGCCATCACCCCACTTGCCCTTTGATTTTTCCCCCATGGTCAACCCTTCAGCTTCAGCCCCAGTGCCCAACGCTGCCACCCCCAACTTGGAGTTGGCTGCGCTGCTCACTCAGGTGACAGCGTTGTCTAAACTTGCCGTTGACGTGACCCATCGGTCCCTTGATCTCAACGGTAAGCTTCTCTCCTGGATTCACTCGTAAACTCACATTTTCATAGACAAGGTGTTGTCCAAGCTTGCCTTGGACATGACCCGCCACTGCATTGACATCAACGGTGAGTTTTCCCACCCGTATAATTGGTTTCCATACACTTATCGCATGCAGACAAGCTTCCTCGCATTGTCCGGGCCCAGGTCGACGCCGCTCTCAGTGAGCTTCGCGGTATGGTTCCGCGTTTTTTTTCATCACAGGACTCACATTCTTCCAGCGGCGCCTGGGTTTTACCAAGGCATCGCCCCGACGCTGAAATGTGTGCCGGCGGTCTATGGGTGAAATCCACTACAATGCAAATCCGACGGGCTGAATGCAATGAAGAAGTGCGCTCTAGTTCAGGATCCACAAACCCTGAAACCAACACAAATCCCTGAAACAACAACCAACCAAACCCCACTAGTGATTCCGGATGCAATCCCAGAGAGTGCGACCGAGTACGGGTCTTTGTGTACCGATAGAAGATACACGGGAACAGTTGTTTAATATTTGCGGATCGCAGCAAGCAAATCCAGGATCGTTCGCGGACAATGGTTCAATTTATAGTTTTGCAACTCTGGGTCACCCACTCTAACCTCGTAAGACAGGAGCAGTGAACCAATTTGACACGCAACACGCAACAAATCCGGAACACATGTGGGACACGCAAGACACGTAGGACACACACAAGCAACACGCAGGACACGCAGGACACGTACACGTACACGCAGGACCACGTAGAACACACACACACATACACGCAGAACACGCAAGGGAATATCCCGAAAAGCTGATAGATCGATAGTAACTTGAAAATACAAGCACGTCCCCAAGGACAGCCTCGATGAATCAAGCCGGTGGTTCCGCCCTTCTGTACTCGCTGGAGCAGACCGCTAGTCTCTCCGCTTTATGTTTCCGGGTAGGAGTCCGTGCCTTCTCCCTACAAGCTGCCCACCTTATATACTGTACATCTAAAAATAACTCTACAAGCATAATACATTAATCATCGTTGTAACCATGTCCGTGACTCGAGAATATGAAATAACAATTGCCAAGCTTGCTGACTGATTATTTTAGATCCTGAAAATGTT
This sequence comes from Mycena galopus ATCC 62051, assembly GCA_014925785.1. Classification (NCBI taxonomy): domain Eukaryota; kingdom Fungi; phylum Basidiomycota; class Agaricomycetes; order Agaricales; family Mycenaceae; genus Mycena; species Mycena galopus. The sequence continues at coordinate 43,984 of WIQG01000161.1, forward strand.
AGTTCTGGATTAGTCCCTCCAGACATTGTGGTTGAATCGGACAGCCCTTCAAAATGCCTCTTTACAGACACCCTGAACTTGTGTATAGCCCAAGAGCTACCCTAGACCGTCTACCCGTCAAGGTGGAACATGGTTGAGCAGGCTCCCTATTTGTCTGATTTATTTCTGACACGATCGGGGTCCTGACTTGGCACCCGAGTGGTCCTAGTATTCTGGATTTCTTGGACGCACTACTTGTGCCCCTCGAAGGATTCTTGGAAATCCGGAACCTTGGGTCTTATGTCTCCAATTAGACACCCTGGTCCCCTTCATAGCTCAAGTTAGGACCTTCTTCCTAAATTGGGTTTGAACTCGGTTGCCATATTGATCCGATCAATATTTGATGGGTGTATGACACCACATCCAGATCCGGCCCGTTCCGGTCTGAAAGGTTCTGGGTCATCACGTGATCGAGCGTGTCGCCTCATTGGTACAAGCATGGACAAACAATGTTGAAACTCATTCAAGATGCACTTGCTTTGAGTTCCACAAATAGGCACAGAATGGATATTTTATTCCCCAATGTTCGTTTGGACTATCCGCAACCTCCCGCCTATAGTACAGCAGTAGGATCCAGAACCAGCGGCATATTAATTGGAGGCACCCAGTATGTGTGTTTTCTGGATACTCATCCGCAACCGGTTCCGGATTTGGTTTCTAGCATGTAGTTCCAGGTCTACTGACTTGGGACTCGTCATAGACCCAGATGTGCGTGTATCCGCAATGGAAATCCAGAAATGTTAATTTTCAGGTGTTGGCGAATTCACGGCTTATCAACGCCCTCGCAATTGGATGCGCTGTTCCCCCCTGGCCGTGGCGACAACAAGATGTGGTATGTCGTCTGTATTGGCCGCCAGCCTGGCCTGTACGCCACCCCGTACGTTTTCATTCCTTCTCTCACACACCACCGTGCTTACTATCAATTTCTTCAGCGAGGAAGCCGACAATCAAATCCTGGGTGTTCCGGATCAGTCTTGCCGCAAGGTCAATGGCCGCGCCGCTGCCCTGGCGTACTATTGCCAGATGTATGACCAACAAAAGGTCATGCGCCTCACGGAGATTCCCATCTAGTTTGGTATGTGTTCCACCCCAACCCTCTTCTTTGTATAACTAAAACGCAGGGCCATAAGTAGGGACAATTGTTTGTTGAGACGTAGTTAATAATGTTTTGCTCTCTGTCACTGTCACTGCAATCCATCGTCTTTGCGCTGCGTTCCTGTCGTCTGAATTCAAGCAAGCCTGATCTTTTCCTCAACATCTCAACATATATGTATGCCTTGTACGTATGCTGGACCCACCTTAATCTCTTAAATTTTAATCTATTAATTCCGTGGTCTAAACTCATGGAGGATCGCATAACAAAATCAATTGCGAGTGATAGATCGACACTAGTCGAATTTCGCTTGATACAATAAGCGCCGTTGCAAGGCATCCTCTGCCAGCTCCCGCCGCACCGGTACATCCCAGTCTTCGTCGAAGTCCGTAAGTTGCTGCCGCCACTCGGAAACCGCACTCCAGCGCACAGAACTGAGGAACGGCCCCTCCGAAGGAAGGGGGGGGTTGATGCCATAGAAGTCCTCTGGATATTTGGTCGGCTTCCGGAGTTAGAAGGCCTGGAGTTGCACCACCTGAATGTGTGACAACGAACCGAGGATCCCCAACTCGCGTCGCATCTTTTTCTGCAACGCGGTTTCCGGCGTCACGTACCGAGGCAGCGGTTTACTCCAGCGGGAGACAAATGTCTCTTGGTAGCGCGTTCTGACCGGCTCCTGGTGAGCAGCAGCAACAGAAGACGCGCGAGAAGGCGAGTTTGACCTGCAGGTGATCAGGGAGGATCAGGGCATGGGTGAATGGTGGGGCGGTTGGACGGAACACACCTCATTGGGTCCACGAATGTGGCCGGCATTTGCCTGTTGGGATCCACGGGTTCTGAAGTACTGTGTAAAAGATTTTAAGCCCACGTAAATGGTAAGTAGATAGGTTTTGTTCCGACGGACGTACCCGTTTCGCAATTCAAAGAGTACCTCCAAAGCACACCGTTCTGCCGATGTCAACCAGCCACAGCAGCGTTTCAATTGTTAGAGTCAGCGTAAGTATCCAGTGTCTCCACCGAATCATGGGATCCATTCTCGCTGGGTTCTGCGAGCTCGGGCGACTTGAGTTCCTTGGGTGGATCCCATTGCTGACGCCGGGCCTTTACCACTGCACTAGGGTACCGTGAGGAGCGTACTTGCCTTGTGCTGGATGCCTCACCGACGTTGAGCCATCAGAATCCTTTGCTTCTCTCGGTATTCAGGTCGTCTACAGTTTAGTTGGTGCTAGAAATGGACAAAATCGTAAAATAGATGCACTGCCGGTATTTAGCTTGATTCTCACGCTGTTTTGCCCTCTGGTGTGCTTCATGGGCCGCGGCATCATTGAACGCGCTCTCGTCTGGTTGAGTTTTTTTCCTTTTCCTTCATTTCGGGGACGACATGGCTGTTGGAAGCAAGAGGCGCGCGACGATTGATTGCGTTGATGCAGTCACATGATTGTTTGTTACTTTCACTCAAATTTCTGGTTCTCCCGTCTCGCTCTCTCCTCGCAGACCTTAACTTCTTGGATAATTTCATTCAGGGCATTTATTCACCTGTTCTAGACGTTTAAAGTCAGGCTCGGAGCCCCACTGGGGCCTCTTGCGACCCCAACTTTGCTGTTATCGTCTCAAAACCAGTGTAAATGGGATGTTTTGAGGTCTCCTGGCGCGCGGCCTCATCAACATCCTTAACCGTATTGATATAGGTATTTGGCCCAAGTATATACACCTCCCCGCTGTCTGGTTTCTGGTATAGAACCATACCGGACTGTTTGCCGAGGTCGATTTGAGTGTTAGCGCCTGAAAACCGGTCATAAATTTCTGCTTGCCCCTAGTGCCTATCGAGTCCCTGTGGTTCCAAACTCAACTTACGAGTGCTTCTTACCTCACAGGACACAACAGAGCAAAAAATGTGCCTCCCAAAAAAAAATTAGTGTGGGCCAAGTTTTACGCCCAAACCCAGGCCTACATACATTGTGGAAGTACCCGCCTTTCAGACGGTTCTCAGTCATGTTTCTTATTTGGCCTGAGCAATGGGAACAAGGCCTATTTTACGGTTTGGATGGGTCACAGGAGTGGTTTCGAATGGCTCAGCTATATATTCCTAGCACGTTTGGATGTTCAATCGTCCATTGTTGCAGTTAGCACCTCTAAGTGCCCAGGGGCGCTTAATTCCGCTTTTGGAAGGTGAGCCCAATTTCGAGTCTTTGGCATCGCTGACCATGGGCATGCAAATACGATAATATCTGTCTATTCAGAATTGCATTTGGCCCTCTTTCAATCGCAATTCCGAAGACATTGTGTTAGTACCTCTGGCTGTTACCATCACGTGGCCTTCACCGCCTCGACATCTCACCTTTCCTTCCACCACCCACCATCCTTGTGGGCGATTCTCGTGTACCATCCGATCTGAGCCATCCATATCTGCGTTCGGCACCCATCCGAGACGAATAAACATCTAATCTGGTTCCGAGCGCTGAACGCAGGACGACAAGGCACCGTTTCCTTGTGCGAGGTCAATCAACGGCATATTGAACTTATAATCTACGGGACCAGGTGCGGTTGTTAATGCTAACCCATTTTCTGTCTCTCTTTCTTTAGCCTTTTAGCTCAGTCCTCGTTGTTTTGGTGACACACTGGCAAACAAAGGAGACGCAAAGGTGAGCTCAGACTCGATGACGGCTCCTGCGGGCAAATCAAGTATAGGGAATGCATATTGAATATATTCTTCTCCGACTGCGATGGTGAAAATCAACACATGGTGAAGATTTACTTTTCTTCCTGCACTACCATCCAGCATAGACATTAATTCTGCGCTGTGGACACCCGCCGAGGACAAGGCACTCAAATCAGGTATGTACCACTCCATAAAACCTGGGTCCCCACTCGCGCTGAATATATGGACAGAGGTGTTGCGCTGCCTAAACCAGCAGGGCGGCTCGCTCCCAATCCAGCTCACCATGTGGCTGGACTTTCATGGCACACCCACTCTTGCCATCCTGCACAACCCGTCTGCTTCGAAGGGCAGGTGCTCCGCGCTTCTGGCGCGACTCGGTGCGAAAAGGACCCACGCCGATGCGAAAAAGGCATGGGCGGACCACCTCCAAGATCTCCGGACTAAAGCTATCAAAGCAAGCGCCAGCCAATGGCCGAGGCCCCACTGCCACCCACAGCACTGGCACAACTTGGAGGCTGCCAGGAAGAAACGGGAGGAGGAGGAGGGGCGCAAGGCGGCTGAGCGCGCCAAGGAGCGCATTCTGATAGATGCGCGAGTTGTGTTCTTGATGAAGATGCGGGAGGCAGGCAGCAAAGGGTGTCCTCATCCTCGTCATTTCTGAATATAATATCGGATTTATTTCAGGAACCATTTTGAGGGAAATTTATTTTGTGATTTATTTGAGCAGTCTCATTTAGAGGGAAATTTGCGATGCGCGTGGTAAGCATTTCCTAAAGGAGACGCAGATAAGCTGTGCAGAACGGACAGTTTCCCTTTCTATAAGCTTTCGTCGCCTAATATGCGGGCTCAGGGCCCCGATTCCCCTCTCACTGTACGTGGAGTTTGCGGTCCACAGCGTGTTACCTAAACGCCTTTCATTACGCCAACTCAACAAATCCCTCCACCGGTTCCTTTGTTTTTTGCTGTATCGTCACGTTGTAGTGGGGTTGTCTGCACCCCACCTTGTTTGTTCTCTCGCAATGAATGGGCAGTTACCGCCAATTGTACATGTGTTAAACCAGTTTTTTTCATTCTCTGACCGACAGCGCCCCCTTCGAAGATCCAGTTGCTACAATTTGAAGATCCTTCCGTAGACGTCGACCCTAGAGCGTGGTCCTTAATATTTCCTCAGATGGCGAACCTCTGGTTCCTGGGAATTGCACGCCCGTTTCCTTCGTTGATGGCGGCTGTGTCCGCCCTCACCTGTCGCCTCACCACTTTTGAAGCCATGTGTTCACTGTATGGCAATTGGGGCGAACTCATCTGCTCCCAGCCTGGGATCGACGAGCTAATTCTGCATTCAAAATATATCGCGAGAGTCCCCGCAGCTGATCAGCTCCCACGACTTCGAAGGCTGCGAGCCCATCCCCGGGTCGTGTCCCGATTCGCCGAAATCCACCAACTGGTGGATGTATGGTTTTGCATGGGCAAGGTCCTGGGGAAAACCAACCTGTCTCCACACGCGCTCACCAGGCTTTCCACCTCACCCTCACCCTCATGACTATCGACAGTCAGAATATTGGCCCCCGATTTTTTGTTGGCGCTTGCAGCAGCGCCCACCCTCTTCTCAATGCTGGAGCACCTCGTACTGGACGAAGACATGACCTGGTCAGATTTCACTGTCCTCTCACATATGGGGAGCCTGGTATGCATGACTATGAACTCTCATTTCTCTGGTTGTTGATCGACATAATTTTAGGCGAATAGCACATTTGGTCAAGTTGCGTGCGCACTCGACTGCAACGTTCCCTATCTCCGCAGTCTTTTCCTCGTGTGCTCGCACACTACCCACAGCTGTGCTCATTGTCGCCGGTGGAGCACTAACAATGCAGAATGTTTCGCGAGGGTTTTGGCTTCAAACAGTCGGGCGCCCGGATTGCTCGAGTTTCTTTTCTACGCGATGGACGGCTACGCTATTTGGACGGGTTGGGGTCAAGAGGATGAGAAGTTGTCCTACTTGGGTCTCGCTGCTCACCGCCGAATCATACGACAGGAGTATGTATATCTATTTTAACTCTATTCTGTCTCCTGCTTTACTGCTGCTATGTGTTTCTCTAAATCATTTGCTTAGTGATTTTGCGTGTTAGTGAAAATGTAAGTCAGAACCTCAATGGGGTTGAATTTAAGGTTGCTAACTGACTACACCAGGTGGGAACACGGTCGGTTCGCTACCCGTTTATCCGCTCTCAATCTCATACTGATTTTCATCATTGCTAACCGAGACTAACCGAGTTTCAGGGGGCGTAATTGATTCTTCAATAAAACGGGTGCTTGCTTCCTCTTCCCCAATGCTGCAGCATGGACAAAGTGAAGAAGAAAAAATCCCGTACGTTGACCCGCCTATTACCTTCCATAATGAATCAACACATCTATAGTGAAGCCCTTTGTTCCTGCAACGCGTCCCTCTCCAGTGCAATCTCGGCCGCGCCCATCAGCGCATGAATTACAGAAAGCGGCCAAAGAAAAGGCGGCCGCATGGGCGTTCCCAGACGCGGAGGCGGCAGCCAGGTGGTTTTCGGCGATAGACGATCTCACGGCAACTCTTGAAACCAAGTCGGACCAGTAAGTGTTCCAAATTCATTCAGTATTTTAATTTCAATTATCTACGTCGTATTTAACAGCGAGGCCGACACTACCACAGACAAGAAAACCTTGGAGGAAGACGTTGAGAAGCAGGAAAATTGGGAGCGGGTGGTCGCAGTCGCAGTGGAGATGATGCGCGAGCCGGATTGTCGACATTGGTTCCGAGACAAGCGCATGCAAGAAGAGCAAGAAGAGCAGGAACGCGTTTCACGCATGCAGGCCGACGGATCTTGGGCTGACTGGTCTGGGCCCGCAGAATATATTGAGTAATTGCAATTTATCCGTTTTCTATCGCAAACATTTTCGAAACGCCACCTACCTGAACAAGAACGACCAAGACTAAAATCCTTCATGTCCACGATTCCAGACCCCAGCACTTGTGGTCGGTGATTCCCTACCCCACGACGATTCCAAGCCAGTGCTGACGACAATTCTAGATCTTGAACGCGGGGAACGGTACACGACCATCTTTTTTGACATGGCCCATACGAACACAATGAACTTGTGGTACGGCCCATTGTACAGGTTCTCGAACGATGAGGGAGCCGAGTGCTGGTGGCCCGTCGTGATGGACACCGGGGCTTGGTCACCGCCTCACGTTGCGCAATCTGAAGCAGCACGCCACGCCATCATTCGCCGACTACTCTCGATGCGCACACAGCTTGCCAAGACAAGCCACCAGCATGCGTGGGGTCTTAACGAGCATATGAGGTGGCACCAGCAAATTATGGAGGTGAATGAGCGGCTTGCAAAGGCAATGGGGGAGATGACGGAGGTGGACGACGAAGACGACGAGATCTCTGGTCTCATCCCGGCGATGTTGCTGGCGAAGTTTTAGTACCCTGAATCATCTTCATCCCACACACATTGAACGATGAGACAAAGAATATTTGACCGAACGATGTGATTACTGAGTGAGCAATGAAATGGCACATCCGGGGATCGCTGCAGGCCGAGGGACCGTTGCGATGGTGGCTGTGCTGCTGCGGATCATTCATTTTTTGTTTTCTCCCCTCACTCTTGAATTTTCTAAATCTCCGTCTTTATTCACCATCATGTCCAGTGTCTCAACCACGCCCAATGCCTCCTATGCCATCTTGTACGTATTCGTTTCTCCAAAAAAACAGGAGGCTGGCCACCTAATACATTGCAGCCCTAGGGCTCCCTCGCCTCCATCTTTGTTCACCGTCATGTCTCAACCGCGCCCAACGCTTCCTCTGTCGTTTTGTACGTATTCGTTTCTCCAAAAAAAAACAGGAGGCTGACCGACCACCTAATACATTGCAGCCCTAAGGCTCCCTCTGAACTTGGCCCTTGGTTCCTTTCTGATACAGGGTTTCTGAGTCGCGATTAGTGAGTCCTTTACGCCATAATTGCGCTCGAGACTAAATTTATTAGCAACCACCTCTGCGAAGAGCATAAAAATTGGGAATTTCTCGGGGGCAAAGTGATCGCCAACCACCCTATCTTTGCTGGATGTGACTTAGCAGAGACTCTGGAGTTTCTCCCCCTTTGCCCGCACCTGAAGCATGATTGGATGTAGTGCACGAGCTGACACGTCCTACTGATTTACTTTGTCGTGATCGTACTAATCCCTGGCTCCGTGGAGGCCAATCACCAAATAAATGTACGAACCAAAAAAAAATGTATATATATCAGTAGCTTGTATCTATCAAATGCTTTGAAACCAGTGTTTGAAACGATCTAACAAGAAAGTGAAACCCAAAAACGCTAACAATATGCACTGCCACATCACACACTCTTTTGGATTTGCTGGCAAGCGACACGTGGTCCCGTACCTACGGGGCTGGTCCCTACAGGCGGGCCACTATCTCTCAGACTCTACTAGCATCCTCCGCCTCCCCTCATGTCTTTCAACAAAAAGCGCAAGAGACCCACCACAATCACTTTCGGAACTGCTACTCATCAAGACGCTCCTCCTCAAGCGTCGACTTCTGGGACAGCGGCCGAAGTTGCGCCTAGAGTTACGACTACCGGTGTTCTGCGGGAGAAAATGCGTGTTCGCCAAGATGGTCTGGTGCATCAAGACCGGTCAGTTGTGGTCATCACTACCCGCGACGCGATTGCGAAGGTCCTGCCAGATGTGCAGAGGCCTCGAGCGCCCGTTTACGAAGAGTATACTGCAGTGGACCATGGGGACGTCGACTTGGATGATGATGAAGAAGGCCGTGATTTGCGCAACTCGGTGGGTACTGACTTCATGTTGCTGGGCCAAGCTGATTAATCCGTGGTAGAATGATCCTCTGCGACAGTGAGCGGAGGACCACCGCGAAAGCTTTCTGGCAGAAATGCTCCGCCACGAGGGCCGCAGCGTCCATGCTGCGTCCACGGCGTGTGCTCGATGTACTGAGGGTGCGCCAGACCACCGTTGCCTGGATTGTCTGGGCGGCGGGGAGCTACTTTGTGCCACCTGCATAGTCTGGGCGCACCGGCGACTGCCATTCCACACCATACAGGTAAGCTGCCACCCACCTCCGTAGAACACGGTCTCATCATCAAAAGCGATGGACTGGATCGACCTTCGAACGCAGAACCCTGAAAGACATGGGCTTGCGGATTCAGCTCGGGCATTGGCGTGGTCGGGATCACGTCTGCCCTTTACCTCAGCCCGCCGCCGGAGACAATTTTGTTATCGTCGATAACCATGGGGTTCACGCAGTCCATCTGGACTACTGCAGCTGTGGGCAGGGCAGACACCCCACGGTACAGCTGCTGCACGCGAGGCTCTGGTCGGCGACGACTACCCACCCCAGGACGGCGGCAACATTCTCGGTTCTACGCCACTACCACCTGCTCTCTTTCGAGGCGAAATGCGCTGCCCTGGAGTTTTATCAAAGTTTGGCGAGGGAAACCGACAATTTATACTACAGGAAGGACAAGGTGTGTCTTTTTACATTGATTTATGGACACGGGCCCTGAGACTTGTCCAGGATCGTTATCACGAATTTTTGCATATGACGAGGCAGTGGCGCAACATGCAGATGCTGAAACGCGCGGGCCGAGGGCACGACCCAGGGGGGGTCGAGGCTACGAAAGCGGGCGTGTGCGCTTTGCTTTGCCCAGCGTGTCCACACCTGGGCATCAATTTGCCTCTGGACTGGGAGAATATGCCGGAGGAGAAGCGGTAAGTGCGCGGTGTGGGTGATACAGCACCATATGCTAACGGCGATGGACAGATTCTTGTACACCTTATTTTTGGCAATAGACGCCAACTTTCGACTGAAGCGCAAAGATGTATCGTCGGAGGAGAGGTACCCGGGATTGGGAAACGGCTGGGCGTTCTACTGTGACGTTGAGGCGTATATGACGCATGTCAAGAAACACTGGGAAGAAAAGCAGGATGTAAGTATCAGTTTTCTGCAGTTCGCGATGCCCTCACAAGTTGTTCAGACATGTAGTCCATCAAATATATAAACATGGACTACATGTTCTTCTACAGCATCGCTGGCACTGACCTCCTCCGGTTGTTTGTCTCGTACGACATTGCGTGCCAATGGCACTTGAATATCTGGACTCGCATGCTCAAGTACCAGGACGCGACGCTTACTCTGGAAGGGCGCGAGGGGATGTTCCTGACCTTCCTGGTCCCCAAATTCCATCTGCCGGCTCACATCGAGGCATGCAACCTCAAGTACTCCTTCCACCTAACTCAGTTCATGGGCCAGACAGACGGGGAGGCACCGGAGCGGGGATGGGCAGACACGAACCCTCTCGCGAGGAGTACGAAGGAGATGGGCCCTGGCTTTCGTTGAGATACCCTAGACAACCATTTCAACAATTGGAATCATAAGAAAATAATAGCGCTCGGTGAGTGGGCAGTGTGCGACGCACCTCTTTATTTCGAAGTACGAATGAGATTTCACAGGGAACGTGATGCGGAAGAAGGTCGAGAGAGCGGTACCGGAGATGGTGCAAACAAAGCGGGCGCTGCAAGATATGAACGAGTCCATGGGGGGCAGGGTGGTAGAGAAATGGAGCGCAATGGCGGAGGAGTGGGAGGCGAACATCGCGAACCCCAATCCCTTCGAGACGCAGTGGAAGGACCAGCATCTTGTGAATGTGCGTGTGGAGCTCGCCGCTGAGGCATCTGCGAGGGAGGAGGCGGGCCAGGAGGACGAGGACGCGGTGAGGGGGGATATGCACATCACGGAGCTGATCGCCATGGGGCTGCAGCTGGAGGAGCAACAGTAAGGTCTTCCGTTTCAGCACTGGCTTGTTATTGACGACCTCTTCCAGGAGGATTTTGGGTTCTGATGTGGCAGCAACTGGTCTGCATCCGACCCCTGGCCAATGCCGTGCGATGATCGAGCGCACCAGCAAACTGCGGTGCAAGATCTTTGCGTGGATCAACGTCCAACACAAGTTTTTCCCGGGCCTAGCCAACATCCAGGCGCACAAGGAAGAGGCGCGCGCTCGCGTCGCGAATGGCCAGCCAATTCCAGGCGTGGTCACAAGAGGCCTCCGATCTTGTTATCGGACCCACTATCAACAGCACGTGCCTGTTGGGCACCTTCCATATCGGGCTGTGTCTCCGTTTGACCACCTCACCTTCAGTTGCATTATATAGACGATGTACTGACCAGTAAATTATGAAAATATTCGGATACACTCTTTACATACTCTAATGTCCATGGGTAAATTTATGTACATCCCCAAGTGGTTAGAATTGCGATGAAGGGAAGAAAGAGCAGGAGGATTGGGAGATGGGAAGGCACATGTATTATCTGGGGAACTCCCAAAGCTTTGTGTAGGCTACTCTCTATTAAGCAGTGTGAGGGCCGAGGAACCAGTAGACACGTCGTTGGTCGGGCGGGACCTGGCGGGGCACGTCACAGCGCGGCGGTAAGGTGGGAGAGCACAGCATCAACAACCCGATATGGAAGGTGCCCAACGGGCACGTGCTGTTGATAGTGGGTCCGATAACAAGATCGGAGGCCTCTTGCGTGGTCGTGTCCGAAATCGTGCTGTGCCTACCTTCCTCTGTGGCGGCGTCTGCAAAAGACAAAGCGGAGGTGGTAATCAAGCCTAGGGTCATCATGCACAAGTACTGGCTGCGGGTGGGGCAGGCGGTGGAGGCACTACATGATGTGCACTGGCTACTCCTGGTCCGGACCCATCTCTACAAACTCAAGGACACCCATTCGCAGGGCATGCGAGCTAACATGCGGTCGTCAGATAAGATTGCTGCCCTGAACGATCAGACTAAGCAGGCAGCGCGCGGGTATCGAGCGGCACGCAGCGCGCTAGTTGGGTTGGGGAAGGAGGTGAAACGAGATGAATTGGAGTGTACCCTGCAGCCTCTGGCGGAGGACGGTGTTCGCGGATTGCCCCAGTCCTGGTTTCATGATCCGGAGCGGAAGAAGAAGGGAAAGAAGCGTCAGAAAGTCAAGAGGCAGGAGCGACCTGTGTCCTGGATTTGGGCGCCTACTGGGGAGCGATGGGATCCGGCTGATGATGTCGCTATGAACGAGGGTATGTACACCTTCTGCACAGGTTGGTCGCAGCCCGAACTGATTTCTCGGACAAACCAGCTGTGCGTATCGAATGGGCGAAGACGCGCGCGCGCCATGCGTTGGGCCGAGGAGGTGGATTTATTGGAGGAGGAGATGCGCTGCATCGGGGAGTTCTTGAAGTGGAGGTCGCGCTGGTGGATGGAAAGGGTGGATGGGCGGGGGGCGCCTGAAGGGCCTCAACATGAGGGCAAGGCTGCGTACGCAACGCACCAAGCGGCCATCCAGGCGACGCTCGCAACAGAATTTGCAGGTAAGTGGGCAGGTTTGGCAGACCTCATTCGGCGGGGGAGAGCAGGGGAGCTGCTGGAAGAAGGGGAGTCGGACGAGAAGGCAGAGGTAGAGGAGGAGGAGGAGGAGGATGCAGCAGATGATAGTGGGGAGGAGGAGGAGGCGATACCTGCATTGCCTTCGCAGACAGTCAAAGCTACTTATGTGGACAAAGTTTTGGCTATGTAGTTCGTCGTTGGGGCTACTACTTGAACGGGTGATAGCGGAGGCCCCCACTTTGTTTCGGAATTTTTTTTTTTTCCAAGGGATTTGGCGTGCTCATCGTGCCCGACGATGTCGAGCCTCCATCAAAGCCATAGCGTAACCATCATTTTTGATAGATTTTACGTACACTTTCTGCTCGCCATGGACGACGATGACGGCGATGGTCAGCTCGCCGCCAATAATCTATTATAATAAATATATAAGGTATGGAAACATGCTGAGGTTATATATTGGATCCGCCTCTAGCTTAGAGGTACCCATATATCACGGCTCTAGAGAGATCAGAGGTGAGTGATATATCACTCCCCCATACTAAGGTGAGAGTCCTGCTTGCTGCAGACGCGCTTGGTGATAAAAGCGGCGCTGGCAATGGGCCATGGGGCGCGCTGCAGACGCAGGAGGTCGTGACGGTGGTGCCAAGGTGAGGGCGGTGCACTGCTGAAAGGGGTTGCAGTGCGCGGGAGGCGATGAAGGCAGCCTGGGCGGCGAGGAACAGCAGCATCGCATGCTGTGCGTGCGGCTGGTGGTGCAGGGAGAGGATAGGGTGCGCGACGGGACGGTGTCGAGCGTGTTGACGTCGTACAAAGCCGCACACGCTATAGCGCCCGTGTAGCAGCTTCCGAGGCGCGGTTCGCGTGCGCTGCAGATCGTGCCTGCGGGCAGCAAGCGGCGCTGCTAGTCTGGGCACATGTCATTTACTCCGCTTCAGCGCAGTCGGCGTCGAGGGTGTGGAGGCGCGATGAGTAGCGCAAGAGATGTGCAGCAGGGAACGGACGGCGGCGCAACGCGAGATTGTCGGGTAACGCACGAAAAATATAAGGAATGTACGCGCACCTTGAATCATGAAGCCCTTCCGACCAAGGCCGCGGTCACTGGGGCCGAAAGACTTGGTCGTGCGACGGGGTAGGGCGAAAGGGTGGCCCATAGACGTCCGTTTGACGGGCTTACTGTGCGGTGACAGTCATATGATGTAACAGCCGGGATTGGGAGACGTGTGACGAGGGACGGTGCCGCGGACCTGGTGATGTGCGGTGGGAAGGCTCTGGAGGTAGAATAATTGATTAGGACGCGAAAAGGGAGAGGGCGGAGTGTCGAGGAATATAAGAGGATTTGCCCACCTTCTTGGCAGAAACCCGGGCGGTTTCGGGGTATACACGCTGCAGCCGTTGCCCCCTTTCCAAAGGACGCCTTCGGGATGCAGCGCTTTGGGGCGGAATTGAGAATACGGCAGATACCTAAGTTTCGGGAGGAAAGAGCGAAACCTATAAAAGAAGGGGATGGGGACAGACCTGGGGTTGGGCAGGCGAAGGACGACCCACGTTGAGGGTGCTGCCGAGGTAGAGGGATTGCTGCACGACTGGAATTCTTCTTCCATTATTTGGCGGGCTGTTGCAGGTGGAACCGACCATGAGAGAGTAAGGAGGGCTCATGCATGGCTCATTCGGATGCGGTGGTTCGACGGGCATGGTGGCACGGGCATCCGGCGGTGTCGTCTACGTGCTCGCCGTCAACAGCGTGCTGAAACCTGGAAGGTCGTGCGGCCTCAGCAAGCGAGACGCCCAAGGGGAAGTCAGGATTCAAAAATCGGATATGGGGTCCAAAAGTTTTTTTCGACCCCAAGCTGACCCCCCCCCCCCCCCCCCTCCTTCCTTATAGGGAAGGAGTTTCCCACCCCTGGGCCCGGGCCGGCTTCTCCGCACCCAGCCACCGCTCTCCGGCTTACTTCCTACTCTTTCGCGGGGCTTAATCAGGCTTGTGTATACTATATAATGAGTGCAGGTGATAGATTTAACATTCTGCACTCAACAGTTCAATAATTTTTGACCTGAGAACCAATCACAGTTGACCCCAACTTGGCTGGAAATTCTAGGAATCACAGAAAGTGTGGGTTCAAACTGATAAATCTTGTTATGTACAGTCCCTGGGCACTTATATGTGTTCACTACAACCAGCCAACACCCCTCTCATGGTCTATGAGCCATTTTGAGGCTCTAAACTTTATGTACTGAAAAGTTTTTTTCAGCCCATCCTGGACCCCCCCCCCCCCCCTCTCCCCACGTACGGAATTTTAATCCCGACCCCCCCTTGGAGACGCCGGCGCCACACGCGTGCAAACAAACGCGTCGCGTGAAATCAGACCTTTAGCAAAAGCTTTTTGACGGGAGTGCTGTTCGAGCGTTTTGACTCGGATTGCTCGAAAATTTGCGCCGAATCAACCCATAGGTATAATTTCATTTTCTGAATATTTTCAGATTTTCCTGTGGCCTGAAGAGAGAGCCTTGAAGATGCCGAGGCGGTACCTCAAAATCGGCCAAACCCAAAGCCCGTCGGCTAAGTCTGATCAAGCTCCTGTTTTTTCTTGCTTCGCGCCGTAGTCCTAGGGATCGTCACCGTACCCGTCCAGGACGGTTGGACGGACGGACGGACGGACGGACAACCGTCCCGTCCCGTCCCTGTGCTGCTGGGCTCCCCAGCATGCCGTCCCGTCCACCGGAAGACGGATGACGGACGGATGATTTAGGTTGTAATTTTGTCGCAACTGATTCGCCGGAATCTATCACTTGGCTGATTTTGGCATAATCTGTATGCTCACCTTAGACTTCAAGCTGAAAACCCCGCAGCGTAACATCAACTAACTATTTTGCAGGCCATTATTTTGTTCCGAGACAGTGGGACACGCAAGGCCATGGCCCATCAATTTTTCTCTCCAACGACTTGTCTAAGCATTGTCGTCGTATCAAGGTTCAGAATCAGCGCTGAGTGCATCAACTCGTTGACGGTCTAGCTGGATATCGACTCCCTCTGGAACGCGCAAATACTAAACACTGACCTTCGTAGCCGGGAATATTTCAACTTAAAAAAAATCACTGTAGAAGGTCGGAATGGACGTGCCTCTGTCTGTGCGTATTAATTTCACTTCTCCAAATCTCGCTCGCAGCAGTAGAGGTGACATCGACGACGTCTTTGAGAGATGTTGGTGTCCCACTCAGTCATCCCGATGTCGCGCTGTTGCCCACGTGCTTTAACGATCAAGTCTCGGTATAGACGAAAACTCTCTCGTGGCTTCGTTGGTGGGACACCATGCGTGAACATGGGATGTCGGAGTTGTCGCGTCTCCATCCGCGTTTCCTTTATTATTATGGGTGGTGCTGATGGTGAAGAGAGCTGGATGACAGAATGAATGTTGATGGCAAGTCACCTATTTTTTTTCGCGCTTTTCCCCTGACTGTCTCTTTTTGCAGCTGGGCCTGGCACATCCCTACCTCTAGTAATTTATATTATTTTCCATCTATTCCTCGAACTAATTGCGTACTTGCCATCTTAAAATCTAATGGTACATGTGTTCCGTCCGACCGTCCACCGTCGACGGCCGTCCCGTCTACCGTCCCGTCCCGTCAAGTGTTATGAGAAAGCCTCTGCTGCCGTACCGTCGAAGGACGGTCCACTGGACGGCCGTCTTTTGCACCGTCCGTCCGCCGGGACGGACGGTGACGATCCCTACGTAGTACGACTATCAGAGAGGCAAAGTTGTTTCGACAAAAATGTTATACATCCGGAGTCTTTTGCTAATGCACTACTTATGCACCCTACTAGCACACCCCAGATCATCTGCCCGACCTCCCTCCTAATCAAGATCGTCCGGAATAACGAAGACCGTGATATCCTGGCCGGCATTCCCCGCCGCAGCCGCCTGCGCGGCCACATTCACGCCCGAACTAAAGGGCTCCTTCCACGGCACACTCGTCGCGTTCGCCCAGCTGGCAGTGGTGCCCACCGGTTCCCTGACCGTAGAGTTCCCCGCACGCCAGAATGTCTCGCCCGCACCGTCCCAGTAGAACGCGTAACCGCCGTAGAATTGCGAAAAGCCGAGGAGGAAGTTCGTGGTGCCTTCGTTCGTGGTGGGGATTATGCCCAGCATGGTCCCGGCGCAGGCCCCCTCCATCATGTAGGTGAGGTGGTGGAGGTTTCCCGGGCCATAGACGGTGACGATGGGGGCGATGCCCTGTGTGTAAATCGTAGCCATGGCTGGATTGGATCGAAAGTTTCAACGGGTATGGTAAGTTGCGTCTGGTTTGAGACTGGAATGCTGACGGGCCTTGAACCAAGTGACGCCCTCTTCTAACTTCCCGAGCGTTAAAGGTGAGTCAAACAGGTACAGGTTGAATGGTTGATGGAGGTTGCAACCATTCTTCCCGCCTATAATATTGAGCGCCCAACCATGTTAACATGCAAGTAACAAGCGGGTGCGTTCTAGAATCCCAACTGTCGTCCATGTAACATAAAGGCGAATCTGCGTTCTAAATTATATCTGGCGGATTGCACGCATGCGCATGCAAACACTTGTTTGTCCTCGGCCAAGCTAGCATTCAACATTCAATACTTTTGTGGTTTCAAGCTTTGGTGTTTATATCCCCCCGGTTGGGCTACATTACCTTCGAATTATACAGCAATGAATAGTAGTGTGCCCAGACTTTAATTCAATGATTGTGGCCGGGAGAACGCTACTATCTGTTGATAGAAGACCCTCAGATCTACTGGCACGCGGCAGGGCCGGGACATTGGTTAATGGGGCGGTTAGATAGCAAATTTATTTGGCGGGTAGGGCCTCGAATAGCCTTCTTAGAAGAGAAGGTGCTTGAGGTCAAACCAAGCGCTCACCGCGAATGGGTCTACACACCGCAAAAAAGGAATATTCTATCTAGCAGAAAACGTTTCGGAATGTAATAGTTTCAGCAGTAAATAAAACTTAGCTGAATATGTTGTTAAATGCCTTCCCTTCCGCTTGCCTGAAAATGCTGCGGAAAGAAAAGAATTAAGCTGTGATTTCAACCTTGTTGAAAGTAAAAGATTCAACCGCAGTCTTAACTTAACCGAAAATGTTGTTGAAATTAATAAACTCAGCTGGGCTTTCTCCCTTGCAGAAACTATCATATTCAGTTTGCCGCAACTGCAGTTGAAAACAATAGATTTGGCTACGGTCCGATGTTCCGAAGGCGTAGCTGAATCTTATTGTTTCGGCGTGTGCCGAAAGTGTAGCCGCAGAGCCGCATGTCCGACGTTTTAAAAAATCCTAGGGTGCTGAAGTTGTACAAGCATCAGATCGGATTCCAGCCAATCAGAGGTGGTTTGCTCGCGAGAACCGCATGGAGCATTACGGACACTGGTGAAAAATTCTTGTAGATTGATCTCGGGAGCTCGACCTAAGTAAACGCATAGAAGATAATAATGGGGAAAACCCCATTAAAGCCCAACAGAAACTAGCGAGACGCTGAGGGACAGCCGGACCCATATAACGGTGGTCTCTGATCAGAGTAAAACCTTATTTATCAGGCTGCTTTTTTTCCGACACCATATCGGCACCTTTGAATTTCACACGAAATGAAATCACATTCGAGCTAAACTACTACAACCCGAAGCAAAGGTATCTATGGCAACGGCCCGCATACAAAGCACTGTCCATGAAGCACGCACACGCACACGACACGTCAAAATGGATTTACCTCGAGTTCATGGTCCCGCGGCCGAGCTGTCTGTCAGGTCCAGTCATTTGGCGCAGAGAGCAGCGACGAAAGAAGGGGTGACGAGGACAACGGGACGAATCCCCGACACATCCCAGAAAAAAATAACGGCGATAAAAGAAAAAGTCGAAAAAATAATCGTCACGAGGCACAGCCACATCCCGACGACGACGAACAGCTCCAGGACGACAAGGAGCAGCCAAGAGCACCCCACAATCACGCGGGTGGTGCATGGAGGTATCGCGCTCGTGTTGATATAGTCCACTAGAAGATAGAGGCAGTAGCAATGAAACGCGAAGTGAAATAAGAGCCAATTCGCCCGCCGCGTATATGCACCGACTCGTTCGTCCGACGTCCATCCAGCGAGCGACGGACAACGACGGGAAAGGCGCGGGGTATCCAGCGCGCACGGGTGAGGTGGAGAAACAAAAAGTCTTGGAAGTGGGAATGCGTGTCTCGCAAAAAGGCGAGCCAGCCAAAGTGCCACTGCTCCGCCCTCTCGCAGCACCATCAGAGTTCCGGCGAGATCGCCGACGTCTGCGAGCTCCACATGAAGAAATACAGCACACGGAGCATGCTGCACGAGACTCGAAGGGCAAGGGCACAAAGCCCAGACGGGACCCCCGCGCAGCGGGTAGGACGGGTCGAAGATAGATAGGTCGACGTCCGCGCATCCACAGGCAAGCGCGGGGCCCCGACACACGACCTCCGCGTCCACCCCGCAGAACGAAATCCCTCCCACGCAGGGAAAAGTTCGCTCCGCAAGGCCTCCCGCACCGAAACATACAAGGGAGAACCCCCAAAATACCGCATCCACAAAAACAACGAAAGAAAAGACTCACACACAAAACCACTGCGCACTTCCACCGCAGTGTGGCCCTGGCGGGCGTGAGCAGCGGAGCCGCCGAGAACGGACTGAGATCGATGCAGGGTGCTTGAGGACAAACCGCGCGTCGTCGTCCTCGTAGTGCTGCGCTTGGGCTTCAGGCGCGCCTTCGTGCGCAGCGCCACGATGCTCGTGCTGTGCTGCTGCCCTGGTCGCAGATGGTGGTGACGGTGGAAGAGGTAGCACTGGTGTGGTAGAGGACTGGTCCTCTCGAAAGGAGCACGGCCCGCGGCGGGTTGGGGTCTGTGAAGAGCGGGTGTTAGCGTTGTACATGCGGGCAAAGAAAGACCGAAGAGGAGAGGGAAAGAGCAAGGCGGAGTGGGGGTAGGTGGATGGAAGAGTGGTGCGTGTGGCGCGCAGATGAGAGGGAGCGGGGTCAAGGTGCAAACACCAAGGAGAAGCAGTTAGCGATGGAGGGAAAGTATGGGTGACATGCGCAGAGGAATGGAGGGAGAGGGGAGGAAGGACGACGATGGCCAATATTACGAAGGGAGGTGCGAACCGGGTACTGGACAAGGAAGGACGGTGCTAGCGCCAAAGGGAAGACGGGAGTATCTGTGGATAAGAAAGAGGAGTGAGGAGGGATAGATCATGAGCAAGCAGAAAGTGCGGGGGCCGCGCGGGGGGAATAAGGAGGAAAGGGCGAGGAGGGGAGGACGGGGAGAGGGTGTATGAGAGAAGGAAGGTAACTAAAAACTCACATCATCAAGATCCATATATTGACCCGCAGCGGCCTCGTACTCGTCGTGGTTCCGGTACGCAGAGAACTCTGCGCTGGGCGCATTCGAGAGTTGCGTCGTGCACCGAAATGGAAGAGGGTTGACGTGTCCGTGACGGAGTGCGCCTCCTGCGATGCATGTAAGGTGCCAGCGCGCGAACGAGGAAGTCGACCTGCTAGAGAAGGGAAGTCGGCGGCAGCGGGCGGGATGGTGGGGAGGCACGGGGAGCCGCGCGTGCAGATCGCACACATTGATCGTCGCCAGGATACGCACGCTCGCTATCTTGCCTGCGGGAGTCGTGCGCGTGTCGATTGCGGATGGATACGAGACGGATGCCATCCGTGCGCATCTCCACGCCCGACGTAGGACGCCTGTAAGGGCGGGATCTGCGTGCCGGTGCCTGCGGACGAGCGCATATTGGTGGGCGTTAGAATGAAGAGAGGGCTCTATGCGCCAGAGGCGCGAGCGCCGAGGACGGGATAGCGGAGTATGCGCAGGTCGTGGTCCGCCGCACGGGACATGCTCGCACGGAGCGGGCTGTGGCGTGGGCGTGGGTGGGGAGGGCGCTCCCCATCTGAAGCATCTGAATGACTAGCGCGGAGATTCGAGTAGCATGGACCGAGAATAGACGAGAAGATGACACGGTGTACAGTGCCATCGATGGTGCGCAAATACGATGAGTGGACGTTCTCTGAATCAGTGGATGAGTCGACGAAGAGACGCTCGCCAGGCACTAGGGCAGCCCGCTATCATACCAGCCTGCTAGAGCGATTGATTCCTTGGGAGTCGACAGAGGGTTTGGATCCGCGAGAAGAGATAGCACACCACGTGAGCATCGTAGATAAGATTGATTGATGCGATTGGTTGACAGTCTGATCGGTCTCAGATCTGCCGGTGGTTCAAGACGACATTGTCAAGGTCGAGCACTAACTATCCTTGGCTTACTGGCCTCGATAGCGAGACCTCACTTACGCTGCACTCGCGGGCTAATTTTTTTAATCCTTGGCATCTAGTGTTGCCGCGGCTCGGCTACGGCTGGCTCAGCTCGGCTTTTGATGGCTGGCTTGAGCGGCTTGCGGCTTAGCTGAGGCTCAGCCGCGGCTCGGAGAGCATTGGTTGCCGCACGGGTTCTAACCACTCGTATGGCCTTTTAGTAGGTGCAGGATTGTTGAGATCACAGGGTTTACTTTTTACACCCCACAACAACCTCAGCACTCGACGAAATCGATGGTTCAACGTCAAATGATTATTGGATGTGCCGTAAGGTGATCTGATCAGCTGTCTCGGCTCAAAGTCCGCTTACCGTATTAACTTTCTCGTGGCACGCGGGTTGCCATGAGAAACACCCATGAGTTGTTCTCTGTAGTAGGAGGCATCACACAACATGTAGAGTGCTCAAAAGACCAGAGGGGAGTGGTCTGCTAGCATATTTGAAAAAAGGCCTGAAGCCGCGGCTAAGCTGGTCTTAAGCCGGCTTCAGCCGAAGCCGAGCCACTTATAGCCACTGTGGGAACGGCTGGCTCGGCTCGGCTAAATTTCGGCTCCGCTCAATCGGCTAGCCAAGCCAAGCCAAGCCGCGGCAACACTATTCACTGCGGAGATCCGATTGTATTAGCTGAACTAAAAAGCCTTAAAAAAAGTACTTGCATACGAGTGTGTTTTTGAGTGGGTTTTAGCTGCGTCTAAAACAAGGGAACAAAGAAAGCTTTTTCGCGTGCTTTTTCATCCGCATAAAGGAATAATTTTACATGCGGAACAATTATGCCGGTTTTAGTGCTTTTTAGCGCCCGCAACTGTGATCATTTTTCCCCAAGCAAAATTTTGTCCTGTTTTTCCCTCGGTAACATGATATGTCTTTGTCCCTCTAAAACATAGGTGAAATGAATTGTTTTAGCCCCCGGAGTTCTGGGGATAAAAGGCAATGTTTTTCTCCAGCTAAAACTCAAGAAAAACATAGTATTTTTTCTGCTGTTTTACCCTAGGAAAAACTAGTGCGCGCTGAGCGCCGTACTTAGGCGCGCGCTAGCGCCCGCTTAGAGTGCACTAGCGTACACTCAGGGTGTGCTCGGCGGACGCTCAGTGCGCACTCAGAGAGCACTGGGACATATTTACCAAAGAATACAGCAGTGGCGGCAATGGTTCGGCCACCTGGGGAAAGGAGATGGGAACTGGAGGAGAAGTACGTACCATGATAGCTAAAAGTTAAATGATGAGCACACCGAGCTTCTTGATCTTGACCACCCGCAGGATCTGCCCAAGTTTAAGCATCAGGCTCATTTACTTACCGTCCATAGACATTTAAAAGAAAAAGACGAGGAACGCACGTGAATAGACCGGAAGCGGGCACGGTGATGGGCGGCCATGTCCTGGTAGAGCCTCTTGATGGCGGGTTGCAGAACTCCTTGTGCATGTTGTGCGTGCCTAAGCACGAGTCGTAGGGGAGCCAGATGCAAAAGTTCTTGAACTTGAATAGCTTCTTCTGGATCTAGAGCGGGTTAGTAATTCCATTCCGCCTTCCTCTTGGTCACAGGGGACGCCAAAGCGAGACGCACGACGTTGACGCCAATGATCTTGCCGTTGGTCTTTTTGACCTTTTTCACTTGCCGCGCATTTCTGGTGCATTAGTTTGGGTTCATTTTGGTTTCCGAGAACTGGAATGAGGAGGGACGCACCGGAGGAAATACCAGAAACGGGACTCTGATGATATCGTTGGGCGCGAATATTAATATTAAATATGCGCATGCGGCAGATTTCGGCTCCGTGGGCCGTAGCCAAGATCTAGCAATTACTTAATTTCTCCGGGATGGTTGGCATTTCAGCCGGCTGTCCCGTGAAAGAGCGATACACTGAAATACACTGAGCGTGTTTGTAGAGCGTGCTCTCGGCTTGTTGAAGCAAAGCGTGATTGAGAACTGCGGGCTGCTACTGGACAACACGACCAAAGACGCTCTTTGCTCCATTCAACCACAGGACTGTGTTTTACAGTAACAAAGACGCCCAGCGTCTCAGCGTCTCGCTATACAACTCCCCCATATTATTGAATACTTAGCTTTACAGCTGTTTCGAGAAAATTGTCCGGTTTTTGATCAAGTGGTGCTGCTCGATTTTTGTTTACCTCCGATTGCTCTTGATTTACCTCAGCTCCACATAATACGAGCAACAACACACATGTCTCGGGCGAGAAAAAGCATCTAGTACTTTGCCTGTTCCACAATTGTGACCCAAATCAACATGACATGCACTCAACCTCGGAATCTGCACCAGTACAGTTGAAATAGTTGTGGCATAGTCAAGGCATAGTCGGGTAAATATAGAGAGTGGAGCCCAATGACGACTCGGCAAGCACTCGAGAGCACTCAGAGGTAAACAAAAATCGAGCAGCACCACTCGATCAAAAACCGGACAATTTTCTCGAAACAGCTGTAAAAAAAATCCCTCAACGGACCAAGCCGACACCGTTGTGGCTGTGCCCTCCCTTGCTGTCTCTCGTTTCGGATAATTCCGCCTCTCTCACGCGGACTGGCAAAATCCCTCCCATATATTCAGTTCGGTACGAGCACATAAATGATGCCAGATACTTACTTAGGGATCACGTACCGATTGCTTTCAGGAAGAACACGTCATAGTAGAAATTATCAAGTCGCTGCTCTGCCACGTGCACAACCGCTCGTCCGCGTAGTGCACCAGCGGCACGTAGATCTCGGTCACCGCTAGCTCGGTTGCCAAGCACACCGGGGTGCAAGCAGGCAGTCCTGCGGCGTCACGCGCACGGTGAGCCTCAAGTGCACCTTGGTGATGTCGAACACCATGGATTTTTGCGTGCCGACCAGCGTGACGGGCTAGTAGGGGTTCACCGTCGGTGAGGAAATCGTATAGGTTCGCGCACCAACCCGCACCCAGTTGTGGGTCAGGGTCAAATTCGCGCAGTCATGACGAACGGCGCCCTTCTTCATTAGGCCCGCCTCGCTCTCGTTCGGCACCCCGCCCGCGGTGCAGACGGTGTACAACAGCATGCTGAAGCACAGGCTCATGTCGTCCATAGACCAGAGGAAGAGATCCTTCATGTTCCAGCCGTCCCACCACGCGTGCATCGAGTCGAGGCAGTACAGCGTGTTCGGGCCGTCGGCGGCGTTCAGGCTCGCGTCTCCTGCGCGCTGTAATCGCGTACACGGCGCCCGCGCGAGTTGCTGCAATAAGCCCGCTTGCTCGGGAACGCGCCGAGCGTGAGCGTGTTGCCCTTCAGGGGCCGGCCAAATACAGGGGGCTGCACAAAGAGGATGGCTTCAGGGTGTGCGGCGCTGATGCACGTAGCGATGGGGGTAAAGTGGGGCATCACAATTGGCGCAGTCGATATGAGCTGATAATTATATTGACCGTCTCCCTGCGCAATAAAGGGAGACGTCCCCGCTGTCAAATCGCTTCATCAGCCCGTGGCCACAGTAGTGCTTGCAATGCCATTTGATCTCCTTGGACGCGGGGCCGTTGAGCACAAGACGGATCGGGTACTAAGAAGAGTGGTGTCATGGTGTCCGTAAGCGTACAGATTCAGGCAGGAACGAGCAGAAGTCCACACCTTCTTGTTTTCCCAGATCTTGCCGGTGACGAAATCACGGTGCTGCAGCTCATCAACGAAGCGGGAGCCAGTGCTATCGAGGACAAGTCCACCAACACCGCAGAGAGACTCGGCAGTGAGGAACTTGATCTTGGCCTCGGGCTCGTTGGGGTCGGCGAGACGGGTAGGGTGCACCTGGACATCGAGATCGATGCCGCGGCCGCCCAAGGCCATCGCGAGCTTCTGGCCGTCACCGGTGCAGTGGTCGCCGTTGGTTGTGGGCAGGTCCCAAAGATCGGGGCGGTACTTCTTCAGGAGCAAGTCAGCTGCGTACCCACCGGTGACGAAAACGACGGGGCCGTATGCGGTCTCGGTCTTGCCACCGTGGGTGTACTCGACGCCGGTGGTGGCGTATGAAGCAAATATGTCAACCGAATCAAATAAGATGTGTGGACTTGCATGCTAGATTACTGACCACGAAGAGATTTGCTGTGGGATGAATGAGCGACGGGCAACATTGATGATGGGCTGCACACCTTCGTAGCCGTGTTTCTTTGACTTTGACTTCACCTGCAAACCACTCGCCTCGTGGCACAGACGCTGAAAGACGCTGAAGGGCCGCTGCACAAACACGACCAAACACACGCTTTGCTTCAACAAGCCCAAAACAAAGCTGAGAGCAAACACGCTACAGCCGGCCAGCCCGCTTTTACAGACATTGTACAGTTAGACGGGGGGCAGGATGACAAATATCCCAATAAGGGAAGATTGTGGCTGGAACACGCAGTGCGATGCTTGCGACGCCGGGCGCATTTCTAGCTCAATCGGACTGGGAATTAGGGGACAGATGCATTTGGTATATTGCTATTCTTTCATGTACAAACTGTGCGCAGACGGTAGAGAGAATAATTAAAATTCTAAATTTACATACTGTACTCGCCATATGTGTGGTGCATGGCGGAGCAGCGCCATGGATCGAGAAGCGCGAGGCCGACGGCGGCGGAGGTGTAACCCAGCGTCAGCGCATCCTGTTCTCCCCTCCCTCGAGGCCCCCTGTGGCACTACATGCGCCACCGGCACAGCACTAGCCGCGCACCCACCCGCACGCCGCAACCGCATCGACGGCACCTGGCTTTGCACGTGCCTTGTCGCCGCCTGGATGCGCAATAGTGGCAACGGTAACTTACGCAGCTTGCGGGATACGAGATGCGCACGAGCCGTTGCAGGATAGTCCTAATTTGATGGTAGGGGAATCAATGAGCAGAATATGTCAAGGGTAGAAGTGGAGGTCCATTGTGTGTAATATGATGCAGGAGGGAACTGTGCCACACCGGAGAACGAGCAGGGTATAGAATATGCAGCTGGCGTACAGGATGCAAATGCAGAAAAAGGTAGAGCAGCGGTGGGAGACGCAGTAGCGGACATCCGAACGAGGAAGTCAAGTAGTGGTCCCGATGCGCAGCGGCAGGGCGTAGTGCTGCAGTGGGTCAACAACAGTGCGGCCGGGGCAATGATTGGGTGCAGCGGGGCAGCAGCAGGGTGCGGCGGGCAATGTCAGCGCATGGCGACGACAGGGTGCGGTGGGGCGCGACGGGTACGAGCAGCACCATGGCGGGCAGGAGGGGCGGGTGCGGGGGGCAGCGTGAATCACGCCAGCGAAAAGTGACCCAGGAGCCAAGAAAAAGCTAAGAGGGCCCTGGAAATAAAAGCTATAGGTGATATCGGTTCACTCCGATAGGGCAAGGTGAAGAAAACGGAGCGGTAGGGGCGGGGAGGAAGCCAGCGAGGAGAAGGGAGAGCATTGATGAGAAACAACGACAAGCAATGATCGCTCCCATCAAATCGCCTAAGTAGTCGCGAAAGTATTTTGCACGGCCATTTCGCATCCACGTGTTCTATAAATGACATGGGAAATGTTTATTCATCTTTTTCAAGGTATTTTACGATTATAATAAGGCACGGGATGCCAGGGGAAAACTGCCATTTTAGGCAGGGCGGGCGGGGCTGCACCGCCACGCGCGAGCAGCGAGCGGCCATTCGGGACATTAGCCGAAAATCAGCGGCCACGCGGGGACAGGTGAGTCTTAGCCGAAATTTCTGATATCCGGGCGCTGCTCTCGACGCGCCCTGAGCGGCCGCCGAGCGCACCCTAAGCGTACGCTAGCGCACTCTAAGCGCGCGCGAGCGTGCGCTTAAGTACGGCGCTCAGTGCGCACTAGTTTTTCCTAGGGTAAAACAGCAGAAAAAATACTATGTTTTTCTTGAGTTTTAGCTGGAGAAAAACATTGCCTTTTATCCCCAGAACTCTGGGGGCTAAACAATTCATTTCACCTACGTTTTAGAGGGACAAAGACATATCATGTTACCGAGGGAAAAACAGGACAAAATTTTACTTGGGGAAAAATGATCACAGTTGCGGGCGCTAAAAGGCACTAAAACCGGCATAATTGTTCCGTGTGTAAAATTATTCCTTTATGCGGATGAAAAAGCACGCGAAAAAGCTTTCTTTGTTCCCTTGTTTTAGACGCAGCTAAAACCCACTCAAAAACACACTCGTATGCAAGTACTTTTTTTAAGGCTTTTTAGTTCAGCTAATACAATCGGATCTCCGCAGTGATTGGCATCCCAAAGTTCCTTTGCATCGTTTTTGTCCCTATTACTCCCGCACGGTCAAAGCGTGGGTTTTAGGACGCGAATTGAAGAAGCCGGTCCGCGCGGATGCATGACATATACATGGAACCTGTCTGGAACGATTGCGATGGCTGTCAGCACCACAGGGTGACGTGGGACTTGGAACAGAGCTTCGACCACACGTTGCAACGTCCTTTCCCAACGTCCATGTCTGACCACCCAAAGCAGCCAAAGCCCAACCGGCGCAACAAGCGCAAGGACGAACGGCGCAAAAACACTCAGAAACACACTCCAGCACCCTCTCTGCAGCCGTCTCGAAGCACAACGCCAGCGCCATCTAACAGGCGAGGATTGTTGGCCGGTGCAACGGGGAGTGAGTCTTTTTGTTCGCGTTCTAGCCACTGCTGATTGCTTCAACCTAGTCTTGCCACCTAACCCTGGGAGTGAACCCAGGCACGTCGATAACGGGGAAGATGCGTTGAAAGAAGGTGATACCGCTAAGACTAGTGCATCTTGTTATATCATATACCTGCAGCTATTCACCATTCAGCCCAGGTACACTGGATACTGTGCAGTCTATGCCTGGTGAGTCATCTTGAGATATTTAACTCATATCTGCTTCCCCACTCAAAATGATTTGCTATGCCAGTGGGACCGACTTATGGCAGTTCCACAACAATTAACATGCATGGTATTCGTCTTCTTACATGAATGACAGGTTGAAGTCATGGCTCATTTTTTCAAGGTGGGACTGGGGGTTCCGGAGGCTTGGGTGGAGCACAGGGTGGTCATGGTGGAACAGGTGAAGGACCCAAGGTCGAAGTCTTCCACAGCAATGTCAACCTCACAGATCCCCATGCAACTAGTATGCTCTTCTATGGCTTGTGAAATTTTTGAAGCTGATGAACCAATCCGAAGAAATGCAATTCATTGAGAGGGAGCTCGCCAACCATGTTACAACACAGCATAAATTTACAGATCAGAGCAAGAGTCTTTGTGCTCCTGGTACTCGTGTGAAAATCCAAGCGGACATCTTGGAGTGGCTTTCACCACAGCCGGGCACCAATGAACATATCTTCTGGATCACAGGTATAGCAGGCAGCGGGAAATCAACGCTCTCTGCAACTCTTGTCGAAAATCTTCGCGAGAAGCACACACCTGTCGCAGCTCAGTTCTTCATCTCTCATAACATTCCCGAAACAGTTGATCCAAGCAAGATCATTCCCACAATTGCAAAGCAGCTCGCCAAATTCTCTCCAGCTGCTGCAGGCATTATTCATGATGTGTTGAAGCAGGGCTTCCCTCCTAGGGAAAAGCAAGTCAAGGAACTTCTATTAGCTCCCATCCGAGAACTTTCCACATCTTGCGAGGTGGTTGTCATTCTCATTGATGCACTGGACGAGCTCCTGGACGCAGCTGAGACTGTGAAGGGGATTCTGTCACCAATTGCATCAAGGGGCTGTAACCTTCCAGATAATGTCCGATTCCTCATTACTTCTCGACCAGAGCACTGGGCCGACATCTCCAGTTGGGCCAACAGCTCCGGAGATAAAATTCTCGAGCTCGCGATGTTCAGGCAGCGTGCCTTGGAGACAGAATCATCTTTGGATGAAGTTCACAACTTTGTCATTGCACGGATGAAGGAAATTACACCGAGTGATTGGGATGATTGGCCAACTACAGAACAATTGGTGGAGTTATCTGGAAAAGCAAATGGCCTCTTTCACTATGCTGCAACTGCTCTTCAGTGGATCAAGGTGCAGATTGAAAAGAAAGGGAAGGCTTGTCAAAATACAGTTTTTCATCAATTTACCCTACTGGGGATGGGTGGACTTGAGGCCCTGTACAGGCTCATTTTGACCTCATTTGAGGATATAGACGAGGATCTGGACAACATTATGGACGAGCAAGCACAAACCGAACTGAAACTGAGCCGCAAGAATCAATTAAGCGGCTTTCAGCATGTTATAGGAACAATCCTTGTCCTTCAGGAGCCATTAGCCATTTCTCAAATCATTGCTTTACTGCATGATATACCCAAGGACAACTTTGATGTTGGCCACTTCCTGCAGCAGATGCGCAGTATCTTGATTCCAGGCATGACCACCTCATTTGAGGAAGCAACAACACAAATGCACAAGTCTTTCCGTGATTATATTGTGGATGGGCCCACACCAGAAGAATTCCGTATCCTCGTGGGCCATGCGCACTTTGTAACAGCAAGAAGCTGTTTGGAGGTCATTGTCAAGAAAGGGAACAAGTCTGATGTTGTTGTGAAGTGTTCTGTTCAACACTGGTATAAACACTTGCGAAAGGCAGTGGAAGGAGGCATGACATGGGAGGATGAGAAGATGTGGAACTTCTTTGGACAGATGGTGGAGGAAGCCGTTGTCGGCACTTGGGCAGCAACATCTTCGGTTGATCTCTTTGTAGATGTGGCTGCTGCAGGGTGGGGGCTATTGAAGGTGGGATCAAATATCGGTGACAGAGGGAGAAGAGTGATGATTTTGCAGCAAAATACCAATAAGGACAAGCTGCAAGGAATTTCAAACATATTAATAAAAGCAAAGGTGCGTGGTGGGCCAAGCATGAATGGTAATGGTGTTCCTAGTACACTAATTGAGATTCCATTGGTCCCTAGGAAGTGCGTGCTTTTCCCCCATTGCCCATGTTTGTCGTGCTCACTTTTTCTTGCCTTCTGGTCTCTAGAGAGTGCATGCTTTTACCCCATTGCCCATGCTTGTCTTGCTCACTTTTTTTCGCCTTCTGGTCTCTAGGAAGTGCGTGTGTTTCCCTCGTCACCCATGTTTGTCTTGCTCACTTTTTCTCGCCTTCTGGTCTCTAGAGAGTGCATGCTTTTCCCCTGTCACCCATGTTTGTCTTGCTCACTTTTTCTCGCCTTCTGGTCTCTAGGAAGTGTGTACTTTTCCCCTGTCAACCATGTTTGTCTTGCTCATTTTTTCTTGACTTCTGGTCTCTAGAGAGTGCGTGCTTTTCCCCCCGTCACCCATGTTTGTCTTGCTCACTTTTTTTCACCTTCTGGTCTCTAGGTCGTGTGTGCTTTTCCCCCGTCAACCATGTTTGTCCTGCTCATTTTTCTCACCTTGGTCTCTAGGAAGTGTGTGCCTTTCCCCTGTGCACATGTTTGTCTTGCTCATTTTTCTCGCCTTCTGGTCTCTAGGAAGTGCGAGCTTTTCTCCCGTGCACATGGTTGACCTGCTCACTTTTTCTCGCCTTCTGGTCCCTAGAGAGTGCGTGTTTTTCGCCCGTCGCCCATGTTTGTCTTGCTCACTTTTTCTCGTCTTCTGGTCTCTAGCTCGTGCGTGGTTTTCCCCTGTTGCCCATGTTTGTCTTGCTCACTTTTTCTCACCTTCTGGTCTCTAGCTTGTGCGTGGTTTTCCCCTGTCGCCCACATTTGTCTTGCTCACTTTTCTCGCCTTCTGGTCTCTAGGAAGTGCGTACTTTTCCCCTGTCACCCATGTTTGTCTTGCTCACTTTTTCTCGCCTTCTGGTTTCCAGGAAGTGCGTGCTTTCCCCCTGTCACCCATGTTTGTCTTGCTCACTTTGGCTCACCTTCTGGTCTCTAGTTGGTGTGTGCTTTTCCCCTGTCACCCATGTTTGTCTTGCTCACTTTTTCTTGCCTTCTGGTCTCTAGTCTGTCTGTGCTTTTCCCCTCTCGCCTGTGTTTGTCTTGCTCACTTTTTCTCGCCTTCTCGTCTCTAGCTTGTGTGTGCTTTTCTGCTTTTCCCCTGTCGCCCATGTTTGTCTTGCTCACTTTTTCTCACCTTCTGGTCTCTAGGTCGTGCGTGCTTTTCCCCCGTCACCCATGTTTGTCTTGCTCACTTTTTCTCGCCTTCTGGTCTCTAGGAAGTGCGTGCTTTTCCCCCGTTGCCCATGTTTGTCTGGCTCACTTTTTCTCGCCTTCTGGTCTCCAGAGAGTGTGTGCTTCTCCCCCGTTGCCCATGTTTGTCTTGCTCACTTTTTCTTGCCTTCTGGTCTCTAGTTCGTCCGTGCTTTTCCCCCTGTCACCCATGTTTGTCTTGCTCACCTTTTCTCACCTTCTGGTCTCTAGTTTGTGCGTGCTTTTCCCCGTCACCCATGTTTGTCTTGCTCATTTTTCTCGCCTTCTGGTCTCCAGGCAGTGTGTGCTTTTCCCCCATCGCCCATGTTTGTCTTGCTCACTTTTTCTCGCCTTCTGGTCTCTAGCTCGTGCGTGCTTTTCCCCTGTCGCCCATGTTTGTCTTGCTCACTTTTTCTCCCCTTCTGGTCTCTAGGAAGTGCGTGCTTTCCCCCCTGTTTGCCCATGTTTGTCTTGCTCACTTTTCTCGCCTTCTGGTCTCCAGAGAGTGTGTGCTTCTCCCCCATTGCCCATGTTTGTCCTGCTCACTTTTTCTTGCCTGCTGGTCTCTAGTCTGTCTGTGCTTTTCCCCTGTTGCCCGTGTTTGTCTTGCTCACTTTTTCTTGCCTTCTGGTCTCTAGCTTGTGCGTGCTTTTCTGCTTTTCCCCTGTCGCCCATGTTTGTCTTGCTCACTTTTTCTCACCTTCTGGTCTCTAGGTCGTGCATGCTTTTCCCCCATCGCCCATGTTTGTCTTGCTCACTTTTTCTTGCCTTCTGGTCTCCAGTTCGTGTGTGCTTTTCCCCCATTGCCCATGCTTGTCTTGCCCACTTGTTCTCGCCTTCTGGTCTCTAGCCCGTGCGTGGTTTTCCCCTGTCGCCCATGTTTGTCTTGCTCACTTTTCTTGCCTTCTGGTCTCTAGATAGTGCGGGATTTTCCCTAGTCACCCATGTTTGTCTTGCTCACTTTTTCTCCCCTTCTGGTCTCTAGGAAGTGCGTGGTTTTCCCCTGTCACCCATGTTTGTCTTGCTAACTTTTTCTCGCCTTCTGGTCTCCAGAGAGTGTGTGCTTCTCCCCCATTGCCCATGCTTGTCTTGCTCACTTTTTCTTGCCTTCTGGTCTCTAGTTTGTGTGTGCTTTTCCCCCGTTGCCCATGTTTGTCTTGCTCACTTTTTCTCACCTTCTGGTCTCTAGTTGGTGTGTGCTTTTCCCCCATCGCCCATGTTTGCCTTGCTCATTTTTTCTCATCTTCTGGTCTCTAGAGCGTGTGTGCTTTCCCCCATCGCTCATGTTTGTCTTGCTCACTTTTTCTCACCTTCTGGTCTCTAGGAAGTGCATGCTTTTCCCCTATAGCCCATGTTTGCCTTGCTCACTTTTTCTCGCCTTCTGGTCCCTAGGATGTGCGTGCTTTTCCCCCATCACCCATGTTTGTCTTGCTCAAAATTTCTCTCCTTCTCGTCTCCAGACAGTAGTGCGTGCTTTTCCTCTGTCTTGAACTTAAGTTTTACTTGGTTTTGTTTTTTGTCTCCCATTATCCTTCAGATTGTACGGCCATCCATTCTACTCATGACCATTCACTGATTCTGCTTCAATCCTTATTCCAAAATCTGGGAGCATGGCCTTGTTCAAACGTGGAAACACCAGCATTCACCTCTCTTGAAGTACCTCTCTCAGTATCTGGTGACCTGACCCCGACATATTGATGAGACAGGTCGTAGGTCTCGCACCTCAGGTGAGTGGGGATAGGTTCAAATATGCTCTGTATGCAGCAGATACTGAATGACCTTTAGGACATCAGAGGAACACATTGAGATTTTTGGAGCAATGCGCTGTGGGAGATGCGCAGGTGAATGCCGGATAACCCTTGCCTCGATAGCGACGTATAAATCTGAAAGTGTGAGGGCTAAATGATATAGGAAGATGCTTTGTTCAGAAAGAATGGTCTTTGTAGGACCAGAAAATGATTGAGCAGGAAGTGGAGCTCTTCAAGGTTATTTCTCAACAAGCAATGGTACAGTAGTGTACATGACATTCACTATAGTATTGCGACTGTGGAGGCTAGCACGCACCATGGTCGGGTTGTGGTTGAAAACATCATTCCCATTTGAATGCAACGGTGGCTCATCTCCATCAGCAGGAGATTGTGTGCTCATACTGCTCGTTCCAATACCTGCGCCGGTGAATGACGCAGGTGCCGTCATTCCGTTTCCACGAGTGTAAGACGTTGTTCATGCATACTCGGTAGCGAAAATATCGAAGACTCGAGGGCAAGCAGAATTTGAATGGTACAGCACATGAGCACGGGCAGTTTGCTGTCCGTCGAAAGAATTTGCTGGGCTTGACCATGATAAGATCGGCGTTAAAGGATTAAGGGATACGGTTGGCCGAGATCCATGAGTTCCCCCACAAAAAGATAGTAAGATGAAAGATAGCGGTCTTTATGAATATAGCGGAAGATTGTGTCTGACTTAGGGCGTTGGAAGCGGAAGAGTTAACAGACTGAGCATAGAAAGCACAGGCAGAAGAATTCAAGTGAAATATCGGGTCCCAAGCAGCCGGAGAGATACTGAGTTTGTGGCCGTAGATATTAAATTTATCACAGATAGATTTGCCAGGAGAGAATCGAGGTCGCGGAATGGGAGAGAGAAAGGACCAAGCATGAAGAGCACAAAGCGCAAAGTGCGATCCACGGACGGAAAAGGAGACCCGCACAAATGGAGTGACGTGGCCTGCGCGATAGATTTAGACGGACAAGTGGGGAAAATAACCGAGCGACTTCAGTTTGCAGCACCAAAGCAGAAATTGAGGGTTGAAGGACTGGAGACATGTTACTCTTAGCCGGCGCTGAAAAGCAAATAGTCGATGTCGGTTCCAACTTCAAGATCAGCGATATGATTCTGCTTGGGAGTTTGTGGTTGGCTGAACACCGGGAAAGAGGTCTAGAGTAAAGGCAAGCAGCGGGCAGAAAACGCTTCAGCAAGAGCACAAGAGCATGATGATAGGAGGAAGGAGTGATACAGCTACGCACAAAAACATCAATAATAATAAGAGTTGCCTAAATAGGCTATTTTCCATCCGTTCTGGCTGGACTCAAAAACCTACTAGTACGAACCAGGTGTCGGAGGCAAATTTAAAAGACTCGCGAGGATTGCAGGAAAATTTTTCATTGACTATATACATGACAAGTATCATGGGAGTTCGAAGGTCTGAAAAAGGCTTTATAAAATGTAGATCAATGTCGGTGCGTATCTATGTAAGTCCGTATGCGAATCGCCTGACCGAAGGCGCGTGCCGTCCATCCCGACCATTCCCTCCGTCACCGCATACCCCACCGCTATGCAATCGGGCTTGTGCAACGCGCTCAAAGCCCGGGCGGGAATTCAGCTGCATGGTGGTGCGATCTGCCACGTCGCGTGCACGGTGCGCGAGAGGTCGAGGATTCGAGCGGAGGGCGGCGTCGGCGCAGAGGGTAGGCGCGGCGCGCGGGGAAGCGATGAGGGCGGCGTAGGGGCCAGGGAACGCCCGCCGCACTTGCTGCGCACTCCGGTGGTGCCCCACGGAATGCTTAGGGTGCCGCACGGGAGCTGGCTTCGGGCGGTGGCGACGTGCGGGGAGGCGATCAACGCGGTGCGGGCGATGAGGAATTGCTGCTCCATGGCCTGAGCACGTAGGGGGTAGTCTGTGTCGTGTTAGAAATGCGCGGAAGCGCGCGCGTGGATAGGGAGAGTCCTGCTTGCTGGAGACGCGCTTGGCAATAAAAGTGGCGCTGGCGATGGGAAACAGCCATGGCGCGTGCTTCAGAGGCAGGAGGTCGTGACGGTGGTACCGTGGAGCACGGGGGGTGCGTACTTCGAGCGGCGAGGGCGGTACACTGCTGAAAAGGTCGCAGTGCGCGGGGAGGCAATGAAGGCGGCCTGGGCGGCGAGGGACGGCGGCGTCGTGTGCTGCGCGCGCGGCTGGTGGTGCGGGGAGGGACTAGGGTGCGCGACGGGACGGTGTCGAGCATGTGGACGTCGTACAATGTCGCGCACGCTATAACGCCCGTGTGGCGGCTTCCGAGGCGTGGCGCCGGTTCGCGCGCGCTGCAGATCGTGCTTGCGGGCAGCAAGCGGCGCTGCTAGTCTGGGCGCATGTCGTTTACTACGCTCCAGTGCGGTCGGCGTCGACGGTGTGGGCGGCGCAAGAGATGTGCGGCAGGGAATGGACGGCGGCGCTATGCAAGATTGTCGGGGTGCGTGCTGGGGCCTTCCTGCTAATTAAGATGGGATGGAGTGTGCGCGCGCTCACGATGGCTGACGAGGATGTGTAGAAAGAGGAGCGCCTGTTTGACAGGTCAACGAATGAAGGTGAAAGGAAAGAGGATTGGATGCGTACTTATTGTGCGAGCGTGTGCCGAGGCTGAGACGTGTCGCAGGTGGGACGCCATGACTTGAGAGCACGGCGGTATGAGAGAACAGGCGTGGATGGCGGTAGGTACGCCCTCGTGTGTTGCGCTATGGGAGACACCAAAAAAGAGGATGGGATACCTACAAGGTGATCAGCAAAGATCGGTGGGAGTAAAAGGGCACATACAATGGGGTCGCAGCGCGGGTAGGCAATCCGCGTACACGCAATAAGACGTGGATCGTCGTCTACGCAGAACAAGCGTGGCGCGAACATGAGACACAGTAGTCCGCGGGGAGTGCGAGAAGGGGCGGTGCGGCACCTTGAAGCGACGCGGCGGGAGGGACGCGCACGGCGGGCGCGTGGGGGACTGGAACTAGGGGAAGCACACGAAATCAGCGCAAGAAGATTACACGCGCTAATGCACGAGGCACCTCAAATACACCGACTTCGCTCCTCCACCCGTTTTCTCAGCTGTGTACGTCGAGGACTCGCTTCCAGACGAACTACAAGCCAAGTCCGCGGCCTGTGAATTCACAAAAAAAAAAAAAAAACGGAGGGCCCAGTGAGTAACGTACGAAAAATATAAGGAAAGTAGGCGCACCTTGAATCATGATGGAAGACCTTGCGATACAATGTTTCGATCAAGGCCGCGGTCGCTGGGGCCGAAAACTTGGTCGCAGCGTCGTGCGACGGGGTAGGGCGAAAGGGCGGCCCATGGAAGTCCGTTTGATGGGCGTACTGTGCGGTGACGATCATACGATGTAACAGCCGGCATTGGGAGACGTGCGACGCGGGACGGGCCCGCGGAACTGGCGATGTACGGCGGGAAGGCTCTGGAGGTAGAATAATTGATTAGGACGCGAAATAGAGGACAAAGGGAGAGGGCGGAGTGTCGAGAAATATAAGAGGATTTGCCCACCTTCCTGGCAGAAACCCGGGGGGGTTCGGGGTATAAGCACTGCACCCGTTGCACCCATGCAGCGCTTTGGGGCGGAATTGAGAATACGGCGGATACCTGAGTTTCGGGAGGAAAATGTGAGCAGGGAATATTTTTGGAGCGAAACTTAGAAAAAAGAGGGGATGGAGACAGACCTGGAGTGAAGCAGACGAAGGATGACCCGCGTTGAGGGTGCTGCCGAGGTAGAGGGATTGCTGCACGACTGGAATCCGTCTTCCATTATTTGGCGGGCGGATATTAGGACGGAGCATGAGAGAGTAAGGAGGGCTCATGGCTCATACGGTCGGCGGGCATGGTGGCACAGGCGTAGCATTCGGCGGCGGTGTCGTCGTGTACGTGCGCGCCGACAACGGCGTGCTGAAAGGTCGGAGATGGCGTCGGCAAGCGAGACGCCGGCGCCACACGCGCGCAAACAAACGCGTCGCGTGAAATCAGGCCCTTCGCAAAAGTTTTTTGACGGGAGTGCTGTTGGAGTGTTTGGACTCGGATTGCTCTAAAATTCGGAATAAATCAGGCCATAGGTATAATTTCGTTGTCAGAATATTTTCAGATTTTTCTGTGGCCTGGGGAGAGCCTTGAAGATGCCGAGACGGTACCTCAAATCGGCCAAACCACCTACTTACCTTCGTCAAAGAATTTGGCGGGCGATCCATCACTCATCCAAATCCAACGAAATCCTACTTTTGAATTTCTGCTGGCCTCAAATGTGGACCCAATGCTCTACAAACTTTCGGCGTTCGCAGTACATTTTGGGATACTACACATATAACTTTTTCCCGAGGTGGTTGGTTTCGAATAGAGCCCGCCGGATCAATTTCTTTTTGCAAAGTTACTATATTGCGCTGGGAACCTGGCCACCTTCGAGGTTCTGGCTTCTTGACAGATTTTTCTCAGGACTTCCCTAATGTCTGAGGATTCCATATACCTGGCGTACATCCTGCGAACGATTTCAGCCTATTTTGGCCTGGCACTTTGACAAGAAGCGAAGACATCTCTTGTCGTTGTTGTTCTCATTTCATTTCACCGCAGTTTTTGGCAAAACAAACGGTGTTTTGACGGGATATTGGCTGAATGGTTGACTTTCCATAAGCCTAGAAAATTCCCGGGGCATATTTTCAGTCATTTGGCCGAGATGCCGTGGCATCTGTCAGGACCCCATCGGGCCCAGATCTCACTTAGAATATTTTCGACCCTCGTTCAGAGCTTAATCAATTGTTATTCTGAAGGGGGGTCGCTACCCCCTCTTCAGATTATTTGCCTCTTGAATAAACAGATTCGTGCGTTCTCGTCCGTTCGCGTTGCTTCTTTGGGTTGCGTGTCACTGACGTCACGTTTGCCACAGAAGTCGCCGCCATCCTCTGCCTTGTCTTCTACCCACATCTCTTGTCTGCACAAATGACCACACTCGTTGGCGCACGGAGACGATGGCTATCACGGTTCCCTCCATATTCCCTGTTTCACCACAAAACCGCCGGTGTCGCCGAGACTGCTAATCGCTTCGAATTCCAGCTAGTGATGTTAAAGGCCCGGCTTGGCCTGAAAGCCCGGGCTTGGGCCTGGCTTGAGCGGGCTTGGGCTTGGATTTTCTCAAGCCCAAGCCCAAGCCCTCAGACAGGGCTTGGCCTGGCCGGGCTTGGGCCTAGGCCAGGGCTTGAGCATGCTAAATGGTTTGGATGTAATGTCCTCGATTTAAGTCGCAAAACTGATCGTTTAACTATAAAGAACAACTTACTTGCCATTAACTTCATGTTTAACTCATTTCGCAAGGGCATTGGGGGCTTCTGCGAGCTTAAAATTTTTGCAAGCTGTCAATACAAAGTCAATGTACAGTCTAAAAACTCAAGAATATACCTCGCACTCATGTCATCCACATAGAACCTGAATCACTGAAAATCCATTCAAAATTAGGCCGAATTTACCCCACCTTCCTACGTTTCTTGTACCAGGTATCCAGGCCAGGGCTTTCGGGCCGGGCCTGGCTTGAAAATTTCCAAGCCCGAGCCCTAGGCCTGCTCAAGCCCGACGTCGGGCCTGGCTTGGCTTGGCCTAAACGGGCCGGGCCTGGCGGGCTTGAGGGCCTGAGGCCGGGCCCCCAACATCACTAATTCCAGCATAATTGCCATAGTTCCTGGCGTGAGTTGTTCGTCCGTTTCGTCATCCTCGATGTCCTCAAGATGTTGGTGGACGAAAAACGCGTCAATATCTATCTTCACATACGGGACACGTCGTTGATAGAAGAAGCAGAAGAGACGCGTTGTTGGGAGGTGTTTACCAGGTAAAACAGATATTTATATACCAAAGTAAATAGATGGTTATTCTTACGCCGGCTTGTGGGAAGCAGGAAGGAATAGAATTTTGGAATAAATTGATGTGCCGGCAGCTCTGGCACTGCTCAGATATCCCGCCGGAATTTTCTAGGCTTATGGAAAGTCAACCAATATTGACGAAATAGCGTCAGACCAATATTTCGCCAATCCGGGGTGTTTTGGCAGAATATTGACTAGATATTGGCCAGAATATTGGCCAAATATCAGGCTGCTCTTTTTCTCCCACCATATCGGCACCTTTGAATTGCACACGAAATCAAATCACATTCGAGCTAAACTAGTACAGCCCGAAGCAAAGTTATCTATGGCCACTGCCGCATACGAAGCACTGTCCATGAAGCACGCACACGCAGACGACACCTCAAAATGGATTTACCTGTCCCGCGGCCGAGCTGTCTGTCAGGTCCGGTCATTTGGCGCAGAGAGCAGCGATGAGAGAAGGGGTGATGAGGACAATGGGACGAATCCTGAACACATCCCAGAAAAAAATGACGGCGATAAAAGAAAAGTCGAAAAAATAATCGTCGCAGCTACGGCAGGGCACAGCCACATCCTGACGACGACGAACAGCTCCAGGATGACAAGGAGCAGCCAAGAGCACCCCACAATCACGCGGGTGGTGCATGGAGGTATCGAGCTCGTGTTGATATAGTCCACGAGAAGATAGATGCAATAGCAATGAAACGCGAAGTGAAATAAGAGCCAAGTCGCCAGCCGCGTATATGCACCGACTCATTCGTCCGACGGCCATCCAGCGAGCGACGGACAACGACGGGGAAGGCGCGGAGTAGACAGCGCGTAGGGATGAGGGTGGAAAAACGAGACAGTCCAAGTACCACTGCAGCTCCGCCCTCTCGCAGCAGGGTCGGAATTCCAGCGAGATCGCCTTGTGCGAGCTCCACATGAAGATTTGCAGTACGCGGACCACGCTGCACCTAACTGGTGCACAAAGCCCAGACGGGACGCCTGCGCAGCGGGTAGGGCGGGTCAAAGATAGATAGGTCGACGTCCGCGCATCCACAGGCAAGCGCGGGACCTCGACCCACCACCTCCACATCCGCCCCGCAGAACGACACCCCTCCCACGCAGGGAAATTCTCGCTCCGCAGAGCCTCCCGCACCGAAACATGCACGAGAGAACCCCAAAATACCATCCCCACAATCGCAAAAACAAAGAAAGAAAAGACTCACTCACAAAACGACTGCCCACTTCCACCACAGTGTGTGGCCCTGGAGGGCGTGAGCAGCGGAGCCGCCGATAAAGGACTGATATCGGTGCAGTGATGCTTGAGGACAAACCGCGCGTCGTAGTCCTCGTAGTGCAGCGCTTGGGCTTCAGGCGCGCCTTCGTGCGCAGCGTCGCGATGCTCGTGCTGTGGTGCTGCGCCGGTCGCAGGTGGTGGTGACGGTGGAAGAGGTGGCGTTGGTGGTAGAGGACCGGTCCTCCCGAAAGGAGCACAGCCCGCGGCGGGTTGGGGTCTGTGAAGAGCGGGTGTTAGCGCGGTGCATACCGGTAAACAGAGACCGAAGAGGAGAGGAAAGGAGGAAAGAGGGAAAGAGCAAGGCGGAGTGGGGGTGGTGGATGGAAGAGTGGTGCGCGTGGCGCGCAGATGAGAGGGAGCGGGGTCAAGGAGACAGTCAGCGATGGAGGGAAAGTGCGGAGGGCGTGCGCAGAGGAACAGAGGGGAGGAGGGAGGAAGCACGACGAGGGCCAGTATTACGAAGGGAGGTGCGAACCGGGTAGGGGACAGGGAAGGACGGTGCTAGCGTGAATGAAAAGACGGGATTATTCGTGGATAAGAAAGAGGAGTGAGGAGGGGTATCAAGTACGGGGGCCGCGCGCGGGGAAATAAGGAGGAAAGTGCGAGGAGGAGTGGATGGTGTGTGAGAGAAGGAAGGTAAATAGAAACTCACATCATCAAGATCCATATATGCACCCGCAGCGGCCTCGTACCCGTCGTGGTTCAGTACGCAGAGAACGAAGTGCAGGGGCAGCCAAATGCGTGGGGTCGAAGCGCAGGGCGGGCGGGGCTTTCGAATTGGGCGTGCGAGCGTTAGAAGTGGGCGGAACGTTGTTCGAAGTGCGGGCGGGCGGCTATTCGAAGTGCGCGGTGGGCGTTAGAAGTGGGCGGGCGGGGGTTATAAGTAGGCGGGTGCGCGTTAGAAGTGGCCGGATGCGCGTTAGAAGTAGGCGGGTGCGCGCTAGAAGTGAGCGGATGCGCGTTAGAAGTAGGCGGGCAGGCGTTACAAGTGGCTTGGCGGGCGTTAGAAGTAGGCGGGTGCGCGTTAGAGGTAGGCGAGGCAGGCGTTCGAAGCGCGGGGCGGGCGGGCGTTAGAAGTGCGGGGCACTCGTGCGAAGTAGGCGGGCGTACACGCGTTCGAAGTGGGCGAGCGCGGATTCGAGAGCCAGTGACGTGGTGGAGGTCGGCAGGGGGTCGGGGACCCGCCCAGGGGGGGAGTGTTGAAGTGGGTTAGAAGTCTACTAGAAGTGCCATCGAAATGGAGGGAGAGTAGTCAGGGAGTTGGGCGGTCTCGTTCGAAGCCAGCACAAAGTGGTCTGAGTGAGTGATGGAATGAGCACAGCATTTGATCGCGCCGATGCTCGTCCAAACACCGAAACGCCTGCGAGCCCAAAAGGGAAAGTGGAATTGCGGGATGAGTTTGAAGATAAAATAATGATTTAACCGGAAGAATGTGCAGAATGATAGGCAGAAAGAGCCTGGGTATGCGGGTTCCGGTAATTTGAGAATTATAACCAACTTCTAACGGTCATTGAAATTGCGCGTTGGCTACTTCTTTAAAAAAACACCCTACTTTTGCATACTCTCTGCCGTCATGGGAACTGACCGTCGGAAAAAGGGATAAGGTATAACCAGATTCGGGTAGGGAATCAACCCCAGTTTCACATAAGAGCATACTCGAGGCCATAGGATAATTTTGAAGGGTACTTCTAACGGGTAGTAAACCAGAGAAAAATTGAGGGCGGAATACACTAGGTTATTCCAACTTCAGGAAGCACTGTTGCGAAATGGCCCTCTCATCCACCGCGTAAAACTGGCGACCCTCGGACGAGTCCCGGCATCCATCATTCCCCCTCTCCCGATTAAATTCCTTACTTCTCACGCGACGTGCCGGCATGAGGGGGACCTTGTAGTCTCCTTCGGCCGTCTCGTCTTCTGGCTGTTTGAAACTCACATCGTTGCAAAAGCTGCCTACCAATCATGCGCCTCGGAGCGGCTTCTGCACGAATTTGCGGTG
Organism: Mycena galopus ATCC 62051; assembly: GCA_014925785.1. Classification (NCBI taxonomy): domain Eukaryota; kingdom Fungi; phylum Basidiomycota; class Agaricomycetes; order Agaricales; family Mycenaceae; genus Mycena; species Mycena galopus. The sequence continues at coordinate 85,494 of WIQG01000161.1, forward strand.
TATGAGTTTCTGCGTGCCTTGCAAGGTGTAGTCATCCCATCTCTTTTCGGAATGTACCGCAACCTTGACGACGGCAGCTCTATCCTCGTCACCAGTCATGCTGGTAAGACGTTGAGGGACTTCAACACGCTCTGTCTCAAAGATCGGTATGTATGTGTTCTCGGATTTCCACATGCATTTTACTCATTTTAAAAAAAAAAGGTCAAACACTGTTGATGCGTGTTGTACGACTCCATGAGGCTGGCGTCCTTCACAACGACCTCGAACCTCGCAACGTCGTCATATCTAGGCGCTCGGGGCCGCGGATAACCGACTTCGACAGTGCCATGTTGAACCATATGTGCAGAGGAATCTCGTGCGAGGAATTGGCCGAACTGGTTGGTCACCTGGGTCTGGATCTCGGCCTCTGCGAGACTGACCATATGTATTTACAGGAGGAGAACTTTCCCGGGCTGTCCCGCAGCCTCCACAGCGGTGGTTTCTATTCTGCTCTCATGTCTCTTCTTGTTTGTCCTGTATTTGGTGATTCCCTGGTTCAATAGTACTAGTATGTAGTGATGATTTTCTGAATTTACTTCGATTTTGCGTGTTTAACTCCAGGTTTACCTCAAGACTGATAAATACTCGTGCGCGTTCTGCATAATACTTGACTCTTGTTGGGGGATGACACATTGCCTCCAACGGCCTCTCTTCAAGTCGGTGTTTTGCAGAGTTTGCCAAAGTGGATTCGTTCTGCTGTGAGGTCAAATGATGGTCTCTTATAAACAGACGCTACAACAAATCGAACTCTTACCTGTGTAACCTACCCTCGAAAGTAGTGCCATCTTCTCCCACTTGATTGATAGTGATTGACCTCTGGTGGAGTTTGCAGATAAGACTTGACGGATTCAGCAGCGATGAAAGGCTGAATGTTCTTTTCAAAACTCAGCTGGAAATCTCCGGGTGTTGAATCTTTAAGATCGCAAATGGAAAAACCGCCTGTCTCGGAAATGTGGCCAGTGGTCTCGTCACAATCACAGAAATGGAGCGCTTCAGATGGGTATTCGAATGGGCCAGATTCCCCGCACGGAGTACCTTGAACTTTCTTTTCAGGTAATGTGTTCAGATCCGTTGACTCGACTTATGTTTCGAGCTCACGTTGGAAAAAATAATACGGTTCACCTGAATACCCAGATTAGTCTTCGATAAAATCCCCTAGGAACTCGGACTCACACACGTATGCACGGTGGGTATGTGGCTTGAGGAGAATTTTCTCGTCAACTTGGTAGACAACGACAACAGGACTCAATTCATTCGGAATTCAAGGGAGGGACATGGTCTGAAGGTGGAATAAGTATGCGCAGCTGCTGTCCAAAAATCAAGGAAAACAGATCAGATTTGGGGTCAAAGACAATATTTGTAGTATGGTCCCAAAATCTGGGCTCGCTCACAATAGGCGTCAGTCGTGTACGCGTTTCGGCACGCAACAACAGCTTTCCAAGGGATCACCTGCATTGATCATGAGAACCAATGAAGCTGTGTGGCGCACAACAAGTTGCAAATAAATGGAGATGGACGCAGTGGGCCGCCAGAGAGAGACGAAAGGACATAAGATGAATAGTGAACAGCACAAACATGTACAATGACTCGCCGAGGGAATCGTTAAAGAACGGTTAATCAAAACTATCGACCAACTAATTGTCAACGTATTCGTGTCCAATTTGCGGTCCCTTGCTCAAGTAACTCGCTGCCGACACAGCTTCATACCCCGAATCCGCAGGGTCTTCATCCTGCACTGCCTCCAAATGCGGCTCTGGCACATTCTGCCATGCCAAAGTCACATCGTTTACCGCCCATTTAGGAGACAAGATCACCCGCAGCGGCTCAAGACCCCCATATGATCTCTTCACCGGTCCTGTGCCCTTGAACGCCGTCGTCGTGAGTATGAACGCCGACCACGCAATCGCCACCGCCGCAGCAATGAACAGCGGCATAACGGCCGCTCCATACCTCAAATCGTAGCAGACCCCCTGTCTTCCACCAGTAGAAGCCACGAGCGTCTGCGGACCCTGCTGGGCGGCGAACCCGTTATACATCAACGAATTCCTGATCAACGCCCCGGCGACTTTCCCGCCCCATGCCGGGACAATTGACGTGTTGAAATCGATGGAGTTCGTCCCGTCCTCGAGGATGCTCATCCCCGTATCGTCTCCGGCGCCGGGACGCCAGTTCATGACGTAGGAACCAAGTCGGGAGACGAAGGATCCTGCCGAACCGGGTCCCTCCGAACGGCTGGTACCGAGAGAATCCTCAGAATCGTACTGCGCGATATAATGGTTCGTCTGATAGCTGGTGGCGCTGGAGGAGAGAGCGAAGCGCTCGAACTGGCCGTATTCTGTCCAATAGTGGGTACCATTCATCGTGACTATGTCCCACCAATTGGCCGCGACGTGGTGCAAATCGCTAGGCAGTCGCGTGTGGGTCGCGGAGATGGCGCCCAGCGCATCGGTGGTGATAGTGACAGAAGCCATATTGACTTGGGCACCTGTCGCGCAAAAGAACCGAGACATTCCCGCGTATGCAACCCCATCCTCCACAAACGAACCCGTTACGCTAAACATTCCACACTGATTATCAGTGTTGAACCCAGCGTCTTTATCCAGCAGTGTGACATTGAGAGCCCCATATAAATCAGCGGTGCAGTTCATCGTCATGTTTTGCTGGAAGTCGAAAGCGTCGGAGGATACAGAGTAGGGAAGAGAGAAAGTCGAGATTTGTGCCGTTGCCTCGACGACGTCCCCCAAAGGAGTCATGCTGGTCAAGTTACCAGCTTGAGCTGCGTAAAGGAACCCCCTATCGTCCCTGCTTGACTCATTAAACAAGGGTCTGACAAGGGCCCGAACCGCGGCAGAGTACTTCTGCACAATAGGCCGGAGTACCTCGGGACCAGTGTAGTTGTTCTTCCAATCCGTAGCGAAGATGTCGTAGGGGTCGTCCACGTCCAGATTCACCTGCGTGAACAGCCCCAGCTCCATGCAGCCCATATCAACCTCCAGGAGCATTGTCCTGTCGATGACAATACTCTTTTCCGGAGGAAGGTCTGGCACGCCCAACACGGCTCGGCTGTATCAGTGAAGTTGAGATTTTGGTAGAAGGAGCGATCGGTGAGCGTAGAGTTGGTCCAGTTGTCGCAGACGTATTTCTTCAAGGGGGAGCCGTACATGTCGGGACCGAAGTCATGGAGGGTCGAGGAGTTGCATCGGGACACTTTGACGGACGCGGGGTCTGTACCATCGACGAGGTTGGCGACGACAGCATCCATAGCCGCGCGGTCGGTGCCGATGGAAGAGGGGAAGTCGTAGTACGCAGGAAACGGAGTGGTGCAGGTATGAAACCCAAGGAAGGCAACATCACTGAGAGCCGCAAATACCACATAGACAGTGGAAAACATCACCGCAACCAGGAGCGAAGACGGAAACGGAGTCCCACCGCTCCGACCCCGGACGTATCCCCCACACCATTTTAACGGCTCCGTCGTAGCCGTTATTTTGCCTACTATGCGATTTAGGACGTCGTGCGTCGCGAGAGGAGCTATCCGCGGTGCGTTGGACGCTATGATGAGGCCAAGAATGAAAAGTCCCCCATAGTTGAGAACTTGAATGACGAGACGAAGAATGAAGGTGAGCTGTCCCACGTAAAGATTGTCGGTCAGCAGCATCGAGAGTGAAGGAGGGAAGGAAGACAACAGGCTCTGATATTAATCTTGCCGGAGAAACAATCAACCTTGATAAAAATCACCCTTGAACTTGGGCTAAATGAAAATCGTTCACACGTTGATCGTTACCAGAGAAAACATTCAATCGACGCTAGAGCTATCAGCTTGGCATGCGAAGGCACGCACGCACGCTTATTCTCAAGCTGGCGGGGCTGGGGAGTACCTGGGACATTTGGCAGTTGCATCTGTGATGTAGATTGAATGGACACCAGAGGAGTTTGAACCAAAATAGGAATTCGGTTGGGAAGATGATACACAACAGCTGGGAGATCCCGAGTGGCAGAGCAGGAACAGCGAAGTGCGGTAGGCTTCACTGGAATGGAACCAGATACCCCCATACAGATTATGGAGTAAATCTTAACAGAACGGTCAATCGTTCGTATGATCGCTAAGTTCTAACCATCACGCGTGCCGGTCGCGAATCAAGCCCAAGAAAGGAACTGAAGATTTTCGTTTCCTTTTCCTCGAACGATTGGGATTTAATCAAGCTCAAGCCCCAGAATGTCGGGCAGTGGGTAAATTTTATTAACCAGAGTTGTTGCGTCACATTCTAATTATTCCATATTAATTCTTAGCCTTCCGCACTACATTCCGAGCCGAAGAATTTAATCGATGAACTCAGCACGACTCTGTGACAATAGATCAGAAAATGGCAGTTACATGAAACTCGGGCAGGAGGTACTTAGGTGGGTTGTGAAAGAAACGATGGTAATCTTCCGGTATTTTGGCATAGGCTTGGCAAATGGCTGGGCATTGTTCCACATTCCGGATCTGTCATTTCGAAATCAGTATGTACATGAAAAAAGAACCGCCTGATAAACTTTGCAGATCGGAAAGAGGTATTCAGAATGATAGCCATCGGCAACAAAGAACCCGAGGTTCTCAATCGGTGTAAGCTCCTCCTCCTCTTCCCCACCACACACCGCCGCGCACCATGCTTGTGTCCGAGACGCTCACCATTGGTCAAATCTCCTTCATATTCCGTGTCCTCATCCAGGTCCTCACTTATGGCGGCCTCTTTCTCTTTGCTCGCATCATACTTGCCACAGCACCCCGCGTCGCCACTCTCCCCACCCACGACCTCATAAACCGCCTAGTTGGTAGCTTAACCGCTACCAAATCCTCGTTATCTTGGATCCTTCGCTACTTCACCGGTCGAAGTGGAGATCGCTCGTTCCCGAGTGGCCTCATAGTTTCAGTGTTCCTCTTTACCATCTACCCCTCCCTTGTCAACCTGAGCGACATCGGGTTCTTGGGAATCTACTCCTGCACGGCTCCATCGCCTCCCTACATGGACTCCCCCTTATCCGTCCACGACGCCATTGCGGCGAATTTGTCGGTCGCAGCTGCGCTAGTTAATGGCACGGATCCCTCACTTGTCAATGCCTACCGCTGCGATTCTTTCAAATTCCACCAGTTCAACGCCAACGTCAGCGAATATGTCTGCACCTCTTGGCACAACGGCACCTACGGCAATGCATCCTTCTTCCAAAACCTAAATACCACCGACTCCACCATCCTCATGAACCGACAGCTCAGAAGTCCCAATCTCACGGTGACTGATTTTTATCTCAACAGCTGGTACAACGGTCCTGGCAGTGCCAGAGTGGAGGAGGCTCTCATCAGCAATGGAATCCTGATACAGCCCGATACGACTGGATTCAGAGCCATTGTCGGCGTTCCACCGCTTCCGCCTCAGAGCTCCATACAATTGGACAACGTGATGGCGATCGAGGCCGACATGGGTTGCATCAGTCTCGGTCTCTTCACTGAAACGGATCTCGATGATGATGCTCTACCGCCTTTCGATGTCTTCGTGACAAACTGGACCCAGCTTTATCACGGTCCTGACAACATGAAGGACACGTTGGTGAAGTGGGGAGCGCGCATACGGAGCCTCGTTCGACCTCTATTCGACGAGTCCAGCATCAATGATGTAGGATATCTTTTTGCGTCCGGTATAGATAACGGCACGGGCACACCATTGGGTTACAGCATGCCGTCCATCGACGCCAAAGTGGTCGGCTGGTCCCTACCCGGAAACTTAAGCCAATTGGCAGATTTAAATTTCACCGAGCCTATTCCGGACACTGTTGAAGCGGCCCTTTTGAAGAACTGCACCCAGGACCTCTATTCCGCTCTCGGGGTCACTCTCCTTCCCAACCCCACCGACACCCTGACCTCCAAGACCCCCGGCAGCGCCTGCAGTAACCTCGCCGTCCAAGGCTCATTCACCATCTCCAGTGGGTCTCCCCTCGCTGGGATCTCCCGCTTCCTCTGCGCCGCCTCAACGCAGGTGAACCTCGTCTCCGCCAACATTTCATCCTCCAACGACAGCACCATCACCCTCAATTTTTTGCGCAACGACGCCGATCTGTACTACACCATTGCGAGCTGGTGGTACTTGCAGCCAATGGGGAACGACACGGCTTGGGTCAATTACGAGCCGTACGAGCGATACACGCTCGCCCCTTCTCCTGGTAGCGGCCGCCACCACTACCTCCCATCCTGGAACGCCTTCAACCTCGAACGCCTCGAAGGCCCCGGCAGCGCCGGTGGCGTCATTTCCTCCATCTCTGGCTACCTTCTCACCTTTCCGGACAGTTCTAAAACTGCCTTCACCGGCTTGGCGAACCTTGATGACGATGAAGCGTACATCAACTTCAACGCGACGATGATACCCACCTGGGCAGGTGGTATGGGAGCTGCGTTCCTCCGAGAGGGCGTCGCGTACAACGGCTGGGTCGCGTTGGATCACTGGCACAGCGGCGGTGTCCTCGTCTCAAGCGGAGGCGAGAAACCCGCAGTGTGCTACACCATCCACTACGGGGTCGCCTTCCTTCCTCTCCTCATCGCCGCTGTCATTACGCTCCTCTGGGGAGCCATAGTACTCGTCCGATCGACGTTCAAAGGCCGGAACGTGGTACAGGCGTCCTACGGCGGTCTTTCGCCGCTGCGGGCGATGCTGGTGCCTATAGGGGCGGCAAAGAGTACGGTGTTGATCTGGGAGGGCGTGCCGGAGCCTCATTTGGAGAAACGTGCAGATAGGAAGTACGTGCTTATGACCGAGACAGATGTCGGCGGGACGGCTGCGAGCTATTTGAGGCACCACGACGCACCGATGGTGGATTTCGTGGAGCTGGAGCAGTAGGTACTAGTAGTGCATCGTTCTTTAATGTATCCGTACGTTGTAGAAGAAGGGCTTGTTTCGGGTGAGGAACCGCGATGAGCTGGTTGGGCCTGTATCTGCAAGAGTAAAATATCTAGACAAAACAATGACAATAAACTCAGCTCTGGATCAATAAACTCTTCTTTGCTTAGATAGCGTTTGATTCAACTCAATAGAAGGCCCTTTATTCGATGAAACTCGCGTAGCAATCGCGATAATGGTGGTAAGAGGAAGAAAAGGGAAGTGACATTTCGTCGCATGATAGCAATTTACTTCTTTTGGGCTCACCTTCTGCAGGCAGCCATGGGGTTCCGATAGAGAGAGAGACTGCTCAGCGTCGGGGATCTTGGGCACAGAACTGAGGCAAGGACAGTGAGCCCACATATCAATTCATATGAGTCGAACGGGGAACACCAACCAGAGGAGGATAAGGGGACAATTTGTGGGAAGGCGAAACCTATGTTATGGAAATCATCAACCCACGTATTTGAGAGTGGCAAATGACCCGATGATTCGAAGATAGTTGAGAGTCGAGAGACAGCGACTGTGGAAAACACATCTGAGGAGGGTAGGGTAACAGTAGCGCAACGGAAGGGAGGAGAGGAATGTGTGCGAGGGAGCGCAGGAGAGTGGGAGAAAATATAAGCAAAACCCGTGCAGCACGGCGGAGTATCACCGGGATGGAAACCCTGTCGTGCTCAGCCCGTGAAACAAGGATGGGCCAACGCCGAACCGCTAAGATTCCGTATTACAAATGAGGAGGCAGAGATGTCTAATTACACACCTTAAGGAAGATATCCACGAGCAGTACGAGCCGCTAATCGTAATCCTGTCCAGAAGTTGAGGAGGAAGGACCTCATCCTCGCATGACAGTGGTAGTGGGGGTACGCTTCGCACACGGCATCGTGACATTATGCTGGTCCTGGCTCGTCTCGTCCACGATTTCTTCCGAGAGAATTTCTTGAATCCTGCTTGTGGGATTCCAGGTCAGCGCGTCTATTTCTTTCACCTAGAAATGCAGAAGGAACATCAAATCCGAATGCAAATATTGACGGTAGGAGGGCAGAGCGGGAGTACGGGGTTGCTTTCGAAACATTGAAGGCAAGTAGCGGAGAGAACCACGAACCACACATTCTATCCTGAACGTCAATAGCACCCAGCTGCAATATTTCATATTCAGACCAACGCGCCTCAACGGAAAACCGAAAGCGGAAGCGACTCACAAATCCACAGCCTGAAAACAAGTAATGCTCGGCCTCACCTCAGGGCAATATTCCCGGTGCCATGCTCCCGACCGAGACGGGGTCATATTTGATTGGCTTCCGGATCAGGAGAAACCCAGACGAGTGGAGATCGTGCGGCTCGTGGACGGGGTGGCGCGAATAGCCAGAGAGAAGCATCAGAGGAGAGCATGGTCTCGACGAGCTTGTCGTCGAGTATGGAGGCGGAGAGAGTTACTACGTGTCCTGGGCGAAAGATAACCACAAATGAAACATTTGACACAAGGGGGAGTGTAGAGCGAAAAACAAACCTTCATCGGCGTCATGATCACCTCGACATGTTTCGTGTTAAGCTCGAGTACGTCGTTGAGGAAACTGATTTTTGTCGTCGCGCGGCGGCTCCTCGCCCGCGCGGTGGAATCGGAGGAAAGATCCGCCTGTCAATCGATGGGTGAGTGAAAAACGGAGGAAAGGGTGAAAGATCAAATTCGCAGAGGGCGTGCATGCATGAATGGAAAATGCGCGTCGGTCGTCCCTAAGACACCATTGAAAAGGGGCGTGATGTGATACGTGACGGGCGCAAGAGGCACGCGACTGCGAGGACTACTGGGGTGCATTGAGCACCGATGGAGAGGTTGTAGTGCACAGAGACGCTGAGAGGAATATTCTGAGAGCGAGGAATGCGGTAAACAAAAGAAGTATGGAAGAGAAGTCAATAGGACGCAGCGTGTAGATGCGAACTTGAAGCACCTCCGCTCGAGAGCGTCTGTGAAAGTGGTAAAGTGGTAGCTCGAAAAGTTAATAAAGTCCAAGCGGAATCGAAAGAATAACCAAAAAAAAAAAAAAAGCAGTCAAAGTGAATCTAGACTTACTCGGCGGCCCGGACTGCATAGATGCAAGGCGGAGGCACAACTAGCAATAAACCGTGCGAATCGCAAATACGAAATCGTACCAGCGAGGGACTAAATCGGATGCCCCAAGAGATATGACCTGAAGATCTGGACGCTAGGAAAATTTCAGTTACATTACGAAAGGCAAGGTACTAAAAACAGAGTCTGAGATCAAGTCGGGGGATCTGCCGCACTTCAGTGCAGTACGCGGTTCAGGTCAAGGCCCGAGTAGGATGGGAAGCTCGAAGGACTTTGGAAGCCGACATAGGAGAAGAGCGATAGAAACTCACACGCATCAGAATAGGGAGCCAAAGAGAGCAATTTTGACCCGCACCGGCGTGCATCATCCCATCATCGCCAGTTTTATGCAAGGATTGACTGGCTATGACCTGCATCCCGAGGGCAAACAGGGTTGCAGCGCCGATAGTCCTTGAAGCGGAGCCGCAAGATACCACAGGAATAGATCCCAACCGAGTATCTTCCGTCCTAAGATACTTAGGCACAGCAACCCGAGCGAAAATAAAATGCTCACTATACCACAAGCCAGGGTTGACAAGAGCCCTCGAAGGAACAGACCACAGCACACTGAATGCTAGGCTCAAAAGCCGATCCTACTGGTATGCGTGCGGTGTATCCGGACTGGGTGCATATGACCCCGGAGTCACTGCCAGATCAACGAACGATGCGAAAAGAATATATGGCTCTAGAATAAGAGGATTAGGATAATCGCACGGAGGAGTCCCCAGAGAAGATCTCGTTCGCACAATACCTGAAAACCTGCGATTCGTGGCGAAAGGGCAAAAGGGCAAAAGGGCAGAAGCAAGGGTGGAATAAACGACCGCTCGTATCAAGTTCGTATGCGATTACTTATTCGCGCAAAGAGCGCAGAGATTTGGGAGACGACCAGAATTGGTGCCAGAATATATCTCGAAGTATGACTCCATAAGAATCGGCTGTACGTGAGACCTGAGTTTCGACTCGTTTGCCAGAGAAAACCGCTAGTACTATAGTGGCCTCGCGTCGTGGAAAAGGAGGAAGGTGTGGCGATGCACCCCGGATCACACATTGATCGCAACAAACTCAGCCTGCGGTTGCTCTCCACTAGGGTCGTGTATATAATTCGCAGCGGATTAAAAACCGGTTTTTAATTTTGGTTTGTAAACAGGCCGTTTATAAACCGGTTTACAAACAGGGTACCCAAAAATTCATTTTCTGGCCTAAAAACTGAATTTTCGCCTTCTTCTCTGCTCCCTGGGGTCTCTCGCAGCTTCTGCGACTTCATCTGGGCTCCATGGCTTGGAACTGCTGTCAGGTAGCTCAGGAAACCCCCTTCTCTCGCGCTTTACTGTCAGCTGACCTGTGGATTCTCATGTAAATCACCAGCGGCATATTCTATTTGTTTGATAGCAGTGTTACTTGATTAAGAGAGGGGAAATGAAGGATAATAGCTGGTTTCTGTGAGTTTCAACTTTGTTTCGACTCAAGAATTCCCGACGGCCCGGGTTGCCGAGACAATTAAAAACCGGCCATTTTACCCCACCATTTAAAAACTGGGTTTACAAACACTGGTTTATAAACCGGTTTGCAAACAGGAATTATATACACGACCCTACTCTCCACCATCACCTCAAATTCGCGAAATTGAGTGCAACGTGAACGTTGTCGTCTCAATCGAATGGCACTTTGAATTTGCCGTGATTCCGTCTATTCGCTGGCCGCTCGCTCGAACCTCGAATCGCTGGCCAGTCGGCTCTTATCTGCCCACTGGTGTGTGGAGTGGAACGTGGGGACATTCCAAATCTTCTGCACGACTACTATTGTCTCGCTGCTGGCCAAAATGATATGCACAGCTTTCAAAATCACCTGCAGCATGGATGTGTGGGCCATTTGTACGTGTCTTTGATCCCTCCATCACCCTTTATTACATTATCTCTCGTTCTCTTTCTTGCAGCCTGAAAACATGAGGCGCACCCAACTATGTCCACAACTCGTTCTCAAGACTGGCTAGTAGGTTGCCCAAGGATCTGAAGCTGTACCTCCATTTATCGAAAACAGCCACTTTGCTAGGTTTTCCATTTCTCTTCGTCCTTTTTTCGTTCACCCTGCCGGCACTCTACTACACCGTTTGTAACATGGTAAGATTTCCATCCACGAGATGCGGATCGCCCTACATCTGGCATTGGAACAAGTGACCACCCGTGTCGCGCGAACTAGAGTGAAACTGGCTTCTCATGCACTGACCAATCTGCTCTTTGTCCCGTTCAGCGGATCTCCGACTGTGATTTTCTGCAGCTGAAACCGCTTGGGTCTACCGGTTCCCTGCGTTCTTGCGTTTTGTTCCCTCTTTTGTTTTTCAGCGGTCAACTTTGTCGATAGAAATCAACGTGAATGCCTTGGCACCACTGTTCGATGCATCCGCAGAAAAACATCAATAACAATGCGAGTTGCCTAAATAGGCGATTTTCCATCCGTTCTGGCTAAAAAACCCACGCACCAGTCGTCGAAGGCAATTTAAAAGACTCACGAGGATTGCAGGAACATTGTTCATTGACTATATACATGACAAGTATCATGGAAGTTCGAAGGTATGAAAAAGGCTTTGAAAAATGTCGGTGCGTATCTGAGTCCGTACGCGAATCGCCTGACCGAAGGCCCGCATGCCGCCCATCCCGAGCATTCCCTCCGTCACCGCATACCCTACCGCTACGCACATCGGGCTTGTGCAACGCGCTCAAAGCCCGGGCGGGAATCCAGCTGCATGGTGGTGCGATCTGCCACGTCGCGTTCACGGTGCGCGAGAGGTCGAGGTTTCGAGCGGAGGCCGGCGTCGGCGCAGAGGGTAGGCGCGGCACGCGGGGAAGCGATGAAGGCGGCGAAGGGGGTGGGGAACGCCCGCCGCACTTGCTGCGCACTCCGGTGGTGCCCCACGGAGTACGTAGGGTGCCGCACAGTAGCTGGTTTCGAGTGGAGGGTGGTGAGGCGCTGGACACGGTGGCGACGCGCGGGGAGGCGATGAATGCGGTGCGGGCGAAGGGGAATCGCTGCCCCATGTACTGAGCGCGTCGGGGGTAGTCTGTGTCGCGCTGGGGATGCGCGGAAGCGCGCGCGTGGATAGGGAGAGTCCTGCTTGCTGGAGATGCGCTTGGCGATAAAGGCGGCGCTGGCGATGGGAGACAGCCATGGCGCGCGCTGCAGACGCAGGATGTCGTGACGGACGGGGGGTGCGTACTTCAAGCGGTGAGGGCGGTCCACTGCTGAAAAGGGTCGCAGTGCGCGGAGAGGCGATGAAGGCGGCCTGGGCGGCGAGGAACGGCAGCGTCGTGTGCTGTGCGTGCGGCTGGTGATGCGAGGAGAGGCTAGGGGGCGCGACGGGACGGTGTTGAGCGTGTGGACGTTGTACAAAGTCGCGCACGCTATAGCGCCCATGCAGCGGCTTCCGAGGCGTGGCGCCGGTTCGCGCGCGCTGCAGATCGAGCCTGCGGGCAGCAAGCGGCGCTACTAGTCTGGGCGCATGTCGTTTACTACGCTCCAGCGCGGTCGCCGTCGACGGTGTGGAGGAGGGGCGATGAGCGGGGCAAGAGATGCGCGGCAAGGCACGGACGGCGGCACTACGCAAGATTGTCTGGGTGCGTGCTGGCGCCTTCCCGCTGGTTAAGATGGGATGGAGTGTGCGCGCGCTCACGATGGCTGACGAGGATGTGTAGAAAGCGGAGCGCCTGTTGGGCAGGTCAACGAATGAAGGTGAAAGGAAAGAGGATTGCATGCGTACTTATTGTTCGAGCATGTGCCGAGGCTGAGACGTGTCGCAGGTGCGACGCCATGACTTGAGAGCTTGCCGGTATAAGAGAACACGGCGTGGACGGCGGTAGGTACGCCCTCGTGTGTTACGTTGTGGAAAACAACAAAAAAAGAGGATGGGATACCTACAAGGTGATCAGCAAAGATCGATGGGAGTAAAAGGGCACATACGATGCTCGCGATGGGGGGTCGCAGGGCGGGTAGGCAATCTGCGTACACGCAGTAAGACGTGGATCGTCGTCTACGCAGAACACGTGCGGCGCGAACGTGCAGACACAGTAGTCCGTGGGGAGTGCGAGAAGGGGCGGTGCGGCCCTTGAAGCGACGCAGCGGGAGGGACGCGCACGGCGGGCGCGTGGGGACTGGAACTAGGGGAAGCACACGAAATCAGCGCAAGATTATACGCGCTAATGCATAAGGCACCTCAAATACGCCCACTTCGGTGTACGTCGAGGACTTGCTTTCAGACAATCTACAAGCCAAGTCCGCGGCCTGTGGATTCACAAAAAAAGAAAGAAAAAGCAGGGCCCTGTGAGTAACGCACGAAAAATATAAGGAAAGTACGCGCACCTTGAATCATCAAGACCTTGCAATACAACTTTCCGATCAAGGCCGTGGTCGCTGGGGCGGAAAGACTTGGCCGCAGCGTCGTGCGACGGCGAAAGGGCGGCCCATGGAAGTCCGTTTGACGGGCGTACTGTGCGGTGACGGTCATACGATGTAACAGCCGGCATTGGGAGACGTGCGACGCGGGACGGTGCCGCGGACCTGGCGATGTGCGGTGGGAAGGCTCTGGAGGTAGAATAATTGATTAGGACGCGAAATAGAGGACAAAGGGAGAGGACGGAGTGTCGAGGAATATAAGAGGATTTGCCCACCTTTCTGGCAGAAACCCGGGCGGTTTCGGGGTATATACGCTGCATCCGTTGCGCCCACTCAAAGAACGCCATCGGAATGCAGCGCTTTGGGGCGGAATCAAGAATACGGCGGATACCTGAGTTTCGGGAGGAAAATGTGAGCGGGGAATATGTTTGGAGCAAAACTGAGAAAAGAAGGGGATGGGGACAGACCTGGAGTGGGACAGACGAAGGACGAGGGTGCTGCCGAGGTAGAGGAATTGCCGCACCACTGGAATCTGGAATTCTTCTTGCATCATTTGGCGGGCGTATATTAGGGGGATGGAGCATGAGAGAGTAAGGAGGGCTCATGGCTCATGCGGATGTGGCGGTCGACGGGCATAATGGCACGGGCGTGGCATCCGGCGGCGGTGTCGTCGTGTACGTGCGCGCCGTCAACGGCGTGCTGGAAGGTCGTAGTCATGTGAGGTTAGTAAGTTTGTCGGAAAAATAAAAATAGTCTTATCAGATTGTCACATTATAAGGCTCTGATAAGACACCGACAAATATTGTCAGAGCCAATCAGAGCAACAGCGGCATTATTTTGGCCTTATAACACTAAATAGGAGTTATATCTGTCTTATCAGGGTCTTATCATGTCCTTATTGGCCCAGCCTTCCACTTTTGCGAAATCGACGCAGAACTCCTGCCTGAAATGGGAACATATGTAGAGTACATAGTCAATTAATTTGTGAATTCTCGCGAGTGGGCAGGGACTTGCGCAGCGTGCGCTACTCACGAGCTCACCATCGGCATTGCCGGCATTGCTTCACACACCAAAATCAAATTTGTTGGCTGTGCCGCACCGCCCCCATCAAATTACCATATACGGTATAGGGGTGGAAACAAGTCCAGCCTTCTAATCGGATCAGGCCTTATAATGCTTGCTGTCATTACGGCCTTATGGAGCCTGATCAGGCCATGTAAATTACAAATTTCCGACAAAGCGAGACGCCGGGGCCACGCGCACGCAAACAAACGCGTCGCGTGAAATCAGTCCCTTTGCAAAAGCCTTTTGACGGCAGTGCTGTTCGAGCGTTGGGACTCGGATTGCTCCAAAATTTATATGGTATCAAGCCATAGGTATAATTTCATCGTCTGAATATTTTCAGATATTTCTGTGGCCTGAGGAGAGAGCCTTGAAGATGCCGAGGTAGTACCGCAAAATAGGCCAAACCCCCTAAGTTGGTCAAAGACTTCCGCGGGCTATCGCCCCACATCACGCTCACCAAAATCCGGCAAAATCCCACTTCTGAATTTCTGCTGACCTCAAATGTGGACCGAATGCTCTACAAACTTTCGTAGTACCTTTTGGGAGACTACACATATAAGTAATTAAACCTGCCTTTTTCTCGAGGTGGTTGGTTTCGAATTGAGTCCGCCAGATCAATTTTTTTGCAAAGAGGGGGTATTCATAGTTTTGGTTGGACTAGGTGTTGGAGCATGCAGACTAAACATTCTGGGGGACATTTTTGGAGATGTCAGTTTAGAGTGCGGTAGGAGAATAGGAGTTGAGGCAGCGATAGAAGGTCGGCGGTCAAGGACATATGGGGTGAAATTGTGGACGAAAGGCCCCGGGACTCCCTCGTGTACTTGAACCAGCCAACAGCATGGTATCTCACTGCCAGTGAATTCGGTAAATGAAAGGGTGACAAGAGATGAAAGATATATAAGGTAACGCATCTATACTTCAAGTCTCAGGACAAGTCAAGACTTGAACTCAACCCAGTAGAATCTGATGCAAGGGACCTAATTCGACCGAACGGACATGGTTGACGCACCTGTCGGTATACTCGCATGGTAACGGCGTCGTAGCATTCGGTTTCAAGCTCAGGGCCAGCATCTAAGGAGGTAAAATTACTCAATGAAATGTTGACCGAGATCAACAGAGACGTACTTCCAAATGTACATTCACAGTAACGGCCTTCGGAGGTATCCGAATCCTGGCTAAAGGAAGGAGTTATAACGGATCTAGGGTCAAAGGTTAGTCCGGATAAACTTTGTGTGAAAAAGGATTCAAAGACTTATTTTGAGTTCTCTGAGCGCAGAGATCTTCGAGGATGGTAACGGGTTCTGAGATTCAAGTCAATAAAGATGAATGGATAGAAATAATAAGGGATGCACCATGGGCTATACTATCATAGTTCCGGCATTCAAGACTTGAAGTTTGAAGGGGCGGACGCGATATCTGAGCACTTTGAGTCAGTGTGGCAAAAAAGTCAGTAAGGTAGTTGAGACGAACCTTTGCGGGACTCCACTTGAGAATATGTAGATCTAATACAAGTGAGTTGATGTTCATCGCAGCCGGTAAGCCGAACGTACCTCTAATCATACTTGCATAGTTTCGGCCCTCGAGAGTAGTCTTGCCCTTCGTTCAAGACACTTGATAGTAAGTGAACGAATTAAGATGGCAAGCCAAAGTCATTGAAATTGAAACAAGAACGTACCTCGAAGTATACGAGCATAGTAAAAGCAACCAAGGTCAATGAAGAGAATGAGGGGAAGGATTCCAGGAACTGCACCTGACTTACCTCCTAGTGTACATCCATACTGCCCTTTTGCCCCATTTTTTTCAAGCTATCAAGATCTTCCGCCCAACATCTCAATCACAACACGCCTCTCCGACACCCTCGCTCTTCAATGTCGCCGCCCCACCCGTGGCTGCCCACGTTCGCGTGCAGCCGCACTACCTGGGGCTCAACATTTTGCGCAGCGTAGTGCCCTCGCCCCTCGATTCGACCGCGAGCAGCGTCTGCCGCGACCGTATGTCGCAGACTATCCGATAGTCTGCGGCATACGGTGCTACAGGACTATGTAGGACTACAGAGTCTCTGCACTCAACTACAGTGTGCTATATTTCAGGGGGTTAACGACAGCGCTACGCGAACTACCTCAGCTATGTAGCGCTACATATCCATCTAATTTTTTCCTGATGTCGTGATATCCAGTATGCTTTACCGCCCCCTGCTCTGCCGTGTTTGCCCCTCGTCCAGTTTGGATCTATTAGTCGCATTCCACACTCGCTACCTACAGCTTCATTGCAGCTCACTGTCCTTATCTTCCTCTTAAGTTCGCCACTCCGCCTGGCTCAACACTCCTTGTTTTCGTACCTTTCCTACTCCTTATCCCCATTTTCATACCCCACATGCGCCACATTATGATATGGAGCTCAATATATAATGAAATACTGCATATTCCTTGTGCTTGTCTGACTTCAGCTTGTCGTCTCGTCGGCATTTCGGACTTCCGGGCTTGCACAAGCTGGTTAAAAGGCCGATGTTGACAATTGCCTCCGATACCCAAGATTGCGGAGAGGTCTGAGGAATATAAGGTGGCTCTCAACCCTGTGGAATGGGCGGGTGAATGTTCGCTGACTGCGATGCTACGAAATGGAAAAGAGGTTTTGCGCGCCCGACATGTCTTTGTAAAAGTCCGTTCACCTGCTCTTGTCGTCCTGATTTATCATCCGCCAACTTGGCAGGAGGCCGTTCAGATGTATTTAAATCGGCCGGCTTGAATACGAATTTGGTGTGCAACGCCGGCGACACTAGGTCGGCCGATATTATGTAAAGTATGGTTTATTCAACTGGCAAGTAAGAAAGGCCGAGATCATGCCAGGGTCAGTGTTCTCCCTAAGGGTTAAGCCTTAACTTCACTTAAGCCTTAATAAGACCTTAAGTTAAGGCCTTAAGCACAGGCTTGAATGAACTGAAGCCTTAATTAAGGCCAGTCACATGATATTTCAGTGCTCCAAGCAGACAAAACAGGGCGATGAGTGGTAGAAAAGCTGTGAATTACCCATACAAACAGTTTGTAGATCCCCTCTGCATTTTTTTGGCAAGGCACTGGCAATACTCTGACACACCAAGTCAACAATGATGGCCAACCAGCTCAAAAGAGGCACAAAATGCAGTCTGAAATGCCCTAACTCGCAAAGAATTGTGTATCTCACTGTGGACAATGTATTTAGCAACCTTTTTGTGTCATAAACGGCTGTTGGATTGAGGGTGGGAAAATTTATCTTAACCCTTAATTTGGGCTTAACATTAAGCCCTTATTAAGCCCTAAGGCCTTAATTAAAATCGCTACCCTTAATAAGGCCTTAAGGGAGAACACTGGCCAGGGTTAATATTCAATAAATCATTCTGAGGGTACTCCAAAGGTACTCAATAGATCACGGAGAGTCACGAGAAATGTGTCAACTGGTCAACGGTATTCTTCTTGCGAGTGGTATCGTCTAGGCCAAATGCAGGTGTATCAGACGACCGGCTCCAAGGCAAGTGTTCATCTGCGACGTATCCTTGCGGTAGGTACGCCGCGGCAAAGGTATGCACGGATCGTGCATTGCTTCTTTATATATGAACCTCTTTTTCTTTAATTTTCTCATGACGAAACGATTATCCTGCTCCGAGTCCACTTTCGGGGCCGGCGGAAATGCGCTGTGTATTGCTTGACTGTGTACACAGACCTAACCGGATGGTCACGGTGTGGTGTTTTTGGCGGTGATGTCGGATGTTGTGATGCTAACTGCATGCAGTGCGACGCCTCTACCGAGACCTCCGTTTGCTATGCTGGAATAGGGCGGTTAGAACTTCCGAGCATCGCATGGCAATGTCAAATGATTGTTACCGACGTCTGGATGGTAAAGTCGAACCCTCTAAAGTGCCGTATACACAGGAAGCTGGCACAGTGCTGGCACCCGACACGCTGCCGAAGTACTGCCAGCACAGATGAGACGAAGATGCGAATCCGTTCCAATCCCCCGGGCCTTCTGTAACGCTTCTTTGTGCTTCCTTTCTGATGACGACACTGTTCAGCTACTGAATGTACATCACAGATACTTAACAAAAACACCTCGCTCTGCTCTGGCCGCCAAAACTATTCATAGAAAGGACTCAGAAAAAAACGATTCCAACTCGCTAACTCTTGTTGCGTCATGGATTAAACGAGCGAGGGATTAAACACCGCTAGATTCCCTATATTCAATTTTTTATATCCTATTCTGGGGTCGGCACGAAATATGTGTCCCCCTTCGCAGACGCCTGCGTCGTCTGGTTTCCATGGTCTGTGTTCTGGATGCTGTCACTTCAAGTTTGACTTGGCCAAAATAACATGTCCGGGACCTTTTGCCTGGGATTAGGACTGACAGAAAGACGGCCCTTTCAGCCAAAAGTGTGCATCCTTAGCAACTGTTGTGATGGGATGGCAACCTTTCAATACAGCGAGTGCGGTACGGTTGGGCTCGTGATATATCATTCAGGCCCAAGTCATTTTCACCATCCTGCAGATCACAGCGCTCACGAAGAAGTAAGTCTGACACGGTCGCCTCTCGGCATATCTAAACTAGCGTGCACTATAAACCAAGACCACTCCTCGCGATGCCTCGCGTTCCCTTCCCACCCAGCCGCGCTGGATCTCGGTCGCGGACACTACCGTCGACTGCAGAGCCGTTCGGTCGGAGAGACTTTCGAGGAGACCCTTATTTCAGCACCGTGCGCAAGGTTTGTCTGCCCTCAGCAATTCTATCCAGGACCACAAAATCTTACTTCCCAAAGTCGCCGTTTTGAAATGCCGGCATTTTTCTCCAGACTCATCGGGTGGCCCACTCTTGTCATTTTTGGGCAGTTGATATTGATGTCCGGCGCGTGGAGTTTCTTGGCCCTCGTCTGGACGCAGAAATTCATCGCTCTGTCGGAAAATGACGCGGATTTGGTCCTGGAGCACGCTCATCGTGTCACCTTGGTTTTCACCTTGATATCCACGGTCCTTGCCACTTTGTCATCATTGTGAGTGCACCCGGCATGCGGAACGTAGACCCTTGTCCAAGTCTTACATTACTAGCTTATTCTCATGGGGCATTCGCCAGTCCATTTCGATTTACCTCCATCGCGGGGGCATGTCCCTCGGAGGATTCACCTCGAGCGCGAGCATCGCGTCCCGAAACTTGGTGATCGATCACAGGAGATTGGGATGGACTGTGGCGTCTATCATTCTTTTAATTTTGACTGGAATACAAACTTCTGGGTTCGTCTTTCACCCAGAAACTGGGGGTTGATTTATATGCTGATTACGATTAATTTAGTTGGTCTACATTGCTGACCCCTCAGCCTATAATGATTCCGACTCCCATCGCTGGTACGGAGCTTGACCTTTCCAGCCCGCTTTTGCGACAAATGCAAGCCAGTGGCGCACTCGACTACTGCATGTTCGAAAGCAGTAAGACGCCATCATGCCTCACGCTGGTTGCTTCTCATCGCTCTATCTAGACGCTCTTCCCGCATTCAGTGTAGGTCGGACAGAAAGCGGGTATGCGTCGGTGAAAGAATTCCTGGAGTTCCCAGCGCAAATCACATTCATGGACCAGACAATCAACGTCGATAGTACTGCGGATTTTCCTGGTTCGACAGTAGGAATCCTTCCGTTGTCTACCACCGATTTCAATTCAACCGCCTTCTTCAACGGAACCACGTCCATTCCCACAACACTGCAGCCGTCCTACTATGAGCTACCGCAGAGTTTATCCTCAAACTTCTCCATGATACAGCAAGGTGACCAGCCCACATTGGAGTCAGGAAACTGCTGATGCAAAGGGGAAGGGTTTACCACGCTTATGAATTGCGACTTCGTAAACTCGACGGATCCAGCGTTCACTGCGAATTTCACAACTGATACTGTGAAAGATTGGAACAGTGGACGTGACGACGGGAATATCACATTTTCCCAGCTCACTTCCAACTGCGCCGCTCCCGCCAATACCGGACGTAAGCCCAACCACGTTCTCGCGAATACCAAGGCTGGGCTAATTTTTCATTTCCACACAGTGAATTCCATGACCGCATTTACAGCCGGAGCACAAGCCAACTACATTCTAATGGTCGGCTGCCAGGCTGGACAAAACTACAGTACGTCTTCTGGATATGCGGAAGAAATAATACATCTTACGCTTCCGAAGCGCTGATATTCCAGTCCTCCGGCACGTACGACTTCCTGCGAACCACTGTTTGCACTTTGACCCCGCATATAACCGCCGTCGCCGTGGGGTACTCGGACACAGACTCAGACGACGACGAGGTTACAATTTCCCCGGTGACGCAGGGTGACGGCGTTGCGGAGGCGGCTGGTGGACCTGGAGGTCTGGCGGCGGTCACAGCGATAGCAAGCATGGTGTCAGCCGCTCAGGGAACCTCATCAAACATTATGGGGGATGAACTGAACTCGTTGCTGGAGGACTTGGACCAAGGCGATGCATTCGACGATGACGATGTTATGACCTTCCTGGTATATAAGTTTCGCTTCCATAGAAGCGTTCTGGTCATGCTTTTTGCAGGAATTATACATCAACGCGGTTGCTGAATACAGTGGCTCGGTAAGAAACTTTACTTTTAAACTGCCTCGCATATTTTTCCAATCCTGCGTTCGTACAGGTGTTGCGCGCATGTATGTCTTCGCAGGGCGAAGTATTCGCCGCTGGCGTTCCGAAAAACATGAGCGTACCCTCATCGGGGATGGTCTTCACCCAGACTGTGGGCTGGCAACGCCCCTCGATAACCACGATTTTGGTGCTCATTCCGGGCACAATCATCGGCCTTCTTACCGTGATTATCGTCCTCACCGCCGTGGCGCTACAGTCTGAAGAGGAGTGTGGGTATTTCGATCCCATCAATGCGATGGATCTTTTGTCGGCCTCGGCCGGTGGAGGATTAAATGATTTGTTCGTCGGGAAAAATGGGGGCGAGGTGGAGCATGTGCGTATCATGCTGGAGTCCATCCCTGGTCATAGACCGGTGTTGGTCAGACAACAATACGTGTGACATGGACATGGACACTATCTAGTAGTATAGCGCTGTAATAAAATTTCGTGAATGGTGTGTCGGATGGCGCGTCTAATTCTTTTGTCCCGTAGTATGTTGCACTGATGCACATGTCATATGACCGTGTTTTGCCTCCGACTTGGGTTTTGCTGGTTCTGCCTTGAGAACGAAATGTCAAGTGGGATAGTTTACTACCCAGTTTCCTTGTACATTCAATTTGGTTGGACGGCTCCACTCACTTTCGGGTTTCGGGAATCGATCGTTCAAAATTTGTCAAGTTGCTGCCAGTCAACCCTGATACACGAGGTCGGATCGCCAAACTCAGTGGGTGATTAGTTCTCCCTCGTCCATCTCGCACAACGCGTCGTGAATCTCAGCAACGAGATCCGGCACCGGAATATTATCCGCATCGACCCGCTCTGCGATCTCTGCCAACGTCAAGTGCACCCAACATTTGCAGCAGGCCAGATTAATCTTGACTTGAACTATCCAATTGAACTCGATTAATCTTGACTTGGATAATCCAATTCACTATTCCAGGATTTAATCCTAAGATACAGTGGGAACGAGTAGCAATGTGAGATTAATTGTTGGTAGGATTTAATTGCTGTGAGGTTTAATCAGTTTGGGATTTAATCGTGTCTGTCCGTAGTTTAAATCCTGGTTGTGACTAAAATTGATATAGTATCTGTCCAAGATTTAATCCTAATACTCGTGACAGTTCTACAGATTAATCCTACCACGGTTTAATCCCGCGATCCTAAATAATCTGCCGATTCATTTCTATAGATTAATCCCACCACGGTTTAATCCGGCAATTAATCCTACTCTCTACCGTTTAATCCATCACTTAACACAGATCTTTGATTTGGTCGTGCGTATCCCGCACCCAGTGAGAACGAGAGCAGCAGCTCCATCCCAGGGGGCCAGTATGGTGTTCTACATAAATATCGAGGAAAAGCCACACTGGGTGCGCACAGAGAAAATCAGACTCAAGGAGAAGAGGAAGTGAAGGAGGAGGACTCACCTATTGCCGTTCCACCTGACCACAAGCTCCCTCCTCTCCATCTGAACGCTCTGTTCGCACCGTTAATCCAAAATCCTACGCCGGGGTCGACGGGTAAACACAGTGAAAACCTGATGGGATCCGATGCGTGCTATGAGAGTGTGAGAAGCGGCCTTGAGAGCGAGACGCAATCCTGAAAGTAAAGAGACAGCTCTTGAGGAAGCCAGGCCGAACAAAGGTCAGTTGCCACCGACTTGGTGGCAAAGTGATAAGGAGCCAAGCACTGTCATGATCATGCCTGTCGAAACAGAGCTTGAAAGTGAGATTTGAGGGATTGAAGGAATTGAAGACGGATTTATTTGCCATATCAATCTTGATTGCCCAGAATTGCCTTGAGGCGAAGAGCGAAGCCAGCTGCGACCTTGCCACCGAGGACAGAACAACTTCAAGTGCCGGAAACCCATGGGCAATCACGCAGTCACAGAAAGATGTCTTGAGAACCAGGAAGAGACGTAGGTAATTTGAGGAAAGAGGCTTGTCAATGGCGATAAAAGAGATTGAGGAGGAAATGGTCGTTGGTCGAAGGGAAGAGAGAAGAATTGTTTGACACCATTTACGTGATCAACATTCGTCTTGGCGTTGTGCGGAGTTTAAATGACTTCTCCCTCTCCCTCATCTTATGCCACCTTCACACGGCAGATGGTCTGCAGATCATCTGCCGACCAAATTTCAGCGCAGCGGAAACAATTAGTTTCGGTTTAGATTTCACCTTGAGCTGAAATCAAAGCCGAAACTTAAAATTTCGGACAAGCTGAAATCAATTCCAAAACTTAACATTTCGGGCTCTGATTTCAGCTCAGCCAATATCTTAAGTTTCGCGTCAGCTGTTACCAATACCGAAACTAAAGGTTTCGGTTATTAGTTTTGGTCAAGCTGAATTGTAATCCGAAACTCAGAGTTTTGGAATACATTTCGGGTTAACTGAGTAGTGATCTGATTCTATTAGTTGAAGATGAAATTTCAGATGGACTTAAACTATACTAATCAGCTCAAGTTTGGGCTTGCTCGAAATTTAACTCAAAACTTTATGTTTAGAATTATGCTTTGAACTGTCTGAAACTTGGTAATCTCCGGTGTGGGTAGCAGATCATCTTAAGGTAGCGGACAGGTGCAGTTGCCCCATGTGATTGATTAGCCTTATTGGGAAGATTGTTATATTTTCACTGAAATCAACCTATTCTCAGACTGAAATGAAAAATCTGGCTCAACAGTTCTGTATGAATGTATCATAAAACAGCTCCCAAATATTCTGAGGAATTTTGGTGCCGAAATGGAGGACTAGTTCCAAAATTCCCGTGACCTTTAGGTACGGGTCTTATAGCGCCTGATTTTCCGCAACTCGTAGGGCATCACATTTTCGTCAGCGTTTTTCGCATCATCACTTTTCCTTGCCACCAAAATGCTTCGGCGTGGATGATGGCCGGGAACTAAGCTCATAATTCCGCTTACATTTCGTCCTTCTTGCTGCGGCCGCTACAAGTCTCTTCTCTGCAAAGCTACAACTTCTTCGAAGTCTGTCTCAACATAAAGTATTCACTGAGCTTGATACGGTCTGCCAACTGGATGTTTCTGCAGACACAAACTACGGCTCATTTCTGCGATCGATCACTCATTATTTTCTCCAGCTTTCCTGCGAGTATGCGTGACACAAGAGTCCTTTTAATGCCTGGATAACCGGCAGAATTCACGGTGAGGATGTTTTCAAGAGCAATCCACAACAACATCATTCTTGGGCTTAAGCATTCTTTCGAAGACCTCTCTGTGCAACTCACGGGTGCACTCCGTTTATATAGAATTTTACAATGGCTGCGAGAAAGAATCTCTGACTCATTAGGCTTTGTTCTGTTTCTGTTTGGATTCTGCAGAGCCTTTACGTGCTGATTGAATATTCAAGATACTCAAGTGGGTACTCAACCATGCGTAGAAATGTAGCAATCAACGATCAAGAGATACATGTGTAAGTCCAATGGTCCTGAAGATTTTGCTGCATCCAGCGCATGTTTCCCAAAGAAGCAGAAGAAAGGAAAATCTTTTGGGGGCTAGCTATGCAAGCCACAAGCATGGGGCCTCGGCTCTCATTTCGTGATTCCGCTGGGGTAGTATGCAGGCCCAGAAGGTTTTGCAAATATTCAAGTGATCCCTCGGCAACCGGAGGTAACACTACATCCCACTGCAATAGATAGGTATACCCGTTCAACGAAGTGCCCATTTGGTTGAGGCGGTAGAGGGATTGAACAGTAAGTCTTGTTTTCAATTGCACCAGTTGCACTCACACACGAGAGATAGGCTACTCTGTCCTGGAAAAACTTTGCAACCATTTACTACAAGTTGCGGCCTTTGTCTTCACCCCTTAGGTGTTGCATTCTTGAAGCTTGCGTCGTCGAATTTTGGCCAAATGTATAACATGTACTAGTAAAGTGCCATTCCTCTCTGTTTCGGGTTAATTTTTCACTGATTCGAGGGAGCTCTACACAGACCGCGAAAGCCCAAGGGAGCTTACAATGACTGTTGCTCCGGTATCTGCGGGTCCCCTTGCTGGACAGATTCCGTAGCCGTGCGCATCTGCGAGGGGAGTTGAGCCGCCATCAGCCCTTGTCTTTACGCACCGTACAACAAAACTTTCTCTATCTATTCTTCCAAGAACCTCGGACACTTTCGAATTGGCAATCTCCATTCAAATGCAATGACCGATTTTCCAGTCGAGGCGAGACCAAGCTTATAATAAGGCACTGAAATTACACAACACCTGTCCTAACCTGGTGAAATTCAATGTACTTGCACTGCCA
The DNA here is from genome assembly GCA_014925785.1 of Mycena galopus ATCC 62051. Classification (NCBI taxonomy): domain Eukaryota; kingdom Fungi; phylum Basidiomycota; class Agaricomycetes; order Agaricales; family Mycenaceae; genus Mycena; species Mycena galopus. The sequence goes on from WIQG01000161.1 coordinate 110,884, forward strand.
ACCCAGAGTCAAAGACGACGCCGCCAGACGCCGCCAGAATATAGATGATTTGGGCCACCCAATCGGACTCAGATAATTTTATACAGAGATATTTCTTCAAAAGTTTCCGCCAGATGGTCACGGGCTGTGCCGCTTGTCGGCCTTACCCTCTTTATGATCAGACATTGATGGCCTTTTCCGTCCACATCAATCGCATTGCCTGCCCACATCAGTTTGGGAACTCGTCCCCCATTTCTGGACTAAAATTCCTCAAAATATTTGGAAGCAGTCTTATGATTGATTCACGCAGAAATGTTGAGCCAGATTTTTCATTTTAGTCTGAGAACAGGTTGATTTTAGTGAAACTATAACAATCTTCCCAATAAGGCTAATCGATCATGTGGGGCAACTGCACTTGTCTGTCCGCTACCTTAATAATATGACATTGTTATCGGCCATTTAGAAACCAGTAAAAAGAGGAAAACTTGGCTTTTGGCTCTATCGGCCTTACTTCCCAATTTGGGGGGGGGGAGGTTCGGATCAATGGGGCAGATAAGACGATCTGCTACCCCTTGTGTGCGCATGCGGCATATAGAGTAGCAAGGCACAGTGTAGCGTGGAGGTACCATCGAACCTTGTCGCAGAAGGAGACAAAGAGATGGATAAGCCTACACCTGTGCTCGCGAGCAGGCGACCGCGACGCAGGATTGCACGACGCACGAAATCCAGTTGTGGAAACGAATGAGGTTTGAATGATGAGGTGCAGTTCTCACCGGGACACCGCCGACCCTGGTGGGAAGTGATTCTTGTCCCGGTGTTGACTCAGCTCGCTCCGGTTTTGCAGGAGCTGCACAACATGCGCGAAGAGATGAGGTGATTGAAGGCTGAGCGCCACACACTGCATTTCGTGGCCGCGTTGGCAGAGCCTGTGACGTGGGTCGACGTTGGGTCGACCTCTGCCGACATGTGCCGAAAGACCTTGCCGACGTAGGCTCGGAACGCAGTGACATCTCTGAGGCGCCGCCGAGTTATCATGAGCACGGTTATGATGGGGTCGGTAATGGTTAATTAGTTATACCCAGTTGTCGAAGATAAAGATGGAAAAGTTTTATGTAAGGATATCAATTTTGATGTATACTTGAATTCAAGTTTCAACTAAAACCAGGCTCGCGTTGAGTTGACACGTTTCAGTTATACTCAGACTGGCCTGAGAAATTTATATCAATACAAAGCTGAAACACTCTATCCATGGGTCCTTGCTGCGTGTGTAAAATCTTCAAAGCGCGATCGCGTTGTCAGCACATGACCGTGTGGAACACGTGCGCAAATGATGTGATTCCCACTCCTTTTCTCTTGCTTTTCCCCGATATCATCATAGCCGTTGTTTTACTCGCAAGACACAAGGCACAACCAACCGCTTCTAGCTTCTAGCTTCAATCCGCGCCTTCAGCCAGCGCTGTGCCTTGAGCTTTCTGTCCATGTGGATGCTACCAAGATGTAGCGATGCTGCTTCGATTCGCAGAAAGACATTGGCCGAAGGCTTTGCGGATAACTGGATCCTCATACCTCTGCTGCACGCTATTCAAGCCAGCAGACCAGTCGTGCTTGCTCTTCTGATTTTCGTCCAGGCTGCCTTGAATTTTCGGCGTGGTCTGTTTTGGTCCCTCCTTCTCGGGAGCCCGCTGCCACTAACGTCCACAACAGACTCGGGGCCCCTAGGATGACATGGAGGCTTGGTTATATCTTATGGTGTGTCTGAAATCGGCTTTCGCGATGTTATCCACAGAGTCATCAACTACCGTATCAGCGATGTGTCGCTAGTCCGCTTCCTTACTCCCCATGCTATCAGACAGGCCGTTTGAAGTCGATTTTTTGAAGATGGAAAGGGCTGGGACCTGCAAAGGCGCTCCTTGAATATTGGAACACTCATCTTATGGGTGCGGGTCGGCTCTGATTCTCGCGATTCAGGCGTTGTCGTATGCAGTGTGGTTATCCGCCGTCCGTCTCTCCCGCCGATTCCCTCACCAAGGACCGGTGCGGCTTAGCTTCAGAGAATATATCTCTGGCCGTCCCGCAGTCCCTCGCGCGGAGCCGTGTCTAGCTTCTTCGAGGGAAGAGGGCACGTTGCACGCACCACGACACTGCTTCAAGCCTTTTCATAGCATCGATACTGCGTACATCTCATCGTCACTTTAACTCGCGCAGCATGCACGCTGACGTTGTGATATCCAGGCCTGCGCTCGACTCCGCTGGCCTGCGGTGCATGTGACTTTATTTTACACGCACGCTTTCATTCTCCTTTCATTCTCGGAGTTTTACAAGGTATCTTCACGGACAATCATCGCGGACAGTCTTCACTTCTTGGATCTACTCTTGAATTTTCCGTCTTGTGTTTACATTTCGCCCTTCTCTCTGGCGTGTTCGTCGGTATTTTACGCGCGCGAAGTCTCGTGCATGTCGCCGCAGCGTGGCCGTCATTGCGCGTCGTAGGGAGGAATGAGCGGGGCGGACTGGCAGAGGAGGTCCGGCCGAGAGGAGCGCTACCAGACGGATGGATGAAGGCAGCGGGCGCGGTTAGTGAGTAGGAAGGGCGTCCCGGCGGTGGTGGTCCAGGGCTGGGCGAGGCCGGGCGACACGAAGTGCACGCGACGCCGGTGCGCAGCTCGCGTCATACGCGCGAGTTAGTGGCATCCCGCGATGTCCGTCTATCGTCTACATCGAGGACCCTGTTCCCGAAAGCGATTTGGGCCGGGGAGACTAAGCCCGGGAGGAGGGGCCAGGGGAGCATGGGGTCGCAAACGGCGAATTGGCGGATTTTCCTCGCCTTCGCTCCTACTCCGCGTATCGCCTTTCCGCGTACCAAACTAATCGCTTTCCTTATCCGTCTGTCTGCTTCCCCCTCCGAGACGACCATAATCTCGCGTGCGCGCGCGCCGCCCAAGCTCCTATACGCTTCCACTCAGGCCACGCTTGTCCATCCAAGCTCTTTGCACTCCGTTCCGGTGCGATGGGAATGCGAAGATGTACTTGGATTTGAAGATGGATGAGAACGCTGCGCGACCAATTATTCTGGTCCATCGCCTCCATCCTTCCTCGATCTGGTTTCCCATCGACCCCGATGGCGATTTCCACTTCGTAGACGATGCTGGGCAGCGGTGGGAAGAGGAGGCAGGGAGGAGGAAGAGGGAGCGAGGAAGTTGGTACAAATTGGGGGTGCGGAAGGGAAGCAGTGACAGAGGAATCGGCGTCGAGGGGACTTTCAAGCCGCCTCCTAAAAACCGGTTTTTCTATAAAAAAAATTGGCCCTTTCCTCTCCGATTCTTTGCACATATGCTCTCGGGCTCATATTAGATTCTTATGGGCACCTGAAATTACTTGAACAGCACCAATCAAACACTGGAGGAGGGGGACGAGGAGGATCACCCCTCAGTTCTTACAGTACACTTGCCAAAGTTGCGTATGATTTCGGGCTACCACCGATTTTTTGTTAAACGATCGCCGGGGTTTCGGGCTGCACGCGGCGATGCGGAAGATCTCAGTTCTATGACCAATCGTTGTGTTACAGATATTTTTGCACCAAGTCCAGGAAACCAAGCCGACCTTGCGTTGTACTGGTATAGTGGAGTGACAAGTGTTTTGGATCTTGTGGCAAGGGGCTATCTTCGAGATTTTTTACTTCCCTGGGCAGTGCGCTGCACATGGCTGAGACAGCGCGCGATACGAGGGTGGATAGGGAGGCAAGGGGATGATAAAGAATTTCACTGGTGTGAACTGGAAGAAAAATCAGAAGGTCCGCCAATGAGCCATTAGTTCTCTTGATCGTACTGCCGTTCGCAATGTCCAGGTTGTTAATTGCACCTCGAAGTTGACTTTTGCACATTATTTCATTTTGGTGGTATTGATTGCTCCGCGTTCTGGGTCTTCGGTTGTAATCTCCGTGAAATCAAACGGCGGAATGAATTGAACAATCAGTAAGAATCGGGAACGAAGATGTCTCGATATGGGGAGAATTATAGAACAACGCGAATACATGTGGTATCAGTTTTGTGGCGGAGGGACATGTTTCGACGGATGGTCTCCGTGAACTTGATCCTTCAAGTCTTGGAGCCAGTCCCCCTCATACTTCGCCATCGGCATCAATAGCACCGTCGATCGATGGACGTCCATCGGCTTGAATCGGAAAGTAGGCGGATGGTCCCCTTCCAGCGCGTCCGGACCAGTATTGACAGCCAGCAAGAAGACCGAGGCGTAGTCCGCCGTGCCGCCACTGCTCTTTTGCAGCCGCTGCCGCGCAGCGATGTGCATCGGCAAAACCTGATCGCGGTACTGATCGAACATTCCGACCTTCTCCAGCATCTCGTGGATGACCTCGGTTTTGAACATCCCCGCGTTCTGGATCCGCCACCGCGAGCCGACGTTACGGTGCGGGCGTGGCTCCATGAAGATGACGAGCCCACCTTGGCCGATACGCTCCCACTCAAACTTGAGATTGAGCCCGCGGATGCAGGCAGCGAGCAGCGAGGCATCGAAGCGCACGGCCCAGTGCCGGAGGTAGCGCTCAAGCAGCGGCTGCTCGCCCTCCAGTGCGGCGAACTGCGCCGTATTGTATTCACAGACGGGTTTGTGTTGCCTCCAGTTTTTCTCTAAAAGGTCCATAATTGGCTAATGGCGACTGAACAGCAACACTGAAACGTACTTTGGCATTCTACAGACTGGTCGCCTCGTTAGATGCAACCCAAAGCAAGATGAGGAGCATTTACGCAGTAACGAGCACATCTAAAGCGCACATCAGGAGGTTAGCTACCAAGGGCATGGAGGTTTCGTACTTGCACCGGCTACATTCTTTCAGATTTTTGTGATTGAAGCATTGGTCCATTGAGCAGAACTGCACGGGCCCCTCCTCGTATTCTTTACCGCCTGTGCCGTCGGTTTGGTCCCGGTTCTTGGGCGGTTCTGAGAGACTGCGCATAAGGGATCGATCGGACTAGGGAGAAACACAAGGAGCGCGTACTTCGGGCTGTGCCATGCATTTTAGGGATGGTCGATGTGGACAAGATGAGAAGATGATCTCCGTCACTCATGTCACCCTCGTAACGTATGCGAATCACACGGAAAGTTCCGGGCACGTTTCGAACCGCGACCTCCCGAAATGAAGTTTCCTCCTTCGGATCGAGGCCTCATTTCACGTTGCTGCGGCTGGCGAAATATCAGTCGGTCTAAAGCCTACTAATCGGCAACGCAAGCCATACATCTAGTGTTGCCGATGTCTGGTTCGGTCCGGTTCTTTGCGAAAAAATCCGAACCCCGAACCTGACCCCAGGTCCGGTTCGGTCTGGGGTTCAGGACAGGTTCGAACCCTTTTGAACCGAAAATAATTCCCACGCACCAGGAGCCAATTCTGTGGCCCGTGAAGCCTTTGGATACTCTACGATGTAAGTTTTATTCCAGCAGAATAAGCTATTTGAACTACTGGGCGGGGACAGACCCCAAAATATCAAATCCGGGAATTTCTTCCTATTCTGATCGCCCATCAGTTCAACCATCGGAAGCATATTTGATTGGGGAAATGTCTTGCAGTGCATCCTGAATGCAATACTCTTGGTAGACTGCATTTTAAGTGAAATGACCGCAGTTTTCATGTTTTTAGTGGAGTCAAAAAGCCCTATTTTGGCCAGCGGTTCGAACATGTTCGCACAAGTCCGGCAAAATTCAGAATTTGCTGAACCCCGAACCGAACCCGGGGTCCGGTTCGGGTCCGGTTCAGGTTCGCCATCGGTTCAGAACCGAACACCGGCAACACTACATACATCTTCCAAAATTCTCTGGTGGCTCTTCTGGGCCCACATCAAGACCGCATCGTTCGCAGCTAGATACAAGTCATAGACCTCATGCGAACTCCGCAACAATGTTTACTCGATATCGCACATATATCCCCGGCCCCAGTTCCGTTGGAGCAGATGAGAATGGCGACCAATAAAAATACAAGATCTACGGACTACGGTGCCGGAGACAATAAAATTGAACCCAACCAAACTAGCGATACAATGACTGCACGAGGAACATTCTCGAGTGCGTCGTGAACGAGGGAGAGCCTGAAATGCGAATGGGAGAAGCTTGGTGGTGTTCTGCCGGGAATCTTAAGCTTAGGGGGACGGAGGAGAGATAGAGAACATACCAAATGCAGGAGTACATTCTGCAGGACGGCTCCGGCTCCGGCTCGGGTGCGCGGGCAATCTCAGCGAGCTCCTGAAATGATGATAATTAGGGAAAGTGATACAATCGCGAGGGAGGTGAGGCCTACCGGTGTGGGGATACCAAAGGCTTCGTTCAAATCGGAGTTAGCTACAGGTGCAGCTGCGATAGAAAGCGTCACTAGAAAAAGAAAGCCGGTCAGATCAATCCTCCCGGTCAAGAAAAAACTCCGCACAGCAAGACACGACGAAGGTGAAAATGAATCTGCACTGCATGAGTAACCAATGCGAGGAGTCTGCTTTGGGCGAAGACAATAGATAACTTCAGCGAGATCGCAGTTTAAATAACGATGCCTTCATTGTAGGACAAGCGAAGACCTGCTTTGGGACGCTAGCTTGTTCGCCTGAACCGTTTCGGGACACTAGCTTGTTAGTCCGACAGGTGTTGGCAGGAATCTGCCACGTCGAGAAGAAACGATCGAGTTCGTCCCAAAAGGAGTGGGATTTCCAAATTGGGAACAACGTTGGACGGAGTTTGAACGCAGAGTCGTACAGAAGCAGCGAACACGTCAGGACACGTCGCATGGAATTAACGGCGCCTGTTCTTGAGATAATCGAGGCGTTCGAAACAGTTCGACATGTGCCCAAGGGGAAATCGGGATTCAAAATTCGGACATAGGGTCGAAAAGTTTTTTTCGACCCAAGCTAAGGCCCCTTCCCCCCTCCTGCCTGATAGGGAAGGATTTTCCCACCCCTCGTACTGGGCCGGTCTCTTCGCGTCTAGCCGCCGCTCTTCAACTTACTTCCCACCATGTCCTTAAACTTAATCATGCTTGTTTATACTATCTAATGAGTGTGATGAATTGGACATTCTGCACTCCACCAGCTCAAGAGTTTCTGACCCAAGGACTGACTACAGTTGGCTTCAACTTCGCTTGAATCACAGAAAGTGTGGGTTCAGAGTGATAAATCTTATTCCATACACTCCCTAGGCATTTATATATGTTTCTTACAACCAACCAACACCTCCCTTATTGTATATTAGCCATTTTGAAGCTCTGAACTTTATGTACTAAAAACCTGTTTTCAGCCTAACCTGGACCCCCCTCCCTCCCTATGGCCGATTTTTTAGTCCTGATTTCCCCTTGCATGTGCCGGTAGCAGTCACAATTACCGTTAGTGGATTCTGCGCAGCTCGTAAAGATCAAAAGGGATGCCCCTCCTTGAGGAATTTTTCCCCAATGACTGAGGGAGTTGTGATAATTTGGATGTGTTATGAGGAACCTCCATTGTATGAATGACCAAGAGCTTCGCCAGGAGGAACTAATCCTCGGTCTCAGCGACCTAAAGACAATATTCCGTCTTTCTGCATATCTTGTAAATGAGTGTGCACTCGCACAAATAGAGTAATGGCGTGGGAAGGTGCGGATGGCTGTGTGGTATTCAAACATCGAAACAACTTACACACCGAAAGCAGCAGGCATCACAAAGTGTATGGTAGATTCGCTCAAGCCTCAATATCCATATGACATTCGAGACCTTTTACTATCAAGCATTCAAGCAGGTGAGAGACGAGGGGGCAAAGGAGAAGCAAAGGACACATTATTTGACAGTGATTGGCAAAAGGCTCTGCCCAGTATGGGAATGGGGCTTCAACCCGTCCGTTAAACGGGACGGCCGTCGAAAAAAACGGCCGTCAAGTACGACGGGACGGGTTAACCCGTCCGTTCGGAGGTGGAGCAAGTCGCCAAAACGGACGGGTCCCGTCCGTCCCGTCCGTTACGGCCGTTTTCGACGGGTGTTGAGAGGGGTAGTAGCCATCTTCGTCACTTCGTTACTTCGCTTATTTCGCTTATTTTCGTGAAACCTCGTCACTTTGATCGCATTTAGTGAAAGTTCGTTACTTCTGATGATTTTCTGTGAAAGTTCGTCATGTTAACTCAGCACATTCCAAAACCCGGCCATCAGTGTTCCTTCAGCACAAGGCCGGGCGGGTTTTTTTATATAGATACCTTACCCCAACACTAACTGCTAACCTTAACCCCTAACCACTAACCACTAACCACTGACCACTGACGACTAACCTCTAACCACCCTAACCACCTAACCCAAGCCCCTAACCGCCTAACCCAAACTCCTAACCACCTAACCCGAACCTAACCGGCTATGCTCGGCACACTGCTGAGACCCATCACTTCGTGATGCACCGAGCAGTTGCCGTGTATCAAACAACTCACGAACTTCCTCAAAAACATGCTAATGTGACGAACATTCACAGGTTCCCATCAAAGTCACGAAGATTCCCGAACTTAAGCGAAGTAACGAAGTGACGAAAATGGCGTGGACTCTGTTGAGAGGTCCTTGTCAAAGGAACAATGTAGGTTACATAAACCTTTCCAACTAGTCATAGCATATCCACAATGATATTTTCAATCTGTATCTTGCCTTCCAGGACACAGATACTTCATGTCAGACCGAATTTGCCTTGAATGCAACTCGGAACTTGCCGCCATGTACGAGCAATCACATGCAGTCAAGGAAAATTTGATTGTTGAACATATTCTTGCTCCAATAGGCGAGTTGCGCCGCAACTTTACTGAAATTCAAACACATTAGGACCAAAAGAAGTCAGGAAATTCAGGAGTTGGAAATCCCATGAAACATACCACCATCAATCCCATCGGCACCCAATAAGCCGAAATAGAACTTTGATGCGCGAACACCAAACACCAAACAAAATAGAGGTGCTGGCGCGGGGGTCTCCCTCTATATCTACCTCTCTTAGTTATATTATCCTTACAGCAGATAGGCCTTAATGGCTTGCGGAACCCAGCTTCTCATCAAATTGAAGTATCATGCCGAGGCGCGCGACAGGAATTTTGATGTGTCCTGTTATGGCAATGACTAGTGGTTTTCCGTTTGTTTCTTCATTGGTCTCCATTGATGCAGATTTATGGGCTATGAGCTAGGGTGTAGGTCTCACCTAAAAGTACAAATATCACAGTTGTTGTTCTGTATTGCTGTGTTCTACACCACTGTGCCGAAGTCAGCCGCTGATGGGATGTTGTAAGGGCAACCTCAGCTCGGCGCGTGAGCGCGGGAACTAGCGGGAGAATCCGAAGTAAACTCAATTCATGGTACTAAATACAGAGTTCTAGAATACGCACCTAGCGGGAGAATCCAAAGAGAAGAAAGGATGAGGATTCCCACGCTAGGCGAGGTTTTTTATAGGTACTAGCCAGTAGCACGTGTCCGAAGCAATCGGCAGTGATCCCGAGCTTGATCGCATAGTACGTTCCAGTGCGAGCGGCCGGACGAAGGGGAACGGAAGGGAACGGAGTCCGGAAGGACAGAGGACGACGTTCCGGGCGAGGGCGAACGTTCGGGCGGGGCCGGACGGAGGGGCGAGGCCGGGCGCGGAATAGGCGTTGGACGAAGGATCGGGCGAGGCAGCGGGGCAGTGCGATGGGCTGGAGCCGGACGGACGGATGGACGGACGGGTGGTTCCCCTGACATCACCCCCCCCCTTGGAATGCGGCGTCCCAACGCATGAATCGGACATGGGCATCGCGCTTCCGGAACGAGAGCGAGTCAAATGCGGCCGAGGCGATCCGGCACGGGGCATTGGGGTAGTGGCGATAATAGGTGTCGATGGCGTCTTTGGCGAAGACATCAGAGTGCTTTACCCATTTATTGTGTTCCGGGCCATAGCCTTTCCACCACACCATGTACCAGAGGCTGCCATAACGGACCTTCACTTCCAGGATCTCCTCGACCTCCCATTGAACGTCGCGGTCCGTCTGGAGGACGGGCGGGGGTTCGTCGTTCCGAGGGCATCCGGGAAACGGATCCGGTTCCGCGAGCTGGAGTTTCACCACCAGGAAGACCGGGTGGAGCTGGGAATACCACGGGGGAAGCTCGAGTCTGTATGCACCCTTTCCGACGACCTTCACGACTCTGAAGGGGCCGAGGCATTTGTCCGCGAATTTGACGGACGGACGGGTTGTCCGGATGTCGGAGGCGTCCAGCCAGACTCGGTCGCCTACTTTGATCTCCGGGGCGGGCGTGCGTCAGCGATCATAGTACAGCTTGAACTCGTCCTTGGCTTTGACGAGCGCGGCTTTGGCTTCCGAAACTCCGGACGCGATCCGGTCTCGGAACTTGTTCGCAGATTCCACGGTGGAGCGCAATCCGTTGGGCTCGAACCCCATCCGGGGGAGCCTTCCGGTGTCTGTCATGAACGGAACTTTGAGTCGAAGAATGGACGTGGTTGTTGTACGCGAACTCCGTGGCTGGAAGGAGCTCATCCCAGTCGTCCTGTTTGTAGTTCGTGAAGATCCGGACGAACTGCTCGAGCTCTTGATTGACACGCTCGGTCTGGCCGTCGGTTTGCGGGTGGTAGGCGGTGGAGGTCGCTGGCTCTATCCCGATGAGGCGCCACAGTTCCGTGGTGAATTCCACGACAAACTGCGGTCCGCGGTCGGAGATGTACTTCCGGGGGGTTCCGTGGTGCCTCCAGACATTCCGATAATAGAGCCAAGCAGCTCCAACCGTGCCGAGGCCAGTGTGGCACTCGTTGAAGTGGGCCCGCTTACCCAGGACGTCGACCACGACCATGATCGCGTCGAACCCGTGCGCATCCGGGAGCTCGACGATGAAGTCCACCGAGACGGTGTCCCAGCGTTCTTCCGGAATCTCGGTCGGGTGGAGCTCTCCGTGGGGTAGCTTCCGAAGCGCCTTCGTCCGGTTGCACGGGTTGCAGGTCCAGAAGTATTGGCCAACGTGACGGGACAGCTGAGGCCACCAGTAGTTCCGTGCAATAAGCTCGAGGGTTTTGAAGCGTCCGGCGTGCCCGGCAACCCGAGTGTCGTGATGTAGGGCGATGATCCGGCGTCGGAGGTCCTTGTTCCGTGGTACGACAATCTTACCGCGGTAGTGAAGGAGCCCTTCTGCAATGCGCCACTCGGTCGACTGGGGGGAGCGAACATTCCGGTTCTTGAGGAGTTCCCGTGCGACAAGCGCGACGGGGTCCTCAAGGTCCGGTTTGCCCGCGAAGACCTCCTGGACTTCGCGAAGGAGGGGAACCTCGGGCCCGGTGACCACGATGCCCTCCAGTGCATGGACGTGGAACAAGTCCGGACGGAGAAGGGTGACGTCTGTGTTGTCCGAGCCTACTCCGTGGTCCGGGCGACGGGACAGCGCGTCTGGACGGCCCATGAGGCGGCCGGGCTGGTGGTGGAGCGCGAAGTCAAACCAGGACAGGTACAGGGACCACCGTGCCTGCCTCTGGTTCAAGTTCTGCGCCTTCCGGAAATACCCCAGGTTTTTGTGATCCGTCCAGATCTCGACCGGATGTTGCATACCTTCGAGGAAATGTCGCCACTCCTCTAGGGCTCGGATGATCGCAAGCATTTCCTTGTCGTGGATCTCGTAGTTGCGCTGGACGTCACTCAGACTCTTGGAGTAGAACGCGACCGGATGCCACTTCCCGTTCGCGTCCGGCTGAGATAGGACGGCTCCGGTGGCGTAGTCGGAGCTGTCCGCCTCGACCCGGTACGGACGCGACTCGTCGGGTAGGACTAAGTCGGGCTACGCGGTCACCGCATCCTTGAGAGCTTGGAAGGCCGCGGCTGCGGCAGCAGTCCAGGTCCATGCGACGCTCTTCTTTGTGAGGTCGAAGAGGGGCCGTGCGATGTCCGAGAACGCCCAGATGAACCTCTGGTAGAAGTTCGTGAAGCCAAGGAACTGCTGCACGTCCTTCTTGTTCTCCGGAGCAGGCCAGGCGGTGACTCCAGCGACCTTGACCGGGTCCATCTCAACATGGTTGTGCGAGATGATGACGCTGAGGTACTCGATCAACGACCTTTCGAACTCGCACTTCTCTGGCTGGAGGTAAAGCTTGTGCACCCAGAGCCGTCGGAGAACTTCTCGGACGATCCCCCGGTGGCGCACGAGGTCAGAGTGAGTGATGAGGATGTTGTCGAGATATACCATGACGTCTCTGGACAGGATGAGGTCCTGGAAGATGTCGTTCATCATCGTCTGGAACGTGGCCGGAGAGTTGGTAAGGCCGAAGTACATCATCAGCGGCTCAAAGAGCCCTCGGTTGGTACGGAACGCGGCCTTCCACTCGTCGCCTCCCCGGATCCGGACGTTGTTGAAACCCCAGCGGACGTTGAGTTTCGTGAAGAACCGTGCTCCCTTCAGGCGGTTAATGAGGTCGTTAATCAACGGGAGTGGGTACCGGTTCTTTACGGTCATCGCGTTGAGTGCCCAATAGTCCTGGACGAACCGGAGGCTTCCGTCCTTCTTTTTGATGAAGAAGACCGGACACGCCATCGGGGACTTGGACAGGCGGATCCGTCCAGTGCTCAACCCATCCTCGATGAACGCGTCGAGTTCCTTCTGCTCGAGGGGGGAGATCGGGTAGACCTTGCAGTTGGCCGGTTACGCGTCCAGGATGAGTTCGATGGCATGGTCCCATGTCCGGCGCTCCGGCAGCGCGTCGAACGATTCCTTGTCGAAAACGTCGACCCAGGCCGGAACCGAAGTCCCAGGCGGGGCCGAGTTCCGAGCGAAGGCCTCCACGAGCCGTTGAGAGACGGTGCTACCCACGCAGATCTCTTCGGCCAGAGCGAACACGGTGTAGAGGATCCGGTCGCCTTCCTCGAGCTCGTCGTTGTCGTCATCGTTGTCGTCGTCCGGGTCCGGAGTGAGGTCCGGAAAGTCATCTCCGTCATCGTTCGGATCGTACCCGTCATCTCCGCACCACTCCTCTGAGTCGATGGCGCAGATAGACGGGACGGGACCTTCGTGGAGCTGCCGGAGGATCGCAGCGGAGATCTTCGCGTTGCAACGGACAGCGCGGAGTTCGTCCCGGCAAGTGCTGCAGCTGGTCGGGCAGCGGGTCATCCGGACTTCCTTGGTGCCCCAGTCGATCTCTGGGTTGTGCTTCTGGAGCGAGGAGTAGCCGAGGATGACGTGCTGCTTTCCGAGCCGCGTTACTGCGAGTTGGATGTGTTCGGAGTGTCCCTTGTAGTTGACGACCATATCAACCACGCCGGAAATGCCTCCGGACGCATTGGGCATACCGTCGACATTGAGGACCGGAATGGGCTGAGAGAGTTTCCGGACGGGAAGGTTACGGGAGATCACGTACTCCGAGTCGATGAAGTCTCCGGTCGCTCCGCAGTCGACCAGGCCCTTCACGGACATCGTAGCCGCGGTCTCTACCGATTGCATCTCCAATGGAATGTGCAGGGAGTTCCGGCCCTCAACGGAATCAATAACATACCGCTGGGGCAGTTTGCGCTCCCACCTCGGGCGGCGGACGCGGGGAATGGAAGGAGTTTTTGCCTCCGGGGCGGGAATATGGGGCTCCAGCTCAGGGTCGGAAGCCGGAACGGGGGGTGCGTCTTTCGTTTCAACTGCTGATTTATTGGGTATATCTTTGTACAAGCAGGAGTAACGATTGGGGGATGCGACCGAGGGCGCACCGCTCACTCGGCCGTGTCCTGAAAACCCTCTGGCTCCGCGTCTCCAGTTTCCGGCTCGGTCGGGAGCCCAGCGGTGGTGGAGAGGCGCGCGAAGAACTCTCCGAGGAGGTCGTCACCGAGTTGACGGACGACCTTGTCTAGGACATCTGCATGTCGGACATCCGGGGGAGTCGGGCAGTCTCGGGCGAGGTGCCCGGCCGCACCGCAGCAGAAGCAAGCGCGGGGCGTGAAGCGCGCACGGGTCCGGTCGACATCCATCGGAATGCCGGGCGGAAGGGTGGGCGCCGGCACGGTTTTGGGAGCAGGTGTGAAGGAGGGGACTGGGAGACGCCATCCGGCGTAGTCCAACAGCGTCGGAACAGTTCCGGACGTGGTGATCGCCGTGTTAATCCGCGGGTCGAGCCCAGCGCGGTACTTGGTGACGCGGACGAGCGGGTCCGTGTATCCGGCTGTGGCTGCGAGTTCTTCGAAGTCATCCGTGTACCGGTAGACATCGCGGGAGCCCTGGTAGTAGCCGTGGGTCTCTAGCCGGAGGAGAGCTTGGTCTTGCTCATTTTCCTCGACGAACCGGAGCCGGAACTCGGACTCAAATTCCGCCCAGGACGGGAACGGGAACGGAACGATTGCGGACTGTCATTCAGCCCATTGTCCGGCCGCGTCTCGCACCATGAAGGACATGGTGTACCGCACGAGTTTTTCCTCAACGACCTGTCCGTGGACCATAAAGGCTTCCGGAACCAGTCGGAGGTATGTGAGGACGGAGTGGAGGAACATCCGTCCTTGGGTCCAGTCGCCATCGAAAACAGCGGGGGGTTCGGTCGGAGAACCGATTTTGCTGCGGGGGTGAGAGAGGTGAAGTCTGGACCCACCGCCGGAGCCAGAGCGACAGGGACGGGGACAGCTGCGGGTGGATTTTGGTTGTTGTGTAAAACGCGGAGGAGTAAGGTTTCAATATTCGCGAGAGAGTCTTCAACCGCAGTCAGCCGGGTTGCGGGTTCAGAAGCCGGGTCCGGGATGTAAACATCCGGGAGCTCGGGTTGCGCGGACACATCTCTGAGCGTCGGGGCGTCCATCATAGCGTAGTGGTCCAAGTCCGAGTCTACACCGAACTTCGCAATCTTGACCAGTTGATCCCTTAGATCCTTTCTTCTGCTGTAAGGGCAACCTCAGCTCGGTGCATGAGCGCGGGAACTAGCGGGAGAATCCGAAGTAAACTCAATTCATGGTACTAAATACAGAGTTCTAGAATACGCACCTAGCGGGAGAATCCAAAGAGAAGAAAGGATGAGGATTCCCACGCTAGGCGAGGTTTTTTATAGGTACTAGCCAGTAGCACGTGTCCGAAGCAATCGGCAGTGATCCCGAGCTTGATCGCATAGTACGTTCCAGTGCGAGCGGCCGGACGAAGGGGAACGGAGGGGAACGGAGTCCGGAAGGACGGAGGACGACATTCCGGGCGAGGGCGGACATTCGGGCGGGGCCGGACAGACGGGCGAGGCCGGGCGCGGAATAGGCGTTGGACGAAGGATCGGGCGAGGCAGCGGGGCAGTGCGATGGGCCGGAGCCGGATGGACGGACGGACGGACGGACGGACGGGCGGTTCCCCTGACAAATGTCCAAAAAATCCCATCTACATCCCACCAATCAACCCATGGGACGTGGGATTTCCATTTCCCAAATGCTCTCAAAGAAGTCAAATTTTGGGCTCATAATTGTGAGGAAATCACCCCTCGGCTACAACCCGTCGAACCCGTCGAACGGACGGATACGGGTTCCCTGCTGACAGGTCGACCTGTCCGTACCCATCCCGTTCACTCATGGTTGCCGAGCTCAAAACGGACGGGTAAAAACCCGTCCGTCCCGTCCGTTTTCCCATTGATGACGGTGACGGGTTTAAGCCCTATATGGGAACTGATCTCAAGTTTTTTTTTTTCGTGGGGTGTGTCATTATCTCTTGAAAATAGCAATAATCTCGTTTATGGGATATATATGGCTGCTTTCCATGGTCAAGAGGATAAAAGCTCCCGAGGGCAAGACCATTGAGCAGCTCGAGGCTCATCATGATTTAGCCCACATGAAGAAGGTTGCCACCACTCACCCTAAAATACACCCCAAGAAGGGTACCAACACAAGTTGAAGCCTCTAAAGACTGACACGGAAGGTGACTAGATGGCAAGATAAGGAGTTATCAAATTGTGCATGAGGGGTGCATGCCTGGTGTGTAGAAAGTATTAATAGAAATATATCCTGGGATCCTGGGACTCAAACAGGGTGATCAGGGATTTATTCCACCAATGATGATTGTATTCATCCCATCACATGAATATATTTATTCACAGACAGACCCTACCGTGTATCTTGTTTCAAACGTCACATTATTCCTTTTGGGAATTTTTTTTTCGGAGGTCAGAATATTTTTTTGGTCAAATCTCAGAATAACTTGATATTATACCTACATGCTAGGGTGGTACAGACTACCATACAGTATCCTCAATCCCGAAGGAATTGAGCACCAGCTTCGTGGATAGGGCTCAGAAACCCTCGTCGGTGCAATCAGCCAACAGCACAGCCACTATCTCCATTCTTTTGTTGTCAGCATTGAAAGGACTCGGAATCCAGATAGCGCGTACGTGACGGTGCGAGAGTACAGGTGGCTGCATCCATTGAGGAAGGTGCCGTCTGGATGACTGCGCGTGGCATTGTATTGAGGATGGAGGTGATGCGGTGCTGGGAGCGTGTGTGGCGGTTGTGTGAGAGGCGTGTGGTGATGCACACGGTCACGGGCTGTGGCAGTGATGGCGGGGCGGGGGTGATGGGCAGACAGGCAGGACGCAGCGGGAGTGACACAATGAGCAGGTAGGATCCCGCCCCTGTCCCGCTGCTGGGGACATGCTGGTAATTCCGATGACTCAACGCCCGCGTCCCAATTAGGAAAGTAGGTCAAAACCATTACACGCCGACCTTGTACATGTGGTCTTTTTTTATTTTTATTTTTATTGGTTTTTTTTCTTTTTGAAGGTGCCTCTAGCACCCCCACCCTCACCTATGGCTCCGCCGCTTAGCCCGGGTTCTCGCCAGGCAGCCCTACATGCAATTAGCTACCAGTACATACCGTCGTACTGAAATCCCTTAACATCAGTGGCTGTGCTCATTTGGTCCATTTGGACCTATTAGGCCGAACTTACTTTCTGAGCCCTATCCACGCAGTTAGTGCTCAATTCCTTCGAGATTGAAGACACTGTACCACCCTAATATGTAGGTATACAATATCAAGCCATTCTGAGATTTGAAAAAAAACAAATCTGACCTCCAAAAAAAAATTCCCAAAAGGAATAATGTGACGTTTGAAACAAGATAACCGTGAACTCCCCTATTGACACGGACTCATTTACAATGGCTTGATAATAGTATCAAAATATTAGTTGAAGGATAGGGTTAGGGTTAGGCAGGCGGAATATCCGAGAAAAAAGATTCCCTGACAACACAAGCCTTTAGTGCAGTGGCGAAGTCATCGCGTTCATCTGGTGCAAGCAGAGCAGACGAAGAAGGGCGCCAAAAATTAGATAACCAGAAATGCTTGCGGTGCAAGCATAATAGTGGTTAAACTATTAAGAACAGATACTACACTTGATCTAAGCCAAAAGGCCAGAGTGGTAAATAATAACAATGTTAGCCCGGGCCTTTTATAGGGTGCTCGCGCGCACGGACCACCCATTGGGGCGGTTGTGTTTGGACTGGTTATGTGCCACGACTACTCCTTTTGGACAACCGTAAAGCATGGGAATCGTTCGCTCTACACTTGGGTCAACTGCTTTCTGTTAAAATGAAGGGTGTCCACGCCCGTCACTCGGAATATAGCAGAAGCCCCTCGCAAACGCGTAGGGGATTCATTACAACTAGTGAGTATTTATACAATAGCAATATATCTAGGTGGAGAACACGGAGAAAATACGAGGCCAGGTACAGTGAAGATACGGTAAATGCAAGGAACCAGGGGGTAGGGTACGTTACCTGTTGCCACAACATAGCACCCGGAAATTGGCAGCGGCGCCGGTGACAGCGAGCGACCGATTCAAAATTCCAACCGTTTCGTATGTATTCATGGTTGAGCAGGTTCAAGCGCAAGCCAGCCAAGACTTTGATCCTCAGCCTTGTTCATCTTCCGTGGTGGAGAATTCTTCGCAAGTTGCTCCTAATTTGCTCCTAATACTGTATGGAAGTTGGGCGGTACATATCGAGGAGTAATGATTTTAGTGGGAGTGGGACTGGGTCACTGGCTGAGTCCCACCCCAATACTTCAAAAGTGCGACTCACCCCATCAGTGGAACTCAACCCTCCTGAAAAGTTGCGACTCATGGTACTGTCTCGAAAATGCGACTGATGCATTGATGCGCAATCAATTCCCGCTTGTGTATGCCGGCCCCGTGTTCTTCCTTCCATTTACGACGAAAGATATCGCCATCAGAGCAACGTGGCTTAGCAACGGCATGTTCAATTTTGAACCTTCCTATTCAGAAATAGACAAGAGGATTAATGTATCTGATAAAGGATGCACTAACAGATGTTATGTAAATAGGAATGGCCGGTGTGTGGCCAGCAATGAGAGAGGCACTGGAGCACAAAATTGACCATGTCTTGGCCGTGGTTCAATCTTCAAACCTGCCATGTCTTCGATTTTGCCCTTCGGACTTCTCGCTTGCAGGTCGCGTTAAATAGGTAAGACCAGGTACATTGTTAAGCATGGTAAAATAAGGTGTCGTCTAAATATAGCCGACAGGGCGCGCCGACACATTGTTCCCATCAAGGCCGCCGGGTAACCAGTTCCATTCTCGGAATCGAGTCCCACTTTCGATGGATCAAAGCGCGACTTGAACGCGATCAGTGGGACTCGACGAGTCCCACTCCCACAAATCTCGTATATACTCTCTTGTTGTTTCTTTGTTTCCACTACCCGCAAAGATCAAATGAGTTCACTGGCATGCGCGCGCGGTATCCGTCAAATCTAGATTAAAACCACAATGAGGTTTGAATACAACGTTCTGTTCCAAATTCGTGCAGAGCGAATAGAATCCCGTAATGAACATTGAATGTTCAACATTCATTCTGAACGTTTTCTTAGGGTCCATGCCCCGGCGGTCCAATTTCCAAAACCAAGGCGACGCACTGAGTTTCAGAGGCACACCGGAGGTCCAGATACCCCGGCTTGGCCCTAAAGTTGGGAGAGTATGTTGCCACATGAGAGCTTGAGGAGAACAACAGAGGCGACGTCGCGTCAAGTCGGGTTGTAAGTTTCTATCGATACTGCACTGCCACTCGATTCCTACTTGCTGAAACCACCATTGCCACTTATATAAGTTGCCCATCCACTGAAGTACCAATTCGCATTGGTTCTACTTATTCAAGCTTCACCGATGGTGGGTCAAAGACCCAGAGACCGTTCGACCTGTTCCGAACTGCAGTTTCCAGAAAATCGGCGCGACTAATGCTCACTAGTGCCCTCTACCCCGCCATATGGTGACAACAAACGAGCCTTTGTCCGACGATGATGCCGCGGACGCGATAATTGACTTGGGTTCGAAACTTGACGGCTCGCCCTGGAGATCGCACTCGCCAAGCTTCGCCGACCGAGAAGAGAGGTAGTTTTACATATGCAACAGCGGTGGCTCGATTTTTTCTGTTTCTTGAAGAAATCTTCTCCGAGTGGAACACCAAACCTCAGATCGCCGACGGCTTTGTAGCGACTGCTAGCTCGTGGTGCTCATCCGGGTTTCGCGCGCCCGGAGAGCTAAACACATATCCCAATATTGACTCGGGGTGCTGTTTCCAATGCTGATGGACCACTTTGCCACGGTTCCACTTTTTGAACATATCTGACTCCGAATATTCGATCTGGGATCGGGACTGGTCAATTGGAGAATTTCGGTGCAGCTGAATCTTAGCTTTTTTCTTTCATTTAAGGTACAGTTTCGGACAACCATAAAATACAAGAACCAACCTGAATCTCAAGCTACCCGAAATGTAACCCATTTCGAGCTGCAGTTTGAGTGAACCGAAACTTGGGTATTTCCGCTAGGACGGTTTGCCAAACCGATCATGGATGTGATGTTCAGCTGCAAACTGTAATGATTGTGCTGTGAGGGCATTCAGTTGGTGTCAGAAATCATCAAAAATCAGGACGATCTGCCGGGTTGGCATGGCTCAAGTTACTCGTGACGCGCGGTCAGGACGGAGGCCAAAAAGAACATGAACCCAACAAGACCCGGCAGTTTTTCCGAATTAGTGGACGTCTCGGGCAAATTGCAATGCCCTTGGAGCCACCACATGGACGTCCCTTGCGATTCACATCTCCAGCATCGGTAACTTGAAGAAGATGCGATCAGACCTTCAGGTATGCTTACATCGACCCAGTGCAGATTTGCAGATTGTCGGTATTCATCGTCCTAGCCGTCCGAACGTCTTGAAGAGGGAGCTGTGCTATCAACAAGATTCTGGGATGTCAGGGGCTCCATCGTGACTCTAGTCGACACTGGCAGTTGTGCATAGCAAGACAAACTGAAAGCAGAAAATGCATTTCCAAAGTACGGAATCTACGTGGTGAAATTTGGCGCTGGCGTGTCTCCGTTGGTGGTATGAATCGCTTTGTTCAGCCGACCAGGTATCATATCTTGCGTCCTCGTCGGAATCCGGAAACAATTATATTTATGTATATCTTTAGACAATCTTTCTATTGGATACCACGGAAGGATCATATTAACTCCCGTGCACAATTACATATGGCCATTTGTTTGGAATGCCAAGGTTTTACCGTTCGGGACCGACTTTCCGTCGTTGAAGTAGTTTCGGAGCGGTGCTTCGTTAGCACCGAAGGCCTTTTCTATTCTTCTAAGCGCCAGCTGCGGAAGAATGACATAGATTAGTTGGTGGCGGTGAACGGCTCAGCGTGACGCACCGTCATTGTGTTGCGTGGCTGAGTGAAAATAAGTCTGAACCGAGTGGGGATGGGATCTGCCATGAGGTTTGTTGGTTTCTGGCGATTGGGTTGAATAATCAGTGCAGCAAGAGAAGAAGGAAAGATAATCACCATGAAGACCTTTTGTCGCAGCAAGGCGGCCACACCGAGATCCAGTTTTTCAATGGGGTACGCGGAAGCGGGCGAGATACGGGCCAGCCACGGCGCAAAGTCTACAACTACGAACACGCCTGCATTGGCGCGAGTGAATCTTATTGTTGGATCAGTCCAGTATCACCGTGGAAAAGAAAAGTGAAATTCGACATACTCCAAGTTATGAAAAATCAACCATTCCGCCACAAATTCGTACGCCTCCGCCAGTGCGCTGCGATTATCAGTGAGGAAGCGCTCCACAAAGGGCCGATCTTGGAGGACACGCGCAAAGAGTAAGTCGCTGACGGAGGATATCGGGGTGGCGTAGAAAAGGGGACGTATGAGCTTCAAAAGGCCGGGGTTCTCGGGCGAGATGAGGAGGCCCACTGGGAGAGAGTTAAATAAAGCTAGGGGTCGATATAAATGTCACTAACGTTTGAGACCGCTGGCGCCGAAATCCTTGGTGGGACCTGCGACTACGTGGACGCGGGATGGGTCGACCCCCAATGCCGGAAGATCATACGTCAAGACGGATTCAAATTTCGCGTTGTTCGCGGGCGGGTATGCAGACTGGAACGTAGAGAGTCCGTATACCTCATCGACTATCAGATGAATGTTATACTGGGCGATGAAATATACGTCAATTCGAGATGCACAATGGTAGAGTCGACATACCTTCTGAGCTAAAAGTGCATATCCCATCACAACTTCTTTAGGAACGACTTGGGGAATTGGGTTATGTGGGTTAGGTAAGAGCATCGCCTACACGCATATCCCTCAGCACCTTCTTTGGGAATGACCTGAAAATGACTCGCCTTGATTTTCAACCCGATTCTCTCGCTCTCCAATAGCTTGGCCTCAAGGTAAGGCAGTACATCCTCTGAGAGGGAGTTCATTTTCGAGGGCATCTCGGCTTTCACTAGAGTTGCCAGGGCCGGATGTTGAATGTCCCGCACGTAATCGTCTAAGAGATGTCAAGAAACGCAAGGAGATAGAAGGCGGCCGTGCGAACCATAAAACGGCTGGGGAAGAGTGAGTTATTACGAGACGTCGGGCCGGGATTCGGGAACACGCACGACACTCATCAAGATACCATCTCCTTCCCCTGCCAGGGCCCAGAAAAGCTGCGCCAATAGGGCGCCGATCCCTGGCCCGGTGACCGAATTCTCTCCTGGTAATGTTGCGAATTTCAGTGGATCAATGTTTCGGGGGAAGCGCTTACTGGTGATTCGAACCCGGGGATTAAAATGATCATTGATGTATTGGGGCATGAGGTCTTCCACGGTCGGAAGTGTCGTTTTAATCAGCGTCGCCCGGTACTTCAGATGTTGCGTGTGGAGGGTTGTTATTGGACAGGAAAGGTGCTGCCCGGGATCCATCAGCAATCGTTTTCATCGAAGTATGAAAATCCATACGTCGATTAGGCGTTCGCTCAGCAGCGAGTTCTCGGCAATTGAGAGGTTAATTGTCCCGTCTGGGTACAGCTCAGGGTCATAGAAGGGCCCATCAGGAGGAGTGCTAGGTAGATTGGGTGAGCAAGGAAATTTTTCGGAACATCCCACAAAGACATAGATAACGGAGGCAAGTTGCTTTGAAGAATGGGGCGGAGTTGAACGTTCTAACTCACTATGCGTGTGGGGGAGCAAATCCCAGACGTTTCAGAGCGCGATTCGAGAGGGGGGGGAAATCGGACATGGAGAGAAAAGTGTAGAGAGTTCGCTTCAGCGTTAAAGCTTTTTAACGGCTCGACGTCAACGTCACTTGAAAAAGAAATCGGGCCATCATCGCCCTCTTGATCGCACCGCCTTCGCAATAAACTTGCACGTATCGGGAACTTGAGATTTGATGCCATCTGTCTTCGGGGCATGTTTGTCAAAGGCTTCCAGAGACAGGTTGCTCTCCGCCACATCGACCGGCCAAGCTGTTGATCGTTCGGTTTGTGTTCATACTGGCTTCAATCTCCCCCGCAACCTCTATCGTAAAGCTCGCCGCCTTGACACCGTTGAAGGCTTTTTTCGGTCCATTCTTGGCGATCCATACCTCGAACGAAGGTCGCCAAGTGCCTATATAGACGCCTGGTTCAATATTAGATCCGGAGGTGCGGCTGTCGTCTCAGATACCCAGGTGGTCCCTATCTTATCCCCCGACCACTTTAAATGAATTTTAAATTACCTGGGCGTCTGACCCAGAGAGGCTTCAAACTTCCATGTCAACGAGTTGGATACCAAATATTGAACTTCTCGCACTACTCCGGATGGTTGAGACACGTGTATGTTTCATACTATGACTCCCAAGATATACACGGATATATCGTCAGCATCTCCGTCTTTGAGGGAGCGGGAACCTTGCACGATCCGTAACTCCTAGTGCGAGGCTCCGCGATTCCCCGGATGTTACCATGATAAACAAGCTACGTATGACTCATGTCATTCCTGGGTTGTGTTGTCTATGTTTGCCATCCCGGTGTGCGTAATTTCTCGCCTGAAGTTTTTTGATAAAAATAAAAAAAAGTTAACCGCAGACGCCGGGTGGACGGCCGCTTTGGGAGCCTTCTCCATGATCTCCACGATGTGATCCTCAATTCCTCATTCTAAGTCGTCAGGGTTCTCCCCAAACGATACGACTTCTTTAAAAGTTGAAACACCACTACATCTTGAGGGCATCGCCAAGTCGCGTAACAATGATGATGTGCTGCTTGGCTATTTGGTGCACCACCGCTGGCGCGATTCCAACCATTATGCACATGAAAACTCGAGCCTGATGAGTACGAGTGGAATATGATTCCCTGTCTGCATTAACATCGATCCGAGTCGGTAACGCCATGCCGGACACAGGATAGCGAGAAGATGAAAGACGCTCGGCAAATCAATATGCGCGCGTGACGGCAGTCATGTAGAGATCATCTACGCCCAACGGATCGGTTAACACCGGGGCAAAGTCCGCAACCCAAACGGGTTCGCCCCACAAAGGGCATTTCCACGTCTGGGTGCCTGAGCGGGGATCAACCGCGACTTTAGCTAAATTTATGGGCCAGATTCGGGTACTCCCGCATGGTCGCTAAAACCTCGGGTCACCATGTAGTCTCTCAGCTTTGTGTCTTCGCCGACCGGGATTTCAGCATTGCGTTGGACGAAGTGAATAAACTCCTCGGTTCTAGGCGGACTAGCATTCGCCTGCGAAGTGTCACACCGTTCCATTGACCCTGTTCAGTTGAAAGGAACTGAAAAGCCCTGTAGACGCGCTAAGATTCGGAGTCGCCGTATGTGTCAACTTTTCGCTCGCTACAACCAAAAGCCAGTACAAGGCCATTGGCAACTGGCGATTCAAGCGAATATTATTCAGTTCCTCGGAAAGATTGACGGTGGCGTCCATTCACCCTGACCGTATAGAATGTAGTTGAAAAGCCTAACATTAGGGGGTTGTCACATATGTTCAAGAATGGACTGCAAGTTTTCAGCTTTTCATCCCTGAGGCCGCCGGATTCCTTGATTCCGCAGTAGTGCTCCGCGGTTCACGATAAGCCTGGAGGATTTCGTTCGCAAAACATCGATGGTGGCGTTTCACTGACCCTGACCAGTTAAAAGAAGTTGAAAGGTGCGCGAGGCTCTAGACTCCTCACCAGGTTCTCGACTCCGATTATCGGACCCCGATCGAGTTCGTACTCTGTCGTAAGTGGTCGTCCAGTGGCGTTTCGTGCTTTACTCCCAGAATGGGATTTAGGAGCGAATGGACCTTGGAAGCCAAACCCGGGATCCTTCACTCTTGTGCTGTCTCTGGACTCTTGATGAAATCAATCTCATCAATGTTGGTCCTGAACGCTTAACCTTTTATGCAAAGTGCCCATATGCCCCAGGAACAGTCCCGGGAGTCTGAAAGCCATATTTGTGGCCTGGAAGGCGTGTCTCGGGAATTCCCGAACTTCCGGTGCATATGGCACCTAAACGGAAAACGTGGAGGAACCAGAAATGTATTTTAGGAGGGTCGTGCGCCACTGTTGAAAAAAGACCCTGAATTGAGGGCAGAAAATTTACACTTACGTTTCGCTCCTCACGCAAGTCGGTGCACAGCAGGACGAGCGTGAATTGACATCCAACTGTCATATGTCAAGGAATGAGGTTTCGGAGTTTCTTGGATCCAAACGGTTACAGTGGAAAATCAAGCGATTTGAATCTCTGCGCGGGGTTCCTTTACTATTGATCCTTCCAACCCGCGGACTCCCTGATCTAGGTAAACAGAAGTGGTTCGTATCTTTGCTGCACGAATGTTTCGAAACGTCGGCGCAATGTCGGGGCGAATCTCGACGGCTGTCTGCCATATTTCGATTATCCCCATCAGTTTCGCTCTGGGACGTCACCGTGCAGAAAGCACCCGGCTTCGATGCAAGCATACATCGGTGTCCCGTACCCAGGCCTTCCCGTATCCGGCTTATCCATTGTTCTTCGACAGCAAGCCGAGCTTGAAAATACGGCGTTGACATACATAGGTCAGTTGACACCGTCCAAAATTTCAGCTTTCAGACCCGGAACACTCTGGCACTGACAGGAAGTACAAAAGATAACTAATTAACGTTTAACGGGTGGAAGAATAACGCAAAGGACAGGGTCGCGTAACATTTGGCAGCAAGTATGAGTTGTTCTTTGATTTGAAGTCACCCTCGTGGACACAGCATACCGTAATGTTGTGGGAGCCCCAGACTCCCCACGCGACCCTATTATTGGCCTTACTTCTAGTGCATCAACACTTGGCTTATCTTACAGCATGGACGGTACGAAAATGACAATATGTGAGACTGTCTACCATCTCCACTCCTCTTCCGCGCCCCGGTCCAGAATTTTCGTCTTCCTGCATATTCAACCGATATCCCCGAACTCTGCGACGTAAACCTCGAGGTGTGTGCAACCTACAAGCATATGTAAGTAGGCTGTCAATTAAAATATTCTATTTTCGCGAGTTATACCCTTCTGCGAGTCAAATGCTGTGGACTTTGTGCGGATGGCAGGAAAAGGGGCAAAGCGATTTCAAAGCGGCACTTTCACCCTGCCCGCAGTTGCGGAGACATGAAATTTAAATACCGAGCTGCTTTACGTTTGGAGACTGAAGGAAGACTCGGTTGGAGATGAAACCATGACAAGGACACTTAAACTTCTGGAGTAGCAGCCGCAAATGAAGAGTTCTTTTCCGTACGAGTGGGTAATTTAACCTTGGTAGCAGCTATCCACCAATCTAAAGGGTGCGTTGGGGAGACTTCACCACTAAGCGCCCACCGCTGAGATCAATAATGCGGAAACATCCTGATCATGTTTTCGGCGCCAGTCAGACCATCATCTGCGACAGAGAGGGAGGAGGGAATCTGAGAAGCGCTAGTGTGGCAGGGTGCACACCGGTCCAAGAAGCTGAAGACGGTAGAATGTCCTTTCCCTTGTTATCGGCCTCGACCTCATCAACATCATTGTCTTCGTCCTCGTTGTCATCATAGTCCTCGTGAAACGACTCCAACTTTAATCTTCAGCTTGGTCGCATCGTTTAAGACCTTTAGAATGTGTCCGAGTCTGAGGCGCCCTAATATGCCCTGTCTCGGTTGTCGTCCACCGCATGGAGGATGCCCTGACATTCGCTCAAAGATTCTCCGCGCTCTCGACTGGTGAGGAGTACGACCGACAGCTCGAGGCCGTGTACCGTCTGCAGATCCCGAGATCTAGTGATGCGCCATACAACCACAAGTATTTCTCTTGAGGTTGGGTCCCTTTTGCGTTGCAAAATATGGCTGGTGCACAACGGAATGAGATGTCGAGCTCCTTTCCGTTTGGATACTAAAAGAAGACTCGGTCGGAGATTGAAAAATGACAAGGACAATCGAACCTCGGGAGCAGCAGCCGCAAATGAAGAAAGGAAGAGCACTTCCTCGGATGAGTGGGTGATCTATCTAACCTTGGCAGCCGCCATCCACGAATTTGGGGCGTACGTTGGGGAACTTCAAGCGTTAGCCTACGGCTGAGATCGATAATCCGGAAACATCTGAGATTCTGAATGTTTTCGGCACCCCCCAAACCATCATAACGATTTAGTATCTGAGAAGGGGTAGTGATTAATTGAAGATAGAAGAGGAGGGAAGGGGGATATTGAGAAGGGGCGTTTCGGCGGACCGATAAGCGATCCAAAGGCTCAATCACCGCGAGGCGTACGAGCGTCTGGTCGCGTTAGTGTCCTTGACATCAACCTCCCCCTCGTGATCATCCGTGTTCTAGTCCGTGCCGTCATCATACTCCGCATCGCCCGCCTCCAGCTTCGTTACCTCTAGCTCCGTTGAATCATTCAACGCCTCCAAAATGGCTTTCAGACTCTTGAGGCGCCATGTGCCATACGTTATCACGGTCGTCCATCGGATACAACCTCTCCGCCCTGTGTACGGGCAAGGAGCGGCTGCGACAGTTCGAGCCCATATTTCTCCCGGAGAGTGGATCAGAGCGTGGGCACGAGGGTGAATCTGTCAAAAAAGTCTTCCCAGCCGTCGGGAATATCGTGAGCGGCTGCGCGCAGACCTGGCGACTACGGGAGTTGTATTCAGCGGAGTGAAGGGAGGAGGTGGGCGAGATGGCGCACCAAGATGATCGCGATGGCTGTTTTCTCGAAGCCCGGTGGTCATTCAATAGCTTCACGATGTCCAACAGGTGCGGTGATACGCCATAGGTCAGTATCGTCGTATAGATAATACATCCCATCGCACGGGATCAAGATTTCGGTGTGCTCCGGATAGGAGAAGGAATTGCATCAGCTTGACACCATAACGCTCCTTCAGACGAGGCACGAGGTCGGGCGGGAGAATGAATTGGCCAAGGAAATTTTCCCATCCGTCGGAAAAATTGCAACCAAATATACCGGCGTCGGGAACCGGAGACTGAGGAGAGCTTTTTGAGTAAGAGCAAATGATGCCCGGCGAGACAGCACACACATAAGGTCAAGGTTGGTTTTCTCGAGCTTCGTTGGAATGTTCAAGGCCTCCGAAATTATAAATGGCTTGGAGGCTCTGAGGTCCCGTGATACGCCATACATACGTGACCAAGGCCGTCTGTCAGATAATACAACCCGCACTCCATCAATATTTCTGCGCGCTGCACCAGTTCAAGCCCGCAGGGGAGGCCAGTCAATCGTCTCTTCCCACTGGTCGGGAAGACCCTGATTGCGATACAGCCGCGGCGCGCAGACCTAGCGACCGAGAGTTGTAATCAGCGCAATGAAAGCGAGCGAGATCATGGCGCATCGAGGACTTCTCTACCGCTGTTCTCTCGAGCCTGGTTAGAGCGCGGTGATACGCCATAGATTATATATGATCATCGTTATAGATAACCCCCTCGCAGTGAATCAAGATTTCATTGTGCCCCAGATTGCAGCCAAGTCCAGATTGATGAGAAGGACTTGCGTCAGCTCCACGCCATATTGATCCTTCAGACGAGGCGTGAGCTCGGGCAGGACAACGAAAAGGTCAATCACCCCCACCTCTCTGGAAAATCACTACGAACTAAGAGATAAACCGGCATCGTGCAGAACGGGGCCTGCGGGGTGTTCGGCGAGTAAGCATGAATACTGGCTGACGAGATGACATACGTACAAGTTTTTCGAGCTTCGTTGGATCGCTCAATGTAGTCACGATTTCCTTGAGATTCCGAGGCGCGGTAACGTGCCATAGGTCGTCAATGTCGAACAGATAATATATCCCTTCAGACTCGACCAACCTTAACACGTGTTCCGGATCGACGAGAAGCGGTCGCGCCAGTTCAAGGTCATAGTTGCTCCTCAGGAAAGATGCGAGCTTGCGCGGAAAGTGGAATTTACCAAAGAAGTCTTCCCAGCCTCAGCAAATCTCCCAATGTAAACCGTGGTCCCGCACAGGCTTGATCCTGCCGAATTCAGATAAATGAATGAAGGCGACTCAGATTGTACACCAACAAGAAGTCTCACAACCTGGGTCCTCTTAAGCATCGTCGGATCGTTTAGTGCTTTCACAATGTCCTTGAGATCCCGGGGCGCGGCGATGCGCCATAAGTGATGGTCCCCCGCTTTCGGCAGATAATACGTTCCCTCACCGACACGATCTCTTGGCGCGAGGCAAAGCTCAGGAGCTCGTGACATAGTTCGAAGCCGTAGAAACTGCGCAACCAACTCTGGAGGGATGGTGGATCTGTTCGGGATGTGAACCCAGTCATCGGGGAAATCCCGTCGTGGAAGGGTAGAGCCTGGGCGCTCGAGTTAGTGGTAATCAAGGTAAAGCAAGCGAGATGAGCTACCACAATGACGTTCCCAAGGCGGTGTTCTCGAGCTTCGTCGGATCGTTCTTCAGTGCGTCCACGATGTTTTGGAGATCTTGAGGTGCGGTGATGCGGAACATTCGCCAGAGGTCTCGTGGCATCCATACTCCGTTTCCAAAGAATTCCGATCGACATCACAGTTGTCGGAAAATGGTACCCATTCACTGCGGCCACAGGGCGAGCCCAGCGCCATCTAGCGCCGCGGGCCGTCCGAGTCTCGGAGTCATATTCAGGGTCTGTTACCAAGCAGCAGTAGAGGGTATATGAGAGACGCTAGCAAGCGCCTGCCGCCCAGAAAGCATTGGTCGCTCAGCAAAGACCGGCTGCAGGTCAAGTAGAGCACTTTTCGAAGGAAGCAAGAGGCAAGGGAGATTACGTAATGATGAATGATTGCGTGACGGCCTGAGAGAAATTGATCTTACGAAAACTACAAAAAAATATTTACATCGCACTGATTTGAATTGCGTGCCATCGTAACTTTGGGTGACCACTGAAAGTATTGGATTAAATGCACAGTAAAGGAAAATAGGACTAGAGGGTTTCAAGTCGATGGCTCCGATCAGGATGAACGCCTCAGTTGGTTCGAAAGAGCGGTTGGGTAACAGTAACTGGGCCTTCTTTTGTAGCGCTGCATGGTGAGGGAGTCTGTTTTGGATGGATTACGTCTGTAGAAGCGAAACAATTTTTACTGGGCCGATCAGCTTGGAAACTTTGAATCCCTGGACTAAAGCTCATGTTCGGATTCTTCCACACCGGATCGTATGTTTGACCACACACACCCCTCATCGGGTATGGCGCCCAAAGGCGGACAGCGAAGAACACGGATGAGCACCACGAGTATCAATTGCAAATCACATTTTATCAGTATAAAACGGCCCTCTTGCCCACACAGGTACACACATGTAGTATTATTACTCTCAACACCTATAGTTAGTCTAACTAGCTACGTCCAGCTGCGTAGCCGTCATGGCCAGATACTGCTTGATAGAACTTCAGTTCAGCTCAGTTCAGTTCAGCAACTCTTTCCTTCGAACGTGCCTTAAGATACCGGCGCACGGCGATGTGTGTATGAGCTAGGGTCCGGCCTGAAGCAATCTCTGTCCAATATAGTTTCGAGAAGCTTGCCAAAGCAAAGCACATTTTTGTTAAATTCTCAACGCATAACGAAATTCAATGCTATATACTGCTCAAATATTTCTGTCGGACGCGGATTTAAGCTTTCATACGCCCATTATGTGAGTCAATACCATCAAAATATTGAGCGAACTTGTCTACTGAATGTTCTTCCTCCCCCAAGGACTTTGGGCGGAATAAATTGGAAATCAAAGCGTCTCGTCGAAATGGAGTGATTATTTATTTAAATTGAAACAGGTCAAATGTTCGCCAAGTCTGCGGGAATTGTAAGTTACTGACTGAAAAAGAGCGGAAGGCAGGCGAGAAGGCATACCTGAATCAGGTTCATTGACATTCACTGTCACGAGCCCAGTAGGTTCATTCAACGTGCGCACGATGTTTTTCAGATACAGAGGCGCAGTGATCCGCCATACATCGTCCCCGGCTGCCAGATAGTACATCCCAAAATTACACTGCATCAAGGATACGTTGAGCTCCGGGTTAATGAGGAGTCCTTGCGTGAGATGGACACCGTAGCTCAACACGAGCTCGGGGTCGGGTGGGAGGGCCCAATGGGGGAACTCTTGCCAGCCGTCAGGTACGTCCCGAGACGAGACTCCGGCATCACGCAAAGCTGGGGCGGCCTGCGGATCATTAGATCACTGAATACAGTGTGGAAGGCAGGCGAGAAGATATACCAAAAGTTTCTCCACCTTCGCCTTCTCAAGCCTGGTGGGATCATTCAACACATGCATAATGTCCTTCAGGTCCCGAGGTGCAATGACGCGCCAAAATTCGTCGTTGTCATTGAAAAGATAATACGCCTCCTCGCATTCGATCAAGATTGAGTTCTGCTCTGTGTTGATGAGGAGAATTTGGCTCAGTTCGATGCCATATCGCAGTTTCAGCGTAGACGGAAAGTCAGGCGAGACAGTGGAATTGTCAGGGAGGTCTTCCCAGCCGTCGGGAAAATCCCTACGCGATATATTGGCGTCACGAAAAGCGGGAGCCTGCGGGAATTATTTAGCCGTTGTAAAAAAAAGAGCAAGGGAGAGGGGAACGGTGCACCAAACCGATTTTTTCCACCGGGGTCGTCTCAAGGCTCGTAGGATCGTTTAAAGCTTGCAAAATGCCCGGGAGATCCTGGGGCGCGTTGATGCGCCATAGACCGTCGTCACCGCCGAAGAGATAATACAAGCCTTTGCACTCAATTAAGATTTCGCTTCGCTGCGCATTGACGAGCAGTGCATGCGAGAGTTCTACACCATATTTCTCCCTCAGGCTAGGCGCGAGGGACGGCGGGATATTGAATTCTGGAAGGATATCCTCCCACCCGGACGGAAAATCGCGACGCAATATTCCGGCAGCACGTAGACCCGGAGACTGCAGCGGGAGTGAGTGAATCAGAATCGATAAAAACAGATGGCACACCTGCACAATTCTTTCCACCGGTGTTTTCTCGAGGGTCCCGGCATTATTTAATGCCTGAACAATGCCCTTGAGATCCAGAGGGGCGGAGACGTGCCAAAGTTCCGGGTCATCACCGTACACCAGATAGTATATCGCTTCACACTTAACCAAGAGTTCGTCGCGCCAGAAGGAGCTGAGGAGTGGGTGCGACAGTTCAAGGCCGTATTTTCCCTGCAAAAGGCCTACTATTCGGGACCGGGCGGGGAATTCATTAGGGACGCCGACCCAGTTGTCCGGAAGATCCCTAGACGATATGCCGGCGTCACGCAGATCTGGGGGCTGCGGGATTGTAATCAGGCAAACGAGTACGGGGGATGCAGATAACGCACTACAGAGAGGCTCTCTATCTTCAGCTTCATTGGGTCATTCTCCAATGCCTTCACAATATCCTTGAGGTCCCGAGGTGCGGTGATGCGCGAAACAGCACCGTAAGAGTATTGGAGCATGTAATGATGCCCTCCACACTCGAGCAAAATTTCTCTGCGGTCCACATTGGCGAGGAGTGCTCGCGCTCCTTTGAGGCCATATTCCGTCTCCAGAAAGGTATTGGTCTTCATAAAAGCATCATCGGAATCGCGGTCCATTGGACATGAAACCCATTCCGGGGGAATTTGAGGCTGGAGGAGCGTAGCAGCTGAATGGAAGCGGCCAAGACGGGCGTCACCCGGTGCCCAATTGGATTTGGGTCGAGGTGTAGTAGATCCGAAACGCACAAGGCTGGTCACCGACCGAGCTACTGAAGGTTTCACCCCAAGGCGGGAATAAGCGCTAGGAGGTATACGGGTCCCCAGGCAAGACCGGGAAACGAAGAGCATTTTTCACTACCAGAGGACGAATCCTATACATAAAAAGACAATGTGCACAGCCTTTTTGATGAATCAGGTGATAAAGTCACGAGTTGATTCTCACGGTGGCGCCGCGCGCCGCGAGCGTTAGCGAGCGGCAGTGCGGCGCCCTCTCGGAATCCGCCGTGTGCGGGCGAGCTCAGAATCCGCTGTGTGCGGGAATCTCCGTGGCAAAGACACGGGTCTTAAATCTAGTTGGGCGGAAGGAAGGTGCGTAGCCGCGGCAGCAGAGCACATGACAGGCGAGATTGCCGAACGATCGATGAATGATAGCCGTGCTTCCAGGAGTTTCCCACCCCTATGCCGGGCCGCCTCTTCCGCGTCCAGGCGCCGCTCTTCAACTCACCTCCGACCACCTCCTTAAAAAGTTAATCATGCTTTTTTGTACCATCTAATGAGTGTCAGTGATAGCTCTGAACACTCTGCACTCCAACAGCTGATGATTTCTGACCTAAGAACCAATTACACTTGGCTTCACTCTGCCTTGGATCACGGAAGGTCTGGGTTCAGAGTGATAAATCTTCTGTATAATCCCTAGACACTTATATGTCTTCTAAACTTTATTTGATAAAAAAAAAATCAGCCCGACCTGGACCCCCCTCTCTATATCCGATATTTTAATCCCGATCCCCCTTGAGGCGGTATGTTGAACTACGTTTGAGCCGTTGGTCCGGAGGAATAATATCCGCATGTCGTTTGCAGAAAGGGTGAACACCATCTGCGAGCAAAGGAAGGATGATTTTGGATGAGCCGCGATTAACATGTGCAAAACCAGTGCAACCACTGCAGAACCTTTCATACAATCAATTAAATCAACCTGAATACTTCACTTGGAAAACCCTAGCCGTCAGGCAAGTCCTGACGAGAGATCCCGGCGTCGGGCAAGAACTGGGGCCTGCGGGAGTTATCATTAGCTCACTGAAAATGTTGCAAAATTCAGGCAAGAAGGTATACCAAAAAGTGTTCTCCCAGAATCTCGAACCTTGGAGCTCATCGCTCAGGGTGATAGAATCTGTGTATCGTATCGTATTTCCGGAAAGTACAAAAGGGAGGAACCTTCAAAACGCCCTCTGACTCCCAATTGCACCGGCAAGACTGAGGCAAGGCTTTGAGTTCTCGGTCGCGGACCTTGCCTTTCCCGCATTCCTATCAGAGACCAGCCTCCATGCCCTGCCGCATTTGGGTGCCAAAATTACACGGCGACATCAATCGAGGCTAGCGATGACAAGAGACGAAGATGCTGATAACAATGCGATGCGTCTCCGCCGAGAATAAGATACGGCGTTGAGAAATTTCCAGGGCTGTGAAGAACCAAAGTGCCGTGCGTTCTCACCTCTGGTATCGAGCTCTGGATAACCTCCACTCTGTAGTTCAAGGAACTGAGCGCCAAGGGCCAGCGGTGCGCTCGCGCGGGGGAAAACGCGTGAGCCGGCGAAAATGCGCGAGGCAGGCCTCCGGGTGAAGGCAAACTGCTATAATTGGTCTTCAAAGGTCAATGAGATTCAGATACATTCAGAAGCAAGTTGAAATTGAAAATCGGCTCCATTTCCAAATTTCTCTTAGAAATTACGAGTGTTCACTGGCTGTGGACCTGCGTAGAGATTTATCATCCACCGTCCTATTCGCCACGTATCCCTCCCCGTTGATATCCGCTGTTGAATATGGGAGAATGATTTCCGTTGATTTGACCATCCAATCCGGTTTTCGGTGCCTACCAGGCTGAAAATATCAGACTTCCGCTCCCAACGCCACTAATTACTGTCAAATCCCGGCCTCTGTGCTTCTAATTGTACCAACGTGATACGGAAGCGCGGACCTTTGAGCCGGACCTTCGGTCACCTTCCTTCTATGCACCAAAGAAGCAGATTTGTGGGCAAAATCACCACGCTCAAGGCACATACTCTCCCTTCGGTTCTTTCTCTAAACGCCGATATGGGCTCATTCCAGATGTCGTATGTGGCGGCGTATAATTTCCGAGATTGGGCTTGGATTCTTTCTCGGGTTCAACCCCACAACTTTATCGCCGATTGCGTTGGGAAGGAAACGCTAAAGCTGTGACACTTCAAAATGGAATCCCGCGTTTTTTGTTGGGACCTGGAGGAGTCTATCAAGTTTCTATTAGGCGTTAATATTGCTGGGAAAGTTCCTGGAAAGTTCGGCGACCCGCACTTCGAAATCTCATCGTCCGCCTTGCTTCTTCCGATTTGTGTGGAGGTAATGTAATGTTGGTGCAATAGGGTGCAATGCAACGGCTGCGCACCCCGGCAATTAGCGCTGTTCGCGTCTTAGTTACGCCAGCTGTAATGACCAAATCCCCGAAGCCTCTGGTTATGCGTGGCCTGAAAGTTGTGGATAGTAGCTTTCCGCGGTCGTTGTTGCTGTGAAAAGGTGGCTCCCCGCACTGCTTTCGATTGGGAAATGGCTCATCAGGAATGAGCTTGCGAATCGGGTAATTCATGATGCGCCTGGAGCCAGTGGAACAGGAAAGACCTAAAAGTACATGAGGGTATCACCAGACTGAATAAATTACAGCAAATTTATCCGAGACGAGGCGGTGGAAGGAGACAGCGGGCGATATAGCAAACGACGGACGGAAAGAAAGGAATCAAAAGGCGGTCAGGTCTGCTTTGCATGTTTACACCGAGGGCGAATTTTATTCCGCCTAAGAGACAGTGGCCGGTCGCGTCCGCGCAGACGGGCATACACTCCACAGGCATTGCAAAGTTTTGCGCCCGACTTGCTGCGTCGCCACACGCTTGTGCAGTGTGTATGGCAGTGAGAGCACTCAGGCGCGCCGGGCGCAACATCGGCTTCGTCATCGTCGTGGTCTGCCGCGATGAGCGCGGCCGGCCGCATCTTGTTGCGCTGTTGGAGGTAGAGCCCGCATGCATTACACAATGGAAGACGCGTCGCGGGATCGCGGCGCCACAGGGGAGTCGATGTGGCATTGCAATGGGAGCATATTTTTCCGCCCGACGGGGTGGCAACGCAACGGGGCCCCGATCGCGGGCTGCATGAGCTAGATTCGGAGCCAGATGGTGACAGCGATGGTGGTGGTGAAGGACAGGGCAGCAGATGCTGGAGAGAGATAGATGAGGGGAACGTGTACTGGGGACATGCGGGGGAAGAGCTGTTGGCATCGAGTGCAGACACCGTCATCATCTCGTTCCAGGAATCCGAGTTGAACGGCCCGATGGACAATGGCGGCCATTCAGGAGACGTAGTCAGTGATTGGGTCTCGCGGCGCAGCGGCCTAATGCCACCGGACCACTGTGCGTTCTGCGCAAGAACACCGAATTCCCAGGGCGATCGGGATTCCGCTGGAGGGAACGACGGAGAATACGGGAGAATTTCGAATTTGATTCGAGGCGATTGCGGATGTGAAGCATCGATGTCATTCCTATAGTCGCAGGATTGGGTCCCAATCTCAGTCGGTGGTTGAGCCCCAGTCAAAGAGCCATTTTCTAAAGAGAATGAGTAAACCCTCCAACTGGTTATTAGTGAGAGGTACCATAGTTCCAGCGCCCACTGCTTAGCGGGGTGGCGCGGTACGAGCCAGCCATGTCGTGGGCGGAAGCTAACGACTCAAAGCCCACATCGAGCATCCCCGGGCGATTCAAGTGGTTATGAGAGGGAAAGAGAAGGCTCTGCCGGTACATTGAGGACGTGGCTGAATGAACGCCCTGGAAATATATATAGTCGGCCGAAGTGCAGGGCAGTGTTATGGCGTCTGCCTTAGTTGCTTACCGCATTTGCAACAAGAGCTGTAGCACCGCGCGACATGTCACGCTTAGCGCCAACCACCACGTTCCTAGCCAATGACGTTATTCCGTCAACACGTACCTACCATATTCAAGGTGAAGGTAGAGCGGTTTTGGGGCAGGTGAATCCTTGAGAGCACCATTTCCAGCAAACCCAAACCCAAACCTGAATTATCGATGTTGGATTGGGCAAATATTGTTGCCGAAGTGAGGACGGGGACGGTAGTATCATTTTGATTCGGGGTCGACCGAGGAGCCTTTGACTGAACCTAATCAAATGGAAGAATACCAGAAAGCTGTCCACTTGATCGCCTGAAATAGAACCTGAATGATCTGGACGAGCACATCGATGGTCACTTTACGAGTCCCGCAGAATAATTGAGGCGAGGGTGGTCGGCTACATCAATGGTTAATCGGATTTGTGCGAATTGGAGTGCCTTACAATGTGTCCTATGGAACACGGAAAAGAGTGAAAGATTGAGTACGTTTCGACGGAGCGCTCTTGCTGTCATTGCTGACAGGCATGTTGAAGGCGCTTCACATCTAGGGTCCAGATATACCATAAATTAAAATTTCCCCGGCGCCTCGTCGTCTTTTCTCGGGAGTCGACGGCTTATCGCGGCGCGTTCTGCAAAAAAGCAGTTAGTATATGATTGCGAAGCCGTCAAAGAGGGGAAGCTCACTGACATTCTGAACATAGCTTTCACGTGAGGTTATTCGCACTACTGGAGTCGAAGTCGGACGATGCGAGCGGTTAATATAGACCATTAGACGGAGGCGTAGTCAGCGAGAGACGAGTCTTGACAGAACGTGGCGGCATGGCACGCTAGGCGTCTATCTTACGCCCCATGACAAGAAAAATCTTGAATTGACCCTAGGTTGTCCGGAAAGACGGTAAACAATATTTTAAAACTGCCTTGAGGGTTAGATTCCCTGGCGGTTCCGTTCGCCCTACTAGTAGGTCAAGATTTGGGAGATATAGACCGGCGAACGTCGCGTGTCCAGGGATACACGGCGGGGCTTTATTTCACCTCGCGCCAAGTTCTGGGGCCCTATTGCGGAGAATCCGTAGTAGTGGAGGTTGGAGGAAAGAATAAAGAAACGTGTGGTTGATGTGCTACCACATATCACATCAACCTTTATAATCTCGGTACCACTCTCGGCCGCTGCGACTTTCTAGGTTGAAAAGCGAGTTCCAGGTGGCCAGAAACGGGCGTCCGTCGAGGGGGATACATTGGACTGGCTGGAAAAACGCAGTCATTCGCAAAATTCGCGTCGGCCATCATTATCACCTGAGAAGGTTTGCACAAATGCTGAGTAGATGAAGCATTCAGCATCGTGTCGCGCAGACATCAAACGTGACCTACATTTGGTGTCTCTGCATGCTACTGGTCGTGCTCTTGCATTTTGCAGCCATATCTTCCCATGTTCAGATGGGATGTAAGTAGATTAAATAAATAGAGCGATGACTGTGAATACGTAATCGTACCAGCAATTTTCTAGCGCCGTCGATCGCCCTACAACTCGATCAGTTCCCGCACACCCACAAGCAGCCGTCGTACAGCGAGATACTGGCGGCGCCGAGGTCATCAAATTCCATGTGGCCTTCGAGGTGTCTGTACGAGCCATCTTCGCATGCACGTAAGACATTAAAATGGACCTGTGGAGAAGAGGGCGTAGGGGTCGGCTATATCTGGATCGGGCGCCGGGCGCCAGTGGAGAAGCAGAGAGATGGTTAGTTAAAGTACGAGAGGTGAACAGGGTGAGATCGCGAAGAAATTTCGCAGCAGAGGAGGGCTGATGAAGTTCGTCCGCGGGTACTCGTTGAGGACTGCTGTGCGTTGCCGTCTGATTGTCTGGATGAGCTCGCGGTCTTCGTGAACATCATCAATGTATGGATGGCTCGGGAACGTGGTGCAGCACAGCATGATTCGGTAAATCGCGCGCCTAAAGCGCCATGATTCTTCACACGTGAGGAGGCTCGCGACGGGCGATTCTTATTCCTGATTATATGCCATAAATCGGGCATGCGACAGGATAAAGGGCGTGGGACACACCACAGGCTGCAGACATCCTCCAGTAGCTCAATCATCCGGGAGTTCTTTTCCAGTTTCTTCTTCTTTGCTGCAATAGCACCGAGATTGTAGTTTTCGGGGCATGCAGTGGCCATCGCGTAGGTGTCGCCTTCAGCCATGATATAGCGACT
This sequence comes from Mycena galopus ATCC 62051, assembly GCA_014925785.1. Lineage (NCBI taxonomy): Eukaryota > Fungi > Basidiomycota > Agaricomycetes > Agaricales > Mycenaceae > Mycena > Mycena galopus. The sequence continues at coordinate 149,350 of WIQG01000161.1, forward strand.
GTGAGGGTACTGGATCAAGGCAACGCTCGCGGAAGCTGGCCCAACGACATTGCATGGCACCGCGTGGCTCATGGACTGGTTCAATAGTTATCAGAGAAACGACCAGTGCCGCGACGCGACGAAAGAAACCGACCTTTCGGCGTTGGGTGGGTTTTAACTTTGGAACACAGCGTAAAATCTTGGAAGCTAGAATGGAGGCGTCGAGAGTGCTGGAAGTCGGACAAATTGAAAGAGTCAGGATCAGGTCGAGGATGTCGGTCGCCGTCACAACTGTGACATCATTTGAAATAGATCACGATTTCCGGGCCGTCGGATAGGGGTCCGTCGACTCTCGAGTTCAACCACATTTGAGGGCTTCCGGGAAATGGCACGGGCTAAACCATGCTGTAATATCCACAGCTGTGAAGGCACACCACCGATGCATCATCCCCCAATACCCGGCGTTCAACGCCAGAAATCTTCAAATCCCGCGAGTTCAACTTGTACGCATTCCACGGAGATGGGTAGCTGGATACTGATCATCAGTGATAGCTGCGAAGGACCCAGTGAATACCCGGCGTATGGAATGCACTTCCTAACTAGTTGGGCTGAAAAACCATTCTGCGATATATTCAGATTTCTACTTACCGCGTGGGACTCGTGTTAGGGTTGTACTCTTCCGTGTCTTGCTGCCGACGTTCTACTTACCACATCGGCTATATTCGGGCATGATCGGACATCAATGATATCGTTCTTGCTGACTTTGTTTGTAGTTCTTTACTTTACACTTACTCTTAACTTTCACTACCACAATTTACCATTTGCATTGGTTCAGTGGTTTGGTGAACTGAGAGTTGTGAAGTCACAACCTTTACACTTTTTTGAACCCAGCTGATTACAGTGGGGTTAAGAGTGTTTCGTCTGCGCACACAGATTGCGCTGGACGAGCTATTTTCGAATTTTTCTTATCGATCTTTCATCTCGGGCGCTTAGCATGGCTAAGAAAACGAGAAACCAGCGTCGCCGGGCTCGAGAATACTCGCCTGTGCTTGACGCGACAACCCACGACTCGCCGGTACCCGCGATTGTGATTGATCAAGACGACGGAGATCCTCTGTCATCAGGATTAATCGCCGCGACATCGGTTACACCTCCAGTGGCAGCTGTGGGAGCAAGATCTGCAGGATCCTCTGCAGATCGGTTTCCATCGCTGGCATCGCCGCAATCCCCAGCTCCAGAGCGTCTACGCCCGGCGTCCTGGACTCGTTCTGAGGTATCCACCCCACCTCAGACTTCTAACAGTAGACTATCTGCGCCGAATACGCTGGGCTCCACGTCCGCTACGCCGCTCTTGTCTCCTGCGAAGATTTCCGAGTCTGGACGCAAAAATGCTCAAAAACAAAAACGCGGTCGATCGCGCGAGTCTGATACACGTCGGTCAGTCGATTCTTCTCGACGTCATGCAACGATTGAAGAGGTCGACGACGTCGACGATACTCCGGCTACAATTGCTGCGCGCGCTGAGAAGAAAAAGAGGGAGAAGGAAGGGAGTCGAGATAAATCTGTGAGTAAAGTCTCACACCCATCCTCTCGCTCCCATCGTTCCCGTACGAGTCCCGAACGCGAGACGTCGTCCCGGCAAGTCGAGAAGCCGTCTCGTGCGACTCAAAAGTCGAGATCGCGTACGGACCATGGACGCGAGAGTTCGCGCTCGCGGAAATCTGGCTCGCTTCACATGCAGTCCGGATCCCAGGCGCCATACCCAGCGGCGTCCATTCTCGAGGAATACGCCGAGTCTATGGGCAGTACTGCTCGTGCTCGGCGTCGCCGTGAGAAGCGTCCCGCATCTCCTGTGTCCACGGCACGCAATTTGCCATTACCATCGTCAAAGGATCCAATTTCATCTGACGATGATGTCGATACCCCATCAATAAATAATTCTGTTGCGCATCGATTGAATGAAGAAGCAATTGCGCGCCATCGTGCGCATGCTGATGATTCATCTGAAGCGCGAGCTCGCAGAGAGAAGAGCCGTGCCCAATTGCGTAGTCTTCAGGACCAACGCATTGAGGAAGACGGCGACATCGCAGTAAATCTTGCTATTCAATATGCCACCGAAGATGCCGATCGCGAGGTTGCGCGCAAAATATCTCAACAGCAGGTCGAAGATCATAATCGATCGCTAATGGAAGCGCAACGCGAATTGGCTGAGCACGATGCAGAAGTTCGTGCTGCTGAGGAAGCAGCACAAGCTCTGCTGAACAGCGCGCAGAGTCAGCGCACCGAATTCAACAAGCGTAGTCGGTCCTTGAATGCGCAAATTGCCGTTGAAAGGGAAAGACTTCGTTCTTTGGCAGAAAATTCCCAGAATCTCAAGAGTCCTAAGGCTATGGCTAAAGAACTTGAAGTTACAAAGCCGGTTGAGGAGTCTACGCCCACGCTTAAAGATCGCATTGTAGTACAGCGAATGCGTGAGTCCGACATCAAGAAGAAAGGTTTTTCAAACTTTCCTGATCAAGGTATCAAATGGGATACCAAGGGAATAGCTATTGAAACAGGACCTGCTCCAATTCGGGGTAGTTCTGTTGGCACATGCGGTGGACGAAAACCTTCAGATCCGGTGAAATCGAAACCGGAGAAGGGAGAAAGTCCTTTTCTTCCAAAGATGAATCCTTCACCCAAGAAGGAGGAAAGCAGTAATTTTTATCTCAAGTCAGGGACCTCCCTGCATGCTGAGGATGGGGGAGGATCACCTTCCAGCTCGTCGAGTTCTAGCTCCAGTTCGAACTCAGACTCAGACTCAGATTTTGAATCGTCCGATTCATCCGATGGCTCAGTATATCGCCGTGAAACTAATTATTCACGGTCTGGGGACACTGATAGTGCATTTGGAGATGGAAGTACATCGAATAATAATTCGAAGGCATCCTCTCGACGCAAGCGTCGTCGTAATAAACAACGGCGGGATCCATCCAGTGGTCCATCTAGTGATTCCAGCGATAGTTCCAGTGAATCCTCGTCTAGTGACGAAGAGGCTGGAGATCGCAAGAAAGGTCCATCCAAGACTCCGAGAAAGCATCCCAAAGAGTCAGAGCGCAAACACCGCCGACGAAGGCGCCGTAATTCGCGCCGCAAACACCATTCGCGTGGTTCGCGCGATAAACGGCACCGTGTTGAAGAGGGAGATCCAACAAATGCAGGACTCTCTGCGGATAATTTGAAGCGATGGCGAAAAGGGTTGCATCACCATTATGAGAAATTTCTGCGAAATACTTTGGGGAAGAGATCGCCAATGTCGTCGGTATTTGACGAGAACCGTAATCTCAAATTTCCTGTACCGCCTACATACAGCGGTTCTGCAGACATCACCAAATTCGATGAGCATGTCTTGACGATTGGTCGATGGATGGAACTTATGGGCTTGGGAGGTCGTAAAAATGATCACAAGCGAATTTTAACTCACGGCTTCTATCTCAGTGGTGCTGCTAAAGAGTGGTACGAGACGCAAGTTGTGGGTATCTATCGAGTGAAGGAGAAATGGACTTATCGGGAACTTATTCTTGGACTATTCGATCGGTTCATCAACACTGGTTGTGTCCAGAAAGCTACTGATATATTCTGGACTGCTAAATATTCTCCTGAAATCGGAATAGTTGGTTATTATAACCAGCTTATGACTGCTGCGAGACGAATGGTTAAGCGGCCAGACTCATATACATTCAAGTCTCATTTAATGGCTCATATGCCCACGGGAATGTTCAATGCGTTAACGGAGCGCAACATTACCGCCGAGTACAGCAAAATCAAGGAAATTCTCGACTTTGCTGTGAATTATGAATGGCACCAGTCCATTCGTGATCGGTATGCTGAGAAGCGCCGGGCGCAGTCATCGCATCAGGCGGAGTCTTCTATCAATCCAGAGAGTAAATCAAAAATATCGAAAGACTCTCCTAGATTGGCAATGGGACGACGTGATACTACAAAGCGCTATCGTTTGGTGAAGCGTGAACCATTCCGGAATGAACCACCGAGGAGAGACTATCGTTCAGAAAATGAGCGAGTTATTCCGCGTGATACATCGCGACCTGGAGGTCGTGATGGGGGAGGGAAAGGCGAAAAACATGTTAATTTTCGTCAATATCCGAAACCCTCTCAAGGTGCTAAGCCGCCAGTAGCAAAGAATAGCGGGTCTAAGACTCCGAAGTGTTATCAGTGTGGTGGCCCACACTATCGCAATCAATGCGACCAGAATAAGGATAGAAACCCTATTCTTTACCATGGCCGCAAAATTGTTGATGATACTGAGGAAGGGGACAAAAAGCCTCAAGAATCAGAGGATTCAACAAAGAATGAGGAGCCTGAGGAAAGGTTCAACCAAGTGCTAGACGATGATGCGGACTCCGCTGGTCCCGTTGATGGGGAGCAGTACGACTCCGATTATACTCTTGAAGAGTGTACGGAGTACTCAGAGTATGACAACGATGAACGTTGCTGTCATATCATTATTGAAGACGAGGATGATCTTCTTGAAATCCGCTCAGTGCACGATGACAGCGATATGGACTCTGACTCGGAATCAGAGTATTGTTGTTTTGTTGAGGACTGGACGGATGCAGAAACAAAATCAGAAACTTTATTCAGTGTTTACTACGGTGCATGCCATGCCCCGTCCAACGCACTTGAATCTCTCCAGCAGCATGCACTCAATAATTATCGCATGTCTGTCTGGTTCCTCAACATCCTCAAACGCTGCTTCAGCGATCCTCCAGTGACTAAGAAGAATCATGAATTTTGGAGCACTGAAAAACCCGAGTACGGCGACCCCGTAACCGCATACGCAGCTGCTCTACAACGTCACGATCATGCGACTGCGGGTTGTCCCTTCGTGGATAAATTCCAGATGCTTGATAGTCGATTAGTGCGTGGAGTTATGCTCTGGAACGCACTTAATGCAGCCCCAATTCAGGGATGCTCTTCTACTGCTGATGAGCAGAAGGAGAGCGCAACCGCTGCCAATGCTTTGCTGCTCTTCCTGGCGTTTCCTCACGGGTACCGCCGCGAGCTTACACTGCAAGCGCTTACTGTGGCGCCTATCAAACACATTCAACCATGGCCGCACGATAAACTGGAACCCAATGATTTTTCCGATTCCAGTGTTGATTCGCCTTTTGCGGCTATGGGGCTGTCTGCAGATTCTGTGGATGATGCATTCGATTTTCTGCAGAATCTCGCAGCGGAAATCGTAGAGAGGCGGCGTCTAGGATGGCATATCACCATTCTGGAGTCGTTGATCTGCAATAGCGCAGAAGCCGCCCAACAACCAGGACGCCCTCAAGGAAAAATCGAGGAATACGGAGAATTGTTAATTCACCCTCCTGGACCTCCCTGGGCTAGCAAAGAAATCAATGCAGCTCAGGAAAATGGGCTGTTCTTAGAGGATATACCTCTTCCACCGCTTCCCGGTTCAACTACCGTCCGGCATTTCACATTCAAACCCGAACGAGTACTGGAAACACCGGTCCAACGCGAACACGATCGTAGTAACTCCCGTGTCAGTCCCCAATATGGACATGGAGGCACTAGAGGTGGATATCAAGGAGGAAATCGAGGAGGAATTGGGACGGGACGTCGAGGAGGATATCACGACAATCTACGCAGCAGCATGCACGCACCTGCATCCGTATCAGCAGCCGCCACACAGCCGCCGCCGCTGTATCACCCAAACGCAACGGCAGCTACAGCTCTATTCCCCATAAACTCCTATACACCATCCACGATGCAGCTGTCACCCATTTACTGGGCAGGACCGCAGAATCCGGCCTTGCATGCAATGCAGCACCAGCACCAGAACAGCAGAGCTGGTTTATTCAACCACCCTGCCAGTCCTATTCATCATTCGTCGTCATCCATGCCATTCACGAGCACTCCTGAATCGTCATCCACATCCTCTATTCCATCACACAATCCTCAGGATTTTATTGACTCACCTAACTCAATCAACGGCATGACGATGGATTACACCGCTTTTCATTCGGGTTAACCACCTGCAGTTCTACTATCCCACCGCTGCCCGCTGCTCTTTGCCGATTCATATCCGCTGTCTGTATCCGCGTTGTGATACTGCCCCGATGCATCATTTCTTGCGTGCGACATTGCTGCCGCCTCCCTACCCATCGCACTGCGTTTGCGCTCTATCATCCTATCTTGCGCGCGACAAAATGCTCGTCGCTGTAACATCACGAAATCACAAAAGTCTTGTTTGTCCGAGACCGAGGGTCCCGAAGGGGGAGAGTGTTAGGGTTGTACTCTTCCGTGTCTTGCTGCCGACGTTCTACTTACCACATCGGCTATATTCGGGCATGATCGGACATCAATGATATCGTTCTTGCTGACTTTGTTTGTAGTTCTTTACTTTACACTTACTCTTAACTTTCACTACCACAATTTACCATTTGCATTGGTTCAGTGGTTTGGTGAACTGAGAGTTGTGAAGTCACAACCTTTACAACTCGAGACGAGATGTTGTGATTTTCAAGCTGAGACTTGGTACTACTGGGGGAAAGGTAGCCTTAGTGAGAAATTCAAATTATTAGACGGGGAATGTGTGTTAATGGGAAGCTTGCGACTCAAGGCCGCTGTAGGCGCTATGATGCGAGGACCCTGGAAAAATGATGCGTTGATGATGAAAACTTGAAATCAACAACGGGACCCACTCTCTTCACGTACCACCACCTCCAGTCGGAATGCTACCTCTCCCTCTCTGCCTCGGCGCAATCTTTGTGGCATATCGTATTCTCCGCCTGCTCAAACTACTGAATGTGAGCAACTTCAAAGGTCGCAAGGTAGAGCCTGGTGAGATGAATGGATTGCCACACAGGCCCACGGGTATGTGAAAGGATACAGGCCGCTGCTTGATCCACATTCACTTCCTGGAAATGCCATCCCGGCAAACTCGTGGCACATGGGGTTCATGTGGCCTTGGATTCAGCGAAAAAAAGGTGCGCCGAACCTCCAATCGAGTTGACCATTCTAGTCGATCATTCTTAATCTCACCAGCACATTTTGACCATACCCATGATTTGACGACACTGATTCCGCTGCTCCTTGGGAACGGTGTCTTTATCGTGGCGTCGGTAGGCGTGGCCAAGCAAGTGTGGGTCAACGAGGTCAAGACACATTTGCGCAGACCGGCGGACTTCACAACGGAAGGGTCAGTATTGTACCTTTGCTAGAGTTTAGGCACTCTAACCGTCCCACCAGAGTATGGGGTAACAGCATCGTATCTGCCGAGGATTGGAAGCGCCATCGCCGAGTGGTCGCTCCTGCTTTCACTCAAAAGATGACAGTCATATTGAACCTGAGTTTTGATTTATCCTGACTTCTTCACAGGTTTTCGCGGGTCGTCGAGGAATCGAGTTCGGTGTATAATGAGATGAAACACGAATTTGCGTCCCAGAAGCCGGTTGTCAATCTGCACTCCATTCTTTTGCAGGTCGGCTCGTTCCTTCTATATTATTATCCCTGGTGCTCACAAAGTTTAGTTCACCCTCGTCATGATCTGCCGTTGCGGTTTTGAGCTGCCAGTGAAATGGAAACAAGCTTAAGACCATGCTGCGGGTGGGGTTTCTATCTTCGACCGCGCTCTTTCTGTTGCCTCCACCACCCTCATCCACCGTCTCATTTTCCCAAAGTGGGTGTGGGTATTGCCGGTTCAGAGGTGGGTAGTTCAACTGCTTAAAATCTCACTTAAAGCGTAAATATACAACAGCTTGCGTGCTATAAACCACTCGTGGGATACCATCATCATGTTGTCGAATGCCATTGCGGCGAGTCGACAGGCTGAGTACCGGGCGGGAAAGGCTCTAGGTGACGAGCAGATCAACGATATATTCACCAAACTCGTGTCGTCAACGGAGAAAACCACAAAATATTCTCTTGATCCTTCAGAAGTGGTGAGTTGACTGCTTCACACCGAAAATGGAAATATTTCTGGTAGGATAAAAACTCAACCTGAAAGTAGTAGAATCAGTGAAGGTTTCCATCCTAGTAAAAACTACAAGCAACAATATAATAGAAACTGAAATTGAAAGACCTAGTTTCATAATCACTTTCAGTGCTACAGAAACAAAGAGTTCCTTCGCATCATGAAAGGAACCCAGAAACTCGGACTTTCTGCGTGCCTTTCAAGACCATAGCACTGGTTGAAATATTCAAGTTTTTCACTCAAGTTTCGAGTGAAAATTAGTTTGAGTTTTTCACTCTTGTTTCCACCGGAAATATTTCGAGATTTTCAGCTTGATTTTCAGCACAAACTAGATTGAAAATGAATATTAAAAACTTGAAATAATATTCATAAATTTCTTTTGAACATTCACATCAATGTTTCACCCCTTTTCAAGAGCCTAAATGACAGTGAAAAACTCAAAACAATTTTCACTGCAATTTCAACTCAAAAACAACGTACCAAACTAGTGAGAAAATGTGGTGTAAAACTTGAAACATTTTCAGTGAAAAAGATCCTGAAAATTGAGGTTGAAAACTTGAATTAAAGGTGATGAGTTTATTTTGAAAAGTAATACCAATATTTCACCCAGTTTCAAGGCCCTAAATGATGGTGAAAAATTCAAAACAAACTTTACTGCAATTTCAGCTCCAAACAGAGCACAAAAACTCGTGAAAAATCTCCAGGAAGACTGGTTTAAAACTTGAAACACAAAATTCAAGTTTTTCACCCCTCCACAAAGGCAGTTTATTCAAGAATTTTCATGAAAAGATATGGCAAGTAAGATTCACAATTTACACGTTAGTTTCAGCTCTAAACTTGGGTGAAAAACTTGAAACATTTTCAACAACATTTTTCCTTGAAAACAAGGTGAAAATTTTGAAATAATGTTCCTATGTTTCACTGGAACTTCACAGCCTTTTGCGGAACATAGGGCAGGCATATTTTTTTTCTGTTTTTGTGTTTTCGCCAGGAACACTCTCCTGAGCTCAATTCTAGTTGGATTCTCTTGAGACCGAGTGCGATAGAATCACATTCAAAATCCGCAGTTGCCACAACACCCGTATTTTTGATATCCTTACATAATAGAATTCTCACCAAAAATTCTTGGTTTCTGCTAGGAACACTGTAGCAATAGGAGTAGTGCACCGATTGAGCTAATTCTTGGATATGTTATGTATCACATGTGGTACTACTCAAGGCCACTCTCACATATTTAATCTAGCCATATATCCCCATTTGGCACACATTTTTGTGAGGTACATATTTACACATCATGATAAATGAAGGTATATACCACCATTTGGTGGTGGTAACATTGTAAGATGGTACGGTTGACTAGTACCACATGTGATACATAACATATCTAAGAATTAAATCAGCCACAATGAGGATTGGATTTAAATTGAGATGGGTGAAATCAGCTTGGATTTGTGACTTGTGGGTCAAAACCCATGTATTTGGCATCCCAGGCATCCATCAACCTACTCATTATCAAAATACATTCACATTCAGCCGTGCACAGTCAACATCTTAGCTGAAATTCCCTTGGAAATCCAGTTTTTAGGGTCGGATTAAATTTGTGAGTGGCCAAATCAACTTGGATTTGTGATTTCGGGGTCAGAAGCCATGCATTTGCAACCCAGGAATCTGTCGGCCAACTTGTTGTCAAAATCCATTCACATTCGACGCTATGCAGTCAACATCATTGGGAAAATTCCAACAGAATCCTGTTTTCAGGATTGGATTAAATTTGCGACCAGCTGAATCAGCTTGGATTTGTGACTTGTGGGTCAAAACCCATGCATTTGCAACCCAGGAATCTTTCGGCCAACTTGTTATCAAAATCCATTCAGATTCAACCCTACACAGTTGACACCATTGCTGAAATTCCCTGGAATCCTGTTTTCACAGTCGGATTAAATTAGATTAAATTCGTGAGCAGCCAAATGAGCTTGGATTTGTGATTTGTGGCTCAGAAACCATGCATTTGCATCCCAGGAAGCCGTCGGCCAACTTGTTTTCAAAATCCATTTACATTTGGCCCTACATAGTCAACATCATTGCCAAAATTCCTGCAGAATCCTGTTTTCAGGGTCGGATTGAATTCATGACAGGCCAAATCAGCTAGGATTTGTGAATTGTGAGTCAGAAGCCATGCATTTGCAATCCAGGAATCCAGCAGCTGACTTGTTATTAAAATCCATTCACATTCAGCCCTACGCAGTCAACATCACTGCCAAGATCACGCTGGAATTCTGTTTTCAGGATTGGATTGAATTTGCAACCAGCTGAATCAGCTTGGATTTGTGATTTTTGGGGCAAAACCCATGCATTTGCAACCCAGGAATCTGTCGGCCGACTTGTTGTCAAAATCCATTCAGATTTGACCCTCCACAGTCAACATCATTGCCGAAATTCCCCTGGAATCCTGTTTTCAGCCTCAGATTAAATTCGTGACCGGCCGAACTAGCTTGGATTCATGATTTGTGCATCAAAATCCATGCACTTGCAATCCAGGCATCCGTCAGCCGACCCTTTGTCAAAATCCATTCACATTAGACCCTACACAGTCAACATCACTGTCAAAATTCCCTCAGAATCCTGTTTTCAGGGTCGGATTAAATTTGCTATGAGCTGAATGAGCTTGGATTTGTGATTTGCGAAGCAGAACCCATGCATTTGCAACCCAGGACTCTGTCGGCCGACTTTTTGTCAAAATCCAGTCACATTCGACCCTGCTCAGTCAACATCATTGCCGAAATTCCCCTGGAATCCAGTTTTCAACATCGGATTAAATTTGCAACCAGCTGAATCAGGATGGATTTGTGATTCATGGTTCAGACCCCATGCATTTGCAACCCAGGAATCCGTGGGCCTACTTGTTGTCAAAATCCATCCAGATTCGACCCTACACAGTCAACATCCTTGCCGACATTCTGCCGGAATCCTGTTTTCCCATGGATTAAATTCACAGCCGAATAAGGTCGAATTTGTGATTTGTGCCTGATGACCCATGCATTTGCATCCCAAGAATCCATCTAGCGACTCAGCAGCAAAATCCATTCACATTTGACCTTACGCAGTTGACATCACTGTCACAATTCCCCCGGAATCCTATTTTCAGGGTCGGATTAAATTTACGGCCAGTCAAATGGAGTTGGATTTTTTATTTGTGAGTCACAAGTCATGCATTGGCATCCCAAGAATCCATCTAGCCACCTAGCAGCAAAATCCATTCACATTTGACCCTACCCAATCAACATCACTGTCAAAATTCCCCTGGAATCCTGTTTTCATGGTTGGATTATATTTGTGACCAGCCGAATGAGGTTGGATTTTTTTTTTGTGAGTCACAAGCCATGCATTGGCATCCCAGGAATCCATCTTGCCACCCAGCAGAAAAATGCATTAACATTCAGCCCTGTGCAGTCAATATCATTGCTGAAATTCCCCCAGAATCCTGTTTTTAGCCTCTGATTTAATTCAAGACCAGCCGAATTAGCGAGGATTTTTTATTTTTGGGTCACAACCCATTCATTTGTATCCCAGGAATCCATCTTAGCCACTCAGGAACAAAATCCATTCACATTCGGCCGTATGCAGTTAACATCATTGCCAAAATTCCCCTGGAATCCTGTTTTGGAGGTTGAATTAAATTCGTGACTGGCTGAATGAGCTTGGATTTGTGATTTGTGAGTCAAAGGTCATGCATTGGTATCCCAGGAATCAATCTAGCCACCCACCTGCAAAATCCATTCACATTCCGCTGTACACAGTTAACATCATTTCTGAATTTGCCCCAGAATCTTGTTTTCATCCTCGGATTAAATTGGCGACCTGCTGAACCAGCTTAGACTTGGGATTTGTGCATCAGAACCCAGGCATTTGAATCCCAGGAATCTATCACCTGACTGGTTGTGAAAATCCATTTACATTTGAGCCTACGCAGTCAACATCATTACCGAAATTCTCCCGGCGTCCTATTTTCAGGCTCAGATTAAATTCATGACCAGGCGAATCAGCTTGGATTTGTGATCTGTGTGTCAGAACCAACATATTTGCGACCAAGGAATCCGTTGGCCAATTTGTTGTCAAAATCCATTTACATTTATCCCTACGCAGTCAACATCATTGCCAAAATCCCCCCGGAATCGTGTTTTCAGGGTCTGATTAAATTCGCAACCGACTGAATCACCTTGGATTCGAGATTTGTGAGACAGAAACTAAACATTTGCATCCGAGGAATCCATTTAGCTACTCAGCAGGAAAATCCATTCAAAGACAGCCCTACGTAGTTGACATCAATTGCCGAAATTTGCGACTGGCTGAATCAGCTTGGATTTGTGATTTATGGGTCAGAACCCATTCATTTGCGACCCAGGAGTCCGTTGGCCAACCTTTTGTCAGAATCCTTCCAGATTCGACCCTACGCAGTCAACATCATTGCTGAAAATCCCCCAGAATCCTGTTTTCTCAGTCGGATCAAATTCACAACCAGCCAAATAAGCTTGAATTTGTGATTTGTGCCTCATAACCCATGCATTTTCATCCCTGGAATCCATCCAACATCCCAGCAGCAAAATCCATTCACATCCAACCCTATGCAGTCAACATCATTGCCCAAATTCCCCTGGAATCCTGTTTTCAGTCTCGGAATAAATTTGTGACAGGCCGAATCAGCTTGGATGGGAGATTTGGGAGACAGAATCAATGGATTGGCATCCCAGGAATCCATCTAGCCACCCAGCAGCAAAATCCACTCCCATTCAGGCCTGGGCAGTCAACATCATTGCCAAAATTCCCCTGGAATCCTGTTCTCAAGGGCGGATTAAATTTGCGACAGGCCGTATCAGCGTGGATTTTTTATTTGTGAGTCACAAGCTATGGATTAGCATCCCAGGAATCCATCTAGCCACCCAGCAACAAAATCCGTTCGCATTAGGCCCTACACAATCCACATCATTGCCAAAATTCCCTTGGAATCCTGTTTTCAGGGTCGGATTAGATTCATGACTGACCGAATTAGCTTGGATTTGTGATTTAAGAGTCAGAAGCCATGCATTTGCATCCCTGGAATACGTCACCAGAGTCTTTGTCAAAATTCGTTTACATTTGACCCTACGCAGTCTACATCAGTGCCAAAATTCACCCGGAATCCCGTTTTTAGCCTCGGATTAAATTCACGACCGGTCTAATTAGCTGGGATTTTTTATTTGTGGGTCAGAACCCATGGATTTGTATCCCAGAAATCCATTTTAGCCACTAAGCAGCAAAATCCATTGACATTCAGCCCTAGCCAGTCAACATTATTGCTGAAATTTCCGCGGAATCCTGTTTTCAGGGTCGGATTGAATTTGTGACAGGCCAAATTAGCTAGGATTTGTGATAAGTGGGCCAGAGCCAATCCCTTCGGATGTCAGGAATCCGTTTAGCTACTCAGCATCAAAATCCATTCACATTTGCCCCTCCGCAGTCAACATCATTGCCAAATTTCCCCCAGAATCCTGTTTTCAAGGACGGATTAAATTCGCAACCGGCCGAATCAGCTTGGATGCGAGATTTGTGGGACAGAATCAATGCATTGGCATCCTAGGAATCCATCTAGCTACCCCGGATCAAAATCCATTCACATTCAGCCCATCACAGTCAACATCATTGCCAAAATTCCCCTGTAATCGCGTGTTTTCAGGGGCAGATTAAATATGAGACAGGCCGTATCAGAGTGCGTTGGTGTTTGTGAGTCACAAGCTATGGGGATCCATCTAGCCAATCAGTAGTAAAGTCCATTCACATTTGGCCGTAGATGTTGATTGCCTAGGGCCTAATGTAAATGGATTTTGACAACAAGTCGGCTGACAGGTTGCTGGGATGATGGCACAAACACCAACGCACTCTGATACGGCCTGTCTCATATTTAATCTGCCCCTGAAAACACGCGATTACAGGGGAATTTTGGCAATGATGTTGACTGTGATGGGCTGAATGTGAATGGATTTTGATCCGGGGTAGCTAGATGGATTCCTAGGATGCCAATGCATTGATTCTGTCCCACAAATCTCGCATCCAAGCTGATTCGGCCGGTTGCGAATTTAATCCGTCCTTGAAAACAGGATTCTGGGGGAAATTTGGCAATGATGTTGACTGCGGAGGGGCAAATGTGAATGGATTTTGATGCTGAGTAGCTAAACGGATTCCTGACATCCGAAGGGATTGGCTCTGGCCCACTTATCACAAATCCTAGCTAATTTGGCCTGTCACAAATTCAATCCGACCCTGAAAACAGGATTCCGCGGAAATTTCAGCAATAATGTTGACTGGCTAGGGCTGAATGTCAATGGATTTTGCTGCTTAGTGGCTAAAATGGATTTCTGGGATACAAATCCATGGGTTCTGACCCACAAATAAAAAATCCCAGCTAATTAGACCGGTTGTGAATTTAATCCGAGGCTAAAAACGGGATTCCGGGTGAATTTTGGCACTGATGTAGACTGCGTAGGGTCAAATGTAAACGAATTTTGACAAAGACTCTGGTGACGTATTCCAGGGATGCAAATGCATGGCTTCTGACTCTTAAATCACAAATCCAAGCTAATTCGGTCAGTCATGAATCTAATCCGACCCTGAAAACAGGATTCCAAGGGAATTTTGGCAATGATGTGGATTGTGTAGGGCCTAATGCGAACGGATTTTGTTGCTGGGTGGCTAGATGGATTCCTGGGATGCTAATCCATAGCTTGTGACTCACAAATAAAAAATCCACGCTGATACGGCCTGTCGCAAATTTAATCCGCCCTTGAGAACAGGATTCCAGGGGAATTTTGGCAATGATGTTGACTGCCCAGGCCTGAATGGGAGTGGATTTTGCTGCTGGGTGGCTAGATGGATTCCTGGGATGCCAATCCATTGATTCTGTCTCCCAAATCTCCCATCCAAGCTGATTCGGCCTGTCACAAATTTATTCCGAGACTGAAAACAGGATTCCAGGGGAATTTGGGCAATGATGTTGACTGCATAGGGTTGGATGTGAATGGATTTTGCTGCTGGGATGTTGGATGGATTCCAGGGATGAAAATGCATGGGTTATGAGGCACAAATCACAAATTCAAGCTTATTTGGCTGGTTGTGAATTTGATCCGACTGAGAAAACAGGATTCTGGGGGATTTTCAGCAATGATGTTGACTGCGTAGGGTCGAATCTGGAAGGATTCTGACAAAAGGTTGGCCAACGGACTCCTGGGTCGCAAATGAATGGGTTCTGACCCATAAATCACAAATCCAAGCTGATTCAGCCAGTCGCAAATTTCGGCAATTGATGTCAACTACGTAGGGCTGTCTTTGAATGGATTTTCCTGCTGAGTAGCTAAATGGATTCCTCGGATGCAAATGTTTAGTTTCTGTCTCACAAATCTCGAATCCAAGGTGATTCAGTCGGTTGCGAATTTAATCAGACCCTGAAAACACGATTCCGGGGGGATTTTGGCAATGATGTTGACTGCGTAGGGATAAATGTAAATGGATTTTGACAACAAATTGGCCAACGGATTCCTTGGTCGCAAATATGTTGGTTCTGACACACAGATCACAAATCCAAGCTGATTCGCCTGGTCATGAATTTAATCTGAGCCTGAAAATAGGACGCCGGGAGAATTTCGGTAATGATGTTGACTGCGTAGGCTCAAATGTAAATGGATTTTCACAACCAGTCAGGTGATAGATTCCTGGGATTCAAATGCCTGGGTTCTGATGCACAAATCCCAAGTCTAAGCTGGTTCAGCAGGTCGCCAATTTAATCCGAGGATGAAAACAAGATTCTGGGGCAAATTCAGAAATGATGTTAACTGTGTACAGCGGAATGTGAATGGATTTTGCAGGTGGGTGGCTAGATTGATTCCTGGGATACCAATGCATGACCTTTGACTCACAAATCACAAATCCAAGCTCATTCAGCCAGTCACGAATTTAATTCAACCTCCAAAACAGGATTCCAGGGGAATTTTGGCAATGATGTTAACTGCATACGGCCGAATGTGAATGGATTTTGTTCCTGAGTGGCTAAGATGGATTCCTGGGATACAAATGAATGGGTTGTGACCCAAAAATAAAAAATCCTCGCTAATTCGGCTGGTCTTGAATTAAATCAGAGGCTAAAAACAGGATTCTGGGGGAATTTCAGCAATGATATTGACTGCACAGGGCTGAATGTTAATGCATTTTTCTGCTGGGTGGCAAGATGGATTCCTGGGATGCCAATGCATGGCTTGTGACTCACAAAAAAAAAATCCAACCTCATTCGGCTGGTCACAAATATAATCCAACCATGAAAACAGGATTCCAGGGGAATTTTGACAGTGATGTTGATTGGGTAGGGTCAAATGTGAATGGATTTTGCTGCTAGGTGGCTAGATGGATTCTTGGGATGCCAATGCATGACTTGTGACTCACAAATAAAAAATCCAACTCCATTTGACTGGCCGTAAATTTAATCCGACCCTGAAAATAGGATTCCGGGGAATTGTGACAGTGATGTCAACTGCGTAAGGTCAAATGTGAATGGATTTTGCTGCTGAGTCGCTAGATGGATTCTTGGGATGCAAATGCATGGGTCATCAGGCACAAATCACAAATTCGACCTTATTCGGCTGTGAATTTAATCCATGGGAAAACAGGATTCCGGCAGAATGTCGGCAAGGATGTTGACTGTGTAGGGTCGAATCTGGATGGATTTTGACAACAAGTAGGCCCACGGATTCCTGGGTTGCAAATGCATGGGGTCTGAACCATGAATCACAAATCCATCCTGATTCAGCTGGTTGCAAATTTAATCCGATGTTGAAAACTGGATTCCAGGGGAATTTCGGCAATGATGTTGACTGAGCAGGGTCGAATGTGACTGGATTTTGACAAAAAGTCGGCCGACAGAGTCCTGGGTTGCAAATGCATGGGTTCTGCTTCGCAAATCACAAATCCAAGCTCATTCAGCTCATAGCAAATTTAATCCGACCCTGAAAACAGGATTCTGAGGGAATTTTGACAGTGATGTTGACTGTGTAGGGTCTAATGTGAATGGATTTTGACAAAGGGTCGGCTGACGGATGCCTGGATTGCAAGTGCATGGATTTTGATGCACAAATCATGAATCCAAGCTAGTTCGGCCGGTCACGAATTTAATCTGAGGCTGAAAACAGGATTCCAGGGGAATTTCGGCAATGATGTTGACTGTGGAGGGTCAAATCTGAATGGATTTTGACAACAAGTCGGCCGACAGATTCCTGGGTTGCAAATGCATGGGTTTTGCCCCAAAAATCACAAATCCAAGCTGATTCAGCTGGTTGCAAATTCAATCCAATCCTGAAAACAGAATTCCAGCGTGATCTTGGCAGTGATGTTGACTGCGTAGGGCTGAATGTGAATGGATTTTAATAACAAGTCAGCTGCTGGATTCCTGGATTGCAAATGCATGGCTTCTGACTCACAATTCACAAATCCTAGCTGATTTGGCCTGTCATGAATTCAATCCGACCCTGAAAACAGGATTCTGCAGGAATTTTGGCAATGATGTTGACTATGTAGGGCCAAATGTAAATGGATTTTGAAAACAAGTTGGCCGACGGCTTCCTGGGATGCAAATGCATGGTTTCTGAGCCACAAATCACAAATCCAAGCTCATTTGGCTGCTCACGAATTTAATCTAATTTAATCCGACTGTGAAAACAGGATTCCAGGGAATTTCAGCAATGGTGTCAACTGTGTAGGGTTGAATCTGAATGGATTTTGATAACAAGTTGGCCGAAAGATTCCTGGGTTGCAAATGCATGGGTTTTGACCCACAAGTCACAAATCCAAGCTGATTCAGCTGGTCGCAAATTTAATCCAATCCTGAAAACAGGATTCTGTTGGAATTTTCCCAATGATGTTGACTGCATAGCGTCGAATGTGAATGGATTTTGACAACAAGTTGGCCGACAGATTCCTGGGTTGCAAATGCATGGCTTCTGACCCCGAAATCACAAATCCAAGTTGATTTGGCCACTCACAAATTTAATCCGACCCTAAAAACTGGATTTCCAAGGGAATTTCAGCTAAGATGTTGACTGTGCACGGCTGAATGTGAATGTATTTTGATAATGAGTAGGTTGATGGATGCCTGGGATGCCAAATACATGGGTTTTGACCCACAAGTCACAAATCCAAGCTGATTTCACCCATCTCAATTTAAATCCAATCCTCATTGTGGCTGATTTAATTCTTAGATATGTTATGTATCACATGTGGTACTAGTCAACCGTACCATCTTACAATGTTACCACCACCAAATGGTGGTATATACCTTCATTTATCATGATGTGTAAATATGTACCTCACAAAAATGTGTGCCAAATGGGGATATATGGCTAGATTAAATATGTGAGAGTGGCCTTGAGTAGTACCACATGTGATACATAACATATCCAAGAATTAGCTCAATCGGTGCACTACTCCTATTGCTACAGTGTTCCTAGCAGAAACCAAGAATTTTTGGTGAGAATTCTATTATGTAAGGATATCAAAAATACGGGTGTTGTGGCAACTGCGGATTTTGAATGTGATTCTATCGCACTCGGTCTCAAGAGAATCCAACTAGAATTGAGCTCAGGAGAGTGTTCCTGGCGAAAACACAAAAACAGAAAAAAAATATGCCTGCCCTATGTTCCGCAAAAGGCTGTGAAGTTCCAGTGAAACATAGGAACATTATTTCAAAATTTTCACCTTGTTTTCAAGGAAAAATGTTGTTGAAAATGTTTCAAGTTTTTCACCCAAGTTTAGAGCTGAAACTAACGTGTAAATTGTGAATCTTACTTGCCATATCTTTTCATGAAAATTCTTGAATAAACTGCCTTTGTGGAGGGGTGAAAAACTTGAATTTTGTGTTTCAAGTTTTAAACCAGTCTTCCTGGAGATTTTTCACGAGTTTTTGTGCTCTGTTTGGAGCTGAAATTGCAGTAAAGTTTGTTTTGAATTTTTCACCATCATTTAGGGCCTTGAAACTGGGTGAAATATTGGTATTACTTTTCAAAATAAACTCATCACCTTTAATTCAAGTTTTCAACCTCAATTTTCAGGATCTTTTTCACTGAAAATGTTTCAAGTTTTACACCACATTTTCTCACTAGTTTGGTACGTTGTTTTTGAGTTGAAATTGCAGTGAAAATTGTTTTGAGTTTTTCACTGTCATTTAGGCTCTTGAAAAGGGGTGAAACATTGATGTGAATGTTCAAAAGAAATTTATGAATATTATTTCAAGTTTTTAATATTCATTTTCAATCTAGTTTGTGCTGAAAATCAAGCTGAAAATCTCGAAATATTTCCGGTGAAAAACTGATGAAAATTTTTGAAAGTTTTTTATTAGTTTTTGACCCCAAAAACTCAAATACTTCAACCAGTGTAGAAGGAAAGAGTTTCAGCACTGAAGAAAGAAGCACCAATACAGCCGCTTTTGGCACTGCCTTCTGATACCCCGAAACAGCAAGTTTTTACGGCGCAGAAATCTGCGCCATTTTTGCTACTGGTCCGGAAAATGCCGGACCAATGGCAAAAATGGCTCAGGTTTTGAAACTCGTTCTTTCAGTCTTTTTGAAAGCAGCGCCGAAAGTGGCTCTTTTGGTGCTGCTTTCTTTATTCTTCAAAGTGGCTATTTCAGCATTCTTGAAAGGCACAATGAAACCTCAATTTTCCGTACACCTTTCAAGACACAAAGAAACTACATTTCTTTGTGTCTTTGGAAGTGATTCTGAAACTAGGTATTGCAATTTCAGTTTCCATTACATTCATACTTGTAGTTTCTACTTGGAGTGGAACTCAGACTAAAATCATCACTCTCCAGGTAGGTTTTTATCCTACCAGGAACATTTCCATTTTTGGTGTGCTTTGGCAGATAATTGGGAAATAACGTATATATTATCAAGACCGCCAATATGTTGTCGCTCTTGTTCGCTGGTAATGGCAAGTGGTTGAAATCATCCTTCGTGTAGTCGCGTTGACTAATGCCTCAGAGACAACTGCGAGCGCACTGATGTCGACATTGGTCTTTTTGGGTCTCAATCCCAGGGAACAGCAGACTGCATACGAAGAAATCGTGAAGGAAATTCCCTCATCGGCGTCAATTGTGAGGATTTTGCTCTATTCGCCATCGCAACCTGATTCCCGTCCAGACTCTGAAGAATGTGCATAACTTGAAGCACGTCCTGGCGTGCATGCACGAGGCGCACAGACTCGTCCGTTAGTCGCTCATGATTTTGTCTTCCTTGTTTGCTAAACAAGGGACGACAGCGGCCACGATAAACCTACCGAGGGATGTGCCCGAAGATATTGTACTGCACAGCAGCAGGCCTGTAGAACGGGATATCCTGGTGAAGAAAGGCTCTCGAATTCTGATCGACATCATGGCTGTCTGTCAGTGCCGATTTTCCGCGGGTGAATTCCGTGAAGCTTACGACGCGCATCTCTAGGTCATAATCCACACGATTTTCCGGACCCAGAGTCATACTCCCCCGCGCGGTGGTACAACGTTCCCGAATCGGACGTGATCATGTTTGGCGCAGGGCCTCGCAGTTGCGTCGGGCGTCGCTTCGCCCAAACTGAAGCGGTTTGCTTTCTGGCGCACTTTCTGCGCGACTGGCGCGTGGAGACTGTTGTATTGGAGGGCGAGACGGGAAATGATACTCTGGAGCGAATTCTTGGGGGCGCGAGCATGTATGGAACTGCATTTGGGATAGGAGAGGTCCCGATGACGATCAGGCCTAGGCACTAAGGGAGATGTGTTGACGCAGAAATTGATCCCCATCCAATTTCAATTCTACATGCTTTAACGAAGCAACCGCGAATGGAACACAATATCGGACGGATTTTAACAGAGTTCTTATGTGTCATAATTATCCAGACGTCGTGGATGCGATGTGTGGTTGGATCTTCTTCCCTGGGTGACGGAAAACGGAAGGTCCCTTGTTATGCATATCTCCCTCAAACTGCCCGTAGTGGCTCGACTGACCTAAGGTAGTGCAGCGGGGGGAAGGAGAAATCCGGACTTTTTTGTCATGACACATCGTTAGGGCGTCGGGATTCAGTGGAAGGATGTATGTATTTGCAACATCGTTCGTCTTGTCACGGCCGTCTTTGAACGTCTTGGGTCTTCAATACAAGTTTTACCACAATGTGCAGGATTTTTTTTTGTGCGAGAGACCTGAACCGAAAACTGTTATTCATCCAAGGATGATGTGTTCCGAGCGAAGAATCGTATAAAATGAAAAGTACTTGCCAAGCCTAAGTATCCGAGAATCTGGACTGGAGTTGTGGAGCATGACAAAGGGATCGTTGTGCCGGTGACCACTCAGATCGGGCTCGTTCTCCAAATGAATTCGACGGATTTCAGGTTGAAAGGGACGCAAGAGAAAGTTCCCGAGAACGCCATCACGAGGTACGGGGTCCGTGCACGATACGTCATTGGTTGATCATTTGATGGTCGTTGTCACATTTGTCTTCCTAAAACGGTGCACGCCTGGCGACTGGTCTGGTGTGCCCCCTTCAATCTTCACGCTGTCAAGTCCTGCACTCGCGCAACTTGAGGTCCATCCCCGGCTCTCAATGTTCGGCCTCTTCTTTCTTTCGTCGATTCGCTCTCCAACAGCTTGACTCGCGAGCCGTCAATCCATCTGTGCAGTCAAGCTGAAATGTTCCCGCCTTTTTCGCTCCGACCCTTTGACTGCTCCTCCTTAACATCGGCTCGGTGCCCCGCGGTGGCTTTTTGAACTTCAAACGTGGGCGTGCCGGCTGAGCACATGTAGCCGAGTGCAAGGACGATGAAGTAACCGTACGGCGAGGAGGTGAGTTTGAATGCTCCTTTCGTTATCACTGGCTTGCTTCTTATCCATTCCCTCTAGTCGCTGTAGCCCGTGTCTACCCGCGTCTATCGCTGCCCCGTCCTCTCCATGCCGCCGCGTCCCTAATCCGCGTGGAGACCGCGTAGCAGAGCACCGACGCGTCCAACGACATTGTCGGCCGGCAGCGTGCGCAACGCGGGTGCTCCGCGGTCTAGTTAGCCTCAACGCGAGTACGCTGCCGCAGCCCGCCGCTCGCTCCAGTACCTCAATTGCTCGTCTCCCACCTCGGCGCCTATAGTCGCCCCTTCCCCTCCGCGGGTTCTTCCACGCTGCGCCGCGCTCTTCCACACCCGCACTCAACACCGCCGCCGTGCCCATGGCTCATCCACCGCCATACCTATCGCGCGCGCGCCCCTACACGGCCCGCGCTGCCTGCCCCGCCGCACCAGCGCAATCAAGGCGCGAGGCCTCGTTCACTAGCTCGGCACCGCGTGTCCAGCTTGCGACGGCTCCGCACCCCGCTCGCCACCTCAACCCTACGGCAAGCTCGACATTGCGCCACTCCGCTCGCCACCTCGACGCCCCGCAAATTTTCTTCGCGTACCTGTAATATGTAAAAACAGTGCAATATATCATCTTTGCATACTTCTTTCGTGATTCTTTCAGTCTTTTGAAGAGCATCTTGAACAACATCTGCTGCGGCTTTGACGTCCCGTCATAGTAAATCAAATTAACTCGGTTGGGCCTTTGCCCATTTCACAACATCAGAAGAGCATTTACTATGGCACCATATCCATTGGACGGGAAGGGACATTCTCGTTGGAACGGGTATCGTCCGACTTGTATGCAGCCTCACCATCTTTTTCACGTTCCGTGACTGGTTCATAACTCGCCAATGTCACTTCGGACGGTAGGGTGGTGGAAAAGGAAGTTCAATGGCAGAATACTTTTGAGAGAGCGACAGTTTGGTGCTAACATCGACCGTCTTAGACGCTCTCTTTCTCCACCGGCCACACCCGAACGGTCTATCGAGCAGAATCAGTATCCGGTTCGACATGAATCCGCAATCATCTACTGACCTCCACAACTTTTTGGAAGTCGGTCTTCCTTGCTCGGCTGGTGCGGATGGAGCGCAGCCCCATCCGCGCGAGAACAGCGAGCACTAACACCAAGACGACACTCGTGCAAAACAGAACGCTGTTCCTACTTCCGATGGGTTTCCCGGAAATAGTAAAGTCCGGGGTACCACAGACTTGATGCCATTGTTTATTGCTTGTGATCGCGGAGCCCTGCGCGCATGTGGTTAGCGACGACGGTGAAAGAGTGATTGCGGGCTTTACGGACTTCTATTCTGTACACGAACTCGGTGACCGGGATGTCGCGACCGTGGCCGTATGCGTGGACGGTGCGCCAGCTGTTGGGGTCGTCGGTGCCGTTGCTGAACTTGAACCGCAAGAAATCGCGGCTGTCGGGCGGAGCCCCGCGACGCAGCTCGATTGCGAGCGCAGAGCCGAAGTTGGCTGACAAAATTATTGATGAACCGAAGCTAAACTTCTTTGAAATCAGAACTCACGTATCGCGCCAAGCTCAGGGTATTGTTCGACCATCTCTGTCTGGTGGAAGAATGAGATGAAGGGCTGGTAGGTTGTCTGGATGACCATCAGTTTCAATGGATCATCGTTGAACGCGATGCGCTCGACGGCATCTAGGAGGGGGTGCAGCAGAGTGCGGCCCGCGACTGTGAGGGTATGAGTTGAGCATTGCATATAAGCGCAACAGAATGATGCAAGACTGACTATTGCCGATTTCATTTGGCTGTGTGGCTGAGAAGATGCCGTCCTCGTGGAAGTCGGCGAATGCCCGAGCCTGGGCAATGTACGTCGGTGGCAAGCGGTAGGCGTACGTTTGATTATAGATGAGCTGGGTGTTCATAAAGTCGTAGATCTATAATAATATGAGCGACAATTTTCCGAGAATACATTAATTAGTTCAACGCACGTTCCACTGTGAAGTTGATATCGCAATTCAATTAGGAAAAGTGAGCAAAATTTGGAAAACACCCGTACGATATTCTCCAGCGTTGCGGGACGTCCAAAGACAAAGTCCTCGACATCCTGGAAAAACGGCGCGGCTTCCTTCGCCTTGGCCTTGAAAGCCTCCGATTCGTGGAAAGCGGAGATGTGCTTTTGGAACTCCTGAGGAACAAGACCCAAAGTCAAAATCAATTGATGAAAAGGCCTGGTGAAATCGTCGCTCACCGGGCAGTCCGTCCAACTCTCCAACGAGCGGTCGTTACCAGGCTCGACAGTCTCCACTAAAATTCGCAACGATGAGTCAGGCATGGTAATAGAACACGAGTCATTACGGGACGCACCGGGGACGTACTGGTAACCGCCAAGCGGCGCCGTCACAACTGTTGAATTCGCCAGAGTGATTTTATTATAGGGATTGGGGGGAAAGAGGCCTTGTAGCAGTGCGATCGCGCTGTCGAACACAACTGGGCCCTCTCCCCCGGCCTTGGCAAGCACCTTGATCTCCTGCGTGTTGGCGAGGTTGGTCGAGATGGAGGAGATAAAGGACGGGGACCCAGGCGTGAGGTAGGCGGAGTGCAGCTGGGTGCCGAGGAGGTGAAGATCACTCTGAGGTGAAATTGATTTGGGGAACAAAATTAGAAAAGCGAGAACACGCACGACGCCTAGCGGAGTGGAATCTGTGTCACTGGGTGCGTAGGTTTTGGGGTCTTGTTCGAACGCCGTACGGTCGCCATTTCGCACAAGCACGACTACGCCGAGAACTGAGGACATGGATTAGATGCTGGCGAGTGATAAGGCGAGGCCTGGGAGAGAAAGAGCGAGAAGGGGGGCAATTTATGCGAGGTGGTCGCGTTGTGTGTGCCTGGCCGGAAGATCCGGCGGTGAAGGCCAGTGAACATCCAGACGCCTCGTTGTGTGATAAAGTACAAAGAGGTCGATAACTTCGCATTCGGCGGACGATATCCGGCACATGATTGAGGTGTGTGTTTCGTGCGTTCTACACTTCACGGGGAATAAGATGAACGGCCTTGGCGTCTAGCTTGCCTTTCGACACGAGTCAGCCATGTTGCTCTAAACATGCTGCAGATTACGTATGGAGACTCACCGACTGCACGTGCGTCCCAGCTCTTCAAGAAATGCGGGAAAGCACTTTACATGTTTGCATGAGCGGGATTTAATCAGCCGCGGAGGCCGTCCATTACTTTGCATGAAAAAGGTTCCATAAGAATTCTTTCAATCATTCGTGAACACGAAAATAAACTCGCCTCGCCATAACACCGTGGGCGAATGACAATCATTCGTGATACGGTTTCATTGCCTCCGTCAAATCGAAGGCTTCTCGTACGAGGCTGGCAATGGTTTCACCACATTTGGCCGAGGAAATGGAACTAATACGAATTCCACGATAAATTAAAATGGAACTGTGTCATTGAATATACCACTGGCTGCGATATCTGGGCTGTTTTTGAATTATGAGCAGATGACATTATGCGCGGGAATGAAGTTTACGAATGAAAGGATATCGCGTGTTCATTGTCAGAATTATCTGGGCTCACAGATCATCCTAAGCGAGAAAGGCTGAGGCGGAATCATACACGTGGGCGCCGGCGTCCCATTCAAAAAAACATGGGGCCCACCGAACCACCGCGAATAGATCGACGCAAGAGCGTGAGGTGATCCGCATGAACAAGTTTCAACGCCATAAGTATCGTAATTCAGGCGTCCCCGTGCAAGGCTAAGTATTTTTTATGAGGGAACGTACCAGTCCGTGGCGACTTGAGGACAACTTTCGATGAGAGCACGCAGGTGCAACCGAGGAGAAGAAACTTCAAACCCTTGCAGGACGGCGGAGTCGTGGGCGAGAGCAAAAGCGAAAAAGTGAGATGATTGCGCGTCGTCAAATTGATGCGATTACTTCCGATGTGTTGCGGATCATGTCGGCGGAGGGGCAACGATGTGAAAGCAAAGTGTTGTGCAAGCTGACCACTGGCATTAGTTTGGAAACCCCTCAGACGGCCGTGAGCCAACGCGGAGTTTAACAGCTAAGGAGGCTGTACACTGCCGAGAGTTGGAGTCCTTCCACAGCATTTCGACTTCCTGCCTTCACTCCCAGACGTTCCGACTGAAATTCCCATAGAGATGCCATCCACCCTAGTCACCCCTGGCGACCGGTTTGCTGGAAACAAGTCCCTGGAGGCAACCAGACTGAGGCTCTTTCCACCGAGTGCGCACCGAGCTGTTCAAGTTTGATGGGAATAATTAACTCCGCACGCCCTCTCCCAGACATCTCGCATTCTCCGATGCACATTTCTTTCCGTGTTGTGGGCGCACGGGTGCATCCTTATTTCTCTAAACCGAAGCAGAAAATAAAAAGACAAGCTAAGATGTTCGAGCGCCGCATGAATAGCCATTCAAAAGACGCCGTCAATCGTGCCGCACATAGGGTACGCTCCAGCATCCTCTTTTGTCAGCCAGCTCCTTGACGGTCACACTAACGAAATGCGGTATAAGAAACTGGCAGCCGATGACAGAGTTCATCCGCATTCGCGTTCTGACCGGTCACCATCCTCAGCGTTCTGGACGGCCTGGTCCCTGTTAACATGTTTTCAATATGTCCTGTAGAAGGAAAGGGGTCTTAGCCACCTTCGTCACTTCGCTTAGGACCGAGAAAGATTGTCACTTTGATGGGAATGGATGAAAGTTCGTCGTGTTGACTGATTTCTGGGAAAGTTCGTTGTTTCAATTCAACATGTTCAAGGACCCAGAACATCTGCCATCACTGCTCTTCCAACACAAGCCGGGCGGGTTTTTTATATATAAGTAGATACCTTACCCCAACGCTAGCCACTAACCCGAACCATCTAACCCGAACCTGAACTGCTAACCGGAAACACTAACCGGAACTGCTAACCGCTAACTGCTAACCAATAACCCTAACTACCTAACCCGAACCCAACCAGTCGATCTCGGTACACAGCTGATTCTTAGGCTCGTGACCAGCCTGCCTACGAAGAGCAACCAGTGCCTCTTGGATTAGGACCACCATCATGGTGATCCGGCGTCTAGCCTCTCCGCGGCCCAAGAGACCAGTACCCTTCGGGGGAAGCTAATAGACGTCCTCTACCTGGGAACCAGGGAGGGAACAAGCCTCGCAGTCAGCGAGAGCGGTGGCAAAGCCACCTTCACCGACGCCGTCAGCAGTCGTAGAGGCCGAAGGCCTGGATTCCTTGTGTTTATCTACACGAAACTGTACGCAGGCGCCGCAGGCGCATCTATCTACAGTATTGGGACCCCTAGACCCTCTGGGACGTCGTGAACGTCCTCGACGACCTTTCTGGGTGGCGCCCCTAGTGGCCCCATGACCTATGACGCTCTGCTGCAAACGTTGGAGAAGTTTTACCGCAAAGCGTCATCAGCCCGGCCCGCACGTAGCAGCATGACTTGACCGCCACAACGTCGCGCCAACCATCTCATGCAAACCGTGAACCGCTACCCGCCGCCCGCGACGCGCCGCTGCCCACCGCCACAACTCTCGCGCCACTCGCTTACCGGACACAAAGAGCACAAAGAGCACAAAGCCGGCAAACGAGCTAAAGCGTAGTCCAATTCCCGGGAATCAAAAAGGAGGAACAAAGACGTGAAGCATATATTAAAGGAGCCCTCCGTGCGCCTCTATTCTGCTCATCTCCCACAACTCCGTGACAAACTGGCACCCCAACAGAACCTAGTCGATCCTGCCGCGGGCCCGCACCCGAACAAAAAGCAGAAGTCGAACACAGCCGGCGCACTTACCGTAGACAATCGCGAGGAGGAACACGACGACCTCCATCACCGTAACGATTCCGAAGACGACGACGAGACCATCGACGAGCTAGACTCACGCCCCAAAAAGCCACTGCCACTCATCACCCCCGCCCAAATCCACGCGATGAACTCCGCACCATACGTCTTCCCCGACCCCAACGATATGACGGGCCTACCCACCCTGGCCAGTGAGAACCCCCACACCCAAAGGACGAGATCCGGCCCAGCACCGGACGTCCTCCCCGATGACACGCAGCTGGCGATCCCCTTTACCAACGCCACCTTCCCCCGCGTCTCCATCCCTTTCTCCGTCCTTACACAGAACATGCTAGATGATGTCGTGGACTCACTGGGAGACGAAGAGCTCGCGATAGTACCGTACGGCGCCGGGGCAGAGTTCTACAAGGACAACCCGCATGCCAACAAAGAGGTCACCAAATTCCTCCACTCCCTCCTCTACGACACCACTACCATTCGGGTCTCGATGCCAACGGCGAAGTCGAAGCCCAAGCGCCCGTTTGACGGGCCTTGGCTCATGATCCTGACGGGCGCCGGGGACGACCTCAGAAAATTCCTTCTCTGGAACCAGACGTTCTCTATTCACGAGAAACTCACATTCAACGTCATGCCCTTCGACCGCACCATCGAGTCGTGGGTTGTTATGACCATTGACGGCGACGCGGTTAGCAAGGAGAAGGCTGCGATGGCGAAGGTCCTCGGTGCTATCAAGCACCGCCTTTGGAACGACCCGACGTTCCTCAACTTTGTCAACAGGATCTTGGGCGCCGCTGGGGTACCAGGGTCGGGCCGCCAACGAGTTGTCGAGGCCACCAAGACTTTCGACCTCACGTATATCGAGACCGACGACGTCAATGGCAACAATGCACCAGTCTACCAGCTCACCGCTAAGCCGATCACCTCTGACCCGAAGGACCACCGCCAGTGGCTCGGCCTCATACGCAGCATGAGGGGAGGGTACCGGGTCGGCTACGACACCCTCCGCATCGACAAACGCTGGGTCAACTGCACCTGGTGCAAGTCGCAGATGCACCCGGGCCACAGCTGCCCATTCCCCCTCGTCGACGGCTGGCTCGGTATCAAACCCGACAACGCCGCACGCCACGCCGCCCGCATCCAGAAGGAAATGGACAAGGAGGAGGGCAGCAGCAAGGGCAAGGGCAAGAGTGGCGGACGCCCTAGTGGCCGATGGAGCCAAGCTGGTGCCTCCAAGCGCGGACACAAATGGTACTAAATATGATATTCATGAATAACATGCACCCTTTCTGCTCTCGCCGTGTGCAAATCTGAGTATGACAGAACCATCGTACTCCCAGTCAGGGACCTCGTTTTGGGACGAGAGGAAGACGGGGACGTGTCCGCGAGATATAAGCTTGCGCGTCCACGCAACACTAACAACTTGCGATTACGGGTGGCTTAGGATGAGAGGTAGGTCGCAATAGCCAAGGAGTTGGTGGTAAGTCTCTCAAACGACCGAGCTGGCACGATCGTCCCTACTGCGAGGTAGGGGAACCCCAGTGGCTACATGGGAAGTGACACTATTGCAATGTGCCCAGTCCTTACTGACAGCTGCATTGCAATATGGCCAGTATTTCACTGGCCAGTGGCCTATACCCGCAGTGCAATGTATCCGTGAAGAGCTTCCCCTACCGCTTTAGGATGACTGTCACCTGCATTATTTTTCGGCTGTATTCGGCATCCGTCCTCCCTGATCCAAACCAGCCAAAAAGAAGGCGGGACCCATCACTGTCATAGATATTGTCGGCAATC
This sequence comes from Mycena galopus ATCC 62051, assembly GCA_014925785.1. NCBI lineage: Eukaryota > Fungi > Basidiomycota > Agaricomycetes > Agaricales > Mycenaceae > Mycena > Mycena galopus. The sequence continues at coordinate 178,812 of WIQG01000161.1, forward strand.
AGTCCAGCTCCTTCTTCTCGGTATTGGCCCCTCCAGGCTTGGCGCCTTCCCCATCATTTCTCCTCAGGCGCTTTCCCATCATTTTTTCTGAGGATCCCCACCCGCGCACCCCCGCCTTTACATCAACCCGCCCTTCCTCGACGCATCATTCATCATAAATGCCATCAAACAGTCCTGCACCCCGCGATATTGCCCTCCTTCGCTGCCCCACCTTGAAACCAAACCGCCAAATTTTGTACTGCACTTCTATCCAACTCTACCAGCACTTCCTCAACCCAGCCTCTACCCCAGCAATGCTCGCAGAGATCCTGTATCGACGCTGTCAAATGTCAGCCACATCAATTTGTGAAGCACCGGAGGTATCAAATCAGGCACCGATGGTCCTCCCCGTCTTCTGCCGCCCTGATTTCTGCCCTAGCCGGCAAGGTGAATATTTCTATAACTCTATTTGGCAATTCTCACTCAGAACATGGGCCATTTTTGCATACACCTCCTACTTGCAGGGGCTCCGTATCGGCGCGGTCCAATGCCGGGCACATCAATTTGTTGAAGCACCGGAGGTATCAAATCAGGCACCAAGGCGCCAACATTTTTTCTCTTGTCCTTATTTCTGCCCTCCTTGCCAGTGGGGTGAATCGCCATTTAGCATTTCTCATCCAAAGCAAGGGCCATTTGCACATACCCTTTCGAGAGGCCGTTCTTCCTTCCAATCTACTTGAGTTAATTGCAACCGAGGTGTAACCATCACTTCGGTGATATCAAATCGCGATGGACAGTGGACTGACGTCACTCCACCTCGTCCTCCGAATCGTATTTCACCTTTCTCCGCTCTCAACCTTGCATTTTTATCCCTATTATCACACCATCCAGATTCAAAGCAACTCCCACCAAGGACGAGCCCTTTGCTCCCCATCCACTCCCAGCACCGTAAATAAACTTTTGTTACCGCGGCGTTAAATTTCCGTACGCGGCGTCTCGCATCAATTTTCTGCGCATGAGCGTCTCCCCGCCCCGCCCGCTTCCTCGATATGTAGTCCCCGACAATTGCTATAGATTCCCATCACAAAAACCACCAAAAGACATGAAGACAAGAACATTGCAATATATCACTCCAGTGCGTCCTCCTCCTCTCCCTCATAGTCTGGCGGCCCCTCGTCATCATCTTCCCGGTCGGTGTCTGCCATGTCTGCCTCTCGAGGCAAAAGCGCATCGCTGGCCGCGGTTTGTCGTGCAAGATATAACCTACCGCGCTCCCGCCAATACGCCCAATCTTCCTTGAGTTGATCGCACGTTTTCGCTTCGCGATGCGTCTGTTCCAGGGCATATGCCTTGAGCCCTTCTTGAAGCTCGGCGTCAACCTCGTTCTCCCTCGCCACGCTGCGCTCGAGCCACTGCCCCGCTTCCCAATACCCGTATTGAATCGTCCGCCGCATTTCCTCCTCCACTAACACGACGTCTTCATGCCAGCGGCGCATCCGGGCATACGCTTTGCACCATTCAACACGTAGGGCTAGAACATCAATTATTAGCTGATTTGCTTGACAGATCCCGAGTACCCGTACCTTCCACCAGCTCCAGCTCGCTCGGTTCCCCCACTTTGGCGGTATACCAAATCCAGGACAACGTTCGCCTACCTTCGCCTAGCGCGACCACTCCGTACTCTCCCACACCTCCTTCCTCCACATCGCGCAAGTCGTGTACCGCCTCCCGTTGTGCCCTCTCTTCATTTGTCACCGTCCGCTCATTCAACGCCCGGATGTCGTCGTCCTGCAGCACTTGAAGCACCCTCTCCCATTCACCGTTCCCACGTAACCGAGACAACGCGTTCCGCGCGTAGCGATACCGTAATTTTGCCTTGTGGATCTTCACGTTGTTCTGTCGCAAGATGCCTTGACCCCGTGTGAGCGCCCGCTGTCCTGTCGCGTTGCGAAGTCGAAACCGATTGGTCATCGTCCGAACTCGTAAACCCTGGCGCAACGATTCGAGGGCGTCATGGGCCTCGCCTTCCCGCAGGGATGATTCCACCTCCAGCAATCCCTCCGCACAGGCCTTCACCCGCTTCGTGCTGTCCGCGATGTCTGATGGAAGAAACAGCCGAATCGCTTCGGCGTCTCTATCCCCATCCGCATCCCACAGTGCCCGTTGCGATTGTGTCAAAAACCTGCGCACATTCGGCATATACGTCCGCTGGAGCCTGCGGAATGCCTGGATGCGTTTCCGTATCGCTGTGCGTCTCTTGAGGAAGTCATGTTCTTGCTGGGGCGTTGGATTTGTGATAGCCTTCACATCTACGGCAAGGTAACGTCTATTAATTCATATGAGTTCTTTATTCCCTCAGAAAATCATTGATACGCACTGGGACTCTTCGATCTCCAGCCCCATCATAATGAACGTGCTGGGGGTGTCTTCGCGCTCGACCTCGGCGCCTTCGCCACTATGCAACAACTCTTCTTTTGCTAGCTTGAGTCTGATGTCTTTCATTGTGGTCACTGTAAATACGTCAATCATCCATTCTTGGCACACTACAATAACTCACCCTTTTCCTGCACCTCGAACGGTGATGCCGCCCCATCAATGTGCTGCTTTGATTCCCATTCATGAACCCAAGCCTTCCATTTCGCGACCAGGTCAGGTGCCTTCTCTTCCAGCGCGGTATTAAACGCGTCAAACGCGTCCCGATGGGTTTGGCCCTCTGTCACGTTCTCCTTCATGCGTCTCGCAAAAATCCCCCGCCACGCCACCAGTCGTCGCCAGTTGTGGAAACCAAATAAATCCTCCAACGTTGCATGTCGCGTCCCGGGGCCCATCATTTTCGTCGACGCCGCTGCTCCGTTGGTAAACTCCCAATTCTGCTCCACCGTTTCACCGTGTGTTCGACCAGCTCCCCACATCCAGTGGAACGAAAATGGCGAATGACATGGTCTTTTGTGGGGTGGCAGATGGAAGTTCGGCACTTTGAACCATACACGATCACGCGAGATCTCGAAGCGTAACTCGGCGGGAAGTCCAGGTAGGCGTGTCCAGAGTTTCTTGCTGTACTGGCACGCAATGTCGTATGACAGGATTAAATAAAAGATGATCGTGTTGAGAATCGCTGAAAATAAAATGAAGTCCATGTTGCAATATCTAAAGAACGTCAAACCTCATCAATTAACCAAAATAAAAGAACTGACCGTTCCCCCAGCTGTAAATCACCAATCCCATTCGGGCGCCACATATTATGACGGGCGCAAGTCACCCCGCCCACCCCGGTCGTTCGCAGGCCCTTCACGCGCTTCCTATTTGCCAGGAACATCGCCTGGAAACCGGAACAATTCGATATTTCCTCCTCCGACACGTGGTCCCGCAAAAATCGGGTGTACTTGGCGTGATTGACAAAATACCCGAGGCCATCGTCAATTATTGGATCTTGCGCTCCCGTCGACATGTCGCGGTTGATCAAACGAAAATTACAGTCTTGCGCGAGGAAGAGGAAATATTTATATCTAGTACGCATTTCAGAACAACGCTCCTCCTCACTGGGGCGGGACTTACCGTAAATCCTCGGGCATTACATCCCAATTGATATTATTCCAGCCGTCCGGTAAATTCCGCCCATCCTGCGGGCAAGCCCGGCACCGCAAAGCAAGCTCGCCTTGGGCTGTTCCTTGCACCCCGGACGACGAGTGGCCTCTGCCTGCTCGCTTCATCATGAGGAGCATACGGTACTGTCGCACGATATGCCTGAATGAGCGACGACGATCCTTTAATTCAAGTCAGTTACAGCTGGCAAAGTAAAATCAATTGAATTGATCCTACCGGTGGAGGGGTCAGTCCGTCATTATTTGTCAGAAGTTCCAGTGAACGAACGAAATCATACGCCGAGACCTTGCCAAGGCAGTTGATGATCTGAAACAACTTCACCACGGCGAAAGTTGCGCATGTCTGTGGGTCCTTCACCGTGGCGGGCCACCAGCGCATGCGCATTAGTTGTTGCCGATGTTTTACGCGCGAATCGCATTCACAGAATTGCACCCGCACATTGTGGATCCCAGTTACATCGATGACCACGAAATCCTTGTGCGCAGCCCTTGCCGATGGACACGAGTACCCCGGAGGGTGGCCCAGTTGAGTCACCAAACCGAGTTCGTACAGCGAGAGCCGATCGAAATATTCGCCATTCCATTTCTGGAACCACACAGATTTAGCGATGGTGCCGAATAAAAAAAGGATCTAAACGGGCCTCTATCCAATGGGTCGGTAGGCAAGCGTGGTTCTTGACGATGCAAGCTGCGCAGAACATTTCGGGCCCATGACAGACCTGGTTGGCGCACCGGAACAACGGCGAATCCTCCTCGCACGACGCGCAACTCGTATGAGATATGGGTGCACCACGACCCTCCAATCGCAACATCTCCTCGAGATATTCGTCCCTGTGCTCCATCCAGGTCATCATCGGATAATTCTGCAGATCGTTATTATGTTTTCAGTACTTTCCTCTTCACTTTACTGGGTCGTACCGAATTCACGTATTGCTTCCTTTTTTGAACGGGCACCTGCTGCTCCTCCGGAGGCAAAGACAGATCACCCATACTATAGCTGAAGTCGGCAGCTTCCAGGGCAGCGTTCGTTGCTGCATCCTCTTGGTAATATGAGGGTGGCGGCTCCCGAGTCTGCACCACCGCAGGTATTGCGGTCCCTCGACGCCCGTCAGCGGAAATTGATAACACCTCGGAGGCGTGAGGCTGGTGAGTATACATGGTCGGTCGCTTGAGCCCGCGAGGCCCTCCGCCCCTCCCAGGCTGGTTTCTCTTCATCACGTTGACCGGTCGAAATAGAAAATGAGAGGCATAAAAACTAGGACAGCCACCTTCGCTTAACGAGGTTTATTATCTCACACTATTCAAGAACCATTGGGAAATTCACATGGTCGAGCACACCAAATATATTTAGGGAAAGATGCAAATTACAAACGTCAACATCTGTGGGTCAAGGTAAGCTTTGCTTAGAAAAGGGCGGGAAATGTGAGTAATTACCATGAGGCCTCAAATAACTGGCGCTTTGCGTGCGTGCCGATCCCAACCTGAAATTCATGGGGTTATCAGTTCTCAGTTTGGTGAATGTGCCGGGCACCGAGGAATTACTTACCGTCGCGTTGCTTACAACTGGCGAGTAGTCTCGGATTCATCTGAAATTCCCGGGGTTATCAGTACCTTTATATATTCTGGGTTCGGAGAACGTGCCGGAAAAATGTCCTCTGTCGAGTTTTTCTTTAATCCGTGCGTTCCACCTTTCCCGCCGTCGCACCCGCTGATCCCTTCCAGAGTCGAACAGCAACGGCGCGCTCAGGAGCGCCTCATCCACTACGTTGCGGTGATTTCAGCTTCGTTCCACAGGCAAGGATAATTTGTATGAATGTGAATTCGGACTTACTCAGTTTTCAGGCAACAGATTTTGGCTGATAGCATGAGGGCCCGGGTGACAGCGCAATCTCGCTTCCGTAGAAGTGTAGCCCAAGCAATTTACCGATATCTTGAAGACCTTCAGGATATAGACATCATGCGTAATACGGTATCGTACGATATTGGTTGCCAGTACCCGCGTATGGTGGCTGAGAGGATACGGAGTCTGGAAGGCGGCACATAGGGACAGCTTCAGTTGTGTAAGACCCTACATAGTGATTTTCTGAATGCGCAAAATTGTGATACCAGAACAGACCATCGTGGTGAGTTTTTGCCCGCGTATGGTCACACACGTGCTGTCCTGTGACAGGTGACAACGCGTCTCTGGCCCTTACCGTGCAGTTCCAGCTGGCCATTCCACAATTTCCATCACACTATAGGTTTTCTTTGGATAACCCAGACAGTGCACTCATCTTGTATCTTGGTGCTCCAGGACAGAAAGGCAAGAACGAAATGCCGCCAAGAACAAAGACAAGCATTATCCGAAATGGCCCGCTGCTAGGCGCTGTTAGGCGAATCTGGCGCTTGCAGATCAGCACCATATGGATGTGAAACCCGGACCTGTGTTCTACAAAAAGCAGATGAACCGCCCGAGGGAATAAATGTGTGTGTCAGGCCAAAGCTCGAAGCAGGCATGAACCGCGCGAGGTTAGAAGGTGAATACGCGCCACGTTAGAGCTAGCTTGAAGCAGACCAGACGGGTGGACGTGCCAGAGCCACGGCGTGCAGGGAAGTGCCCGGGTGTGAAGTCCCGACATGGTTATCTCGCTTGCTTTCGTTCGGGCTTGTTCGGACACCAGACTGGCGGGCGTGCAGGGAAGTGTGCGGGTGTGAAGGGTCGACATGGTTATCTCGCTTGCTTTCGTTCGGGCTTGTTCGGACACCAAATCTCTGGTTTTCATTCAGACACCAAACCAACCGAGCATCTCGACATTGCTGTATCAAGACAACTGCAACTGGATTCCTGGCGCTCTGTTATGGTGTGCGCTTCGGTTGGGCGAGGATCTGGAATGCAGGGCCTTGCCAGAAATCTGCAGTGGTTGTGGACTGGATGTAAAATCACGAACACGCGCAGAAATCATAAACATAACAACATCACGAACAATGAAGAATGAAAATCACGAACATGCCACAACTCACGCTAATGAATCACGAACAAGTCACTCTACTCAATCACGAACATCAAACTGACCCAAATCACGAACATATTGTTCATTCCAATCTCAACTACAACTAAAATCAGAATGTCTTCTACACCGGCCCCGCCTGACGCCGCCAAATCCCCTGCACGCTCCTCACACGCGGAGGCACAAGCAAAATACCGTCTCAAACACGTCGAGGCTGAGAGGGACAAGGCTAGAGAACGGATGCGTAGGTAATTATTATACAGTTATTCGTTCTAAGTTTTTAGCTCATATCCATGTCAGATTGCGCGAGAAACGCAAGAACCAAAATCACGCGCAGTCGCCTGAGCGCAACTCGAGAGGTGAGACGTATGAAAAATTTATTGCGCGGTCAAGAGCCGACTTGTTTGCATCGTGGGTTCCTGTGCTCACGGTACCGCAACAGCTGACCTTTTGTGCAAGACAAGAATTTCAGGAATTTCGCGAGTATTGCGACAAGGTCATGGTCGATCGTGTCTACTGCAAAAATCTGCAGGAAGTTGCGGACTTTGAGGTTTTCCTCAGTCGGAATCCATGCGTCGAAGATCTCGGGCCCAACGGCGATTGGTACATCGAGCATTTATGGGATCATCGGGAGGACCGTTTTCCAGAGTGGAGGGAAGAATTGGCCGACTTTCGCGACGTCGTGGCTGAGCATACCCCGGAGGAGTTGGACCGCATGCAGCTGGAAGTGCGGTCCCATCAGCGCGACCGTTACATTATCCGGGCGAGAGGAGGCTTTTAGTGTATTTAGCAGAATCGGCCAAGTGCATTAAAATTCCCTTGAGATATGTATGATACATCACAGCATTAAGGATGACGGTGCCTATGCCTACGATGCCCGCAAAAATGAGAGCTCCCGATCTGGTGGACGTCGAGAAGGCGCTGGTGGTGGCAGAATGGCACGTTGCGTCCCATGCTGCGCAGGCCACGTCGGACGCGCCTCGCTCGCCCTCCCAGATTATGAGGGGTGTCCCACGCGGCTAAACCTCCCGCAGCGCCAGTACCTCACGCAGCGCCAGTACTCCATGCGGCAACGGCTTTCAATCCCACTCCGTCGGTGGATGCATCGTCGTGGAGCCAAGCCGATAGGTAGTCGTCAGTGGAAAAGAAACCCACTGGGTCAAACAATATAAATAATAATAAAATTATATAAAACTGGTAACATACCAGCCTCGGTGTACATCTGCTGTGCAGCGTCTTGGGCGTCGGCGAGGGCGACGCGACGGAGATAACACGCGTGCGAGCAGGCTGGGATTGGAATCTGAGAAAAGTCTCCAAACCCGGAACAGCGATTAAGCGGCTCACCAACTTGAAGATGGCCAATGAGACACGAGGCCTGAAACAAGGGTTTGGTTCACGTGAAATCAGCAAATTTCCTTTTTGGAGAAGCACCCACCTTTAATTTCTCGCCCTCACCTTTGATTTTCGCCCTCCCTTGTCGCAGATATGAATGCACCGAGAACGCCAGCTAAAGGTCTACGCCGCACCAATATGACGGTGGAGGAAATGATTCCTGACGTATTCGATGCCAACCACGATGAGCGGTTTTGGTGCGTGCCGCGGCTGCACGATACTGCTAGTGAGAGCGAGGGCGGGGGTTACCCGATGTACCTGGTGACGCAGGGACGTCAGGTGGGCATCTGGCACAACTGGTGAGTAAATTTGTGGCAATGCAAGCAGTGCGGGGCGACCTACTGACAATATTGATTAGGACCGTCGTCAAGGCCATGACTACCGGATACGCCAACAGTGCCTACTGCGGTCACAAGACGGTGGAGGGCTGCATTCGCGAGTGGCAGTGTCATTGCTTGCTGGGGGTGCACCCCCACCCGGCCGATCCCCAGCATGCCCGCGATGTCCCCAACATCGAGTCTCCCAAGAAGAAAGTCGCGTCGCAAGTGAGAATGACACCCGCCGGACCGGCGCGCGTGGTCGTTGGTCAATTACAAGTAGACCTGTGCGTGAAATATCCCAGTGACATCAAAATAGGACGCTGACTCAGAATTTAGGCAGGAATTTTGCAGGCCCAATCTCCCCACTCAATTGAACGAGGGAGGCAGCGTCACGGACTGGGAAACCATCTCGAGCTGCTCCAGCGTCACCGCATCCAATTGGGCGGAAGTGCCGGCTGACGGCCGCTATTTCGCGCTTTGGCGGGGCAAGGTTGTGTACAGTGATCGGTAAGGGACCGGGAAAGGGGATTTTTTTTTGCTGATATCTTCGACAGGTTAGCGGCCAAGAGTGTTTTTCACAATGCCGAGGCCCAGGGAGAACTGCCTTGTATATTGTCGACCAGTCTTTACGCCGAGGCGCAGGCTTTCTCCGAGGGTGTGCATTGGATTGAAGATTAACTTACATTGAATTACATCGGATTTGCTTCGAAAAATTAAAATGAAATTGATTGTTTCCCTTGTGCAATAAGGGGTATCAGTGCGTGAGGGTAGACGCATGTAGCCTTGCCTTAATGATCTGTGATGGTCCAAGGATGAGGATGGAGACGGACAAGCGATTAACCCACGTGAAGCATTTTTTGTCTCGAAACCGAATGGACGAGCAGACAACATCTACGCCGCCGGGAAGCCCTCCGCCCCCACCCACGTCATGTTCATTTTCTGTGGCTCCAGCTGACTGCCCACCTGCGTCGGATGCGCCTGCTCTGGTGAAATCACAGAAGGGGAAAAAAAAAGCGCGGCGTCACAAGAAAGGGGAGGACAAGCAGGTCCCAGGGAAAGAGTCGTGGGTGCACGGCACGAAGTTGACCTTCTTCGCGGGAAGGAAGGCCGAATATCTTGCGGCAGCCGAGAAGGCCAGCACAGTCGACAAGACGGCAATTGGCGACTTCTATACCAAAATGACGCGGCTTTACGTGCTTAAGTACACTTACGAGTTGGGGGATGACGAGGACCTGGCCGTGGATGTCGAAGATCCTATGGATGAAGCTGCCAACACAGTGGTGCACAACAAATTTGTCACTCCCGAAGAGGCAGCAAATTTTAAAATCGTACGCACGGTATGTGGCATCAAGCTAATGAGTGACTGTCATTAACAGAGCCGTGCTTGACCCAGCGCATCGGCGACTGGTACCGGCGCAAGTACGGCGGACTACTGAAGAGCGATGAGACCGCCTTCAAAGAGCTCTTCACTGGCGTCCTGGATGATGCACCTCCGAAGCCAGTGCGCGGCCAACTCGTGCATTTCTACTCTCGAAAGTACTTCGAAACACGAGTGAAGCCTGTGTACGAGGCGCGGAGGGATGCCCTCAAAACACACGCCAAATACACCGGCGAAAAACTGCCAGCTGCGTTGGCGCTCCAGAATGAGGTAACAAAAGAAGTTTGGGAGGGCGAGGCGCCCGCGTTCCGAGACGAAGTTAAGCTAGCGTGGGAGCGGGAGCACCAGGTGGCCATGAAGGCCTGGGAGTGGTCTTTGGCGGATAGCCCGACGCGAACACCAGAGGAAATGGCTGCGTAAGTCGCCAGCTGTTATTATTGGACCTTCCTTCCTGATGCGAGCGCGTTAGGTCACTGGAAAACGCGGCATTTTATCTGCAGCCCTTTGTAGACTCGATTCAGGAGCGTTTTGGCATGACGGTATCTCTGCTGATGTGCGGACCAATTGGGAAACGCGGAGGGGCGATTGGAGTGCAAAGGTGAGCACGATGACATTTGTGACGCTCATGTGATTGAATAATTGTAAATACAGTGTACACGCTGGAGAGAGCAAGGGGCTCGTGGGGCAGAAATGGCCGGAATGGGACAGACTTGGCTTTGCGGAGGTGGAATCGCGAATGCTCGAGTTCGGCAAAGAATGCTTTTGTAAGTGATGTAATATCGATGACACGAGCAAGATAGCTAACAAATCGAGCATAGCTGAGGCAGAGTGTCGTGCGCGGGCAGTCGGGTCCGGGTCCAGTCTTGTACATGAACCGCCAACGTCAACGTCGGGAGCCAGGTCAAGTGGTGTCGCAGGCGATGAAAGTCGCCGCGCTGGGAGCGAGCGCAGCAACAATGGCAACGTCGGGGAAGGAGCCGAGCACGGTGGTAGCACCAGAATGGAAGAAGCCAACGGCAGCGGCAACGGCAGCGGTACCCACGGGGCCGGAGACGACCAAGGCGGCGCCCGAAACGACCACGGTGGCGCTGGAAGTAACCACGGCAGCGTCAGAGACGACCACAATGGTGCTGGAGACAACCACGGCGGTGCTGGAGACGACCATGGCGGCGCTAGAGATGACCACGATGGCGCTGGAGGTGCTCACCGCGGCGCTGGCGCTGGAGGTGACCAGGGTGGCATTGGAGACGATCACGGCGGTGGTGGAGGCGCTGATGACGTAGATGACGACGCACGACGTCTCCAGGGCGAGATTGATGGGCTTTGGGCGCGTGGCGATCGTAGCAAGTGGACAAAGGAGCTGAAGAATGCCCATGCCGGGTTTGAGCGCGGTAGAACGTGGGGGATAACCTGGGCCCGCTGCGTCGCAGCCTTCTTCGATTTCGAAGCGGCCCATGGGTACAGTGAGGTGAACGTCCAGAATGAGACGACGTCGCGACCGCCGGTGATCGGCGAATGGCTGGCACGAGGGAGGGAGTGGGACAGGTGGATGGTGATTGGCTTCGTGGCTGAGTGGGTGCCAAGCTGGTGGACGTGGTGGGCATCCCTGCAGCCGAAGGAGCGAGTATATGTCGACGGGGAGCTCAGCCGCTCAGACACGATAGATTGGAGTACGCTCGCGCACCTGCACGGGAAGAACGGTGTGCTCATGGTGATGGCGTCGTTGCTGTGGTGGGGGGACCACTACGCCGATGGCATGCATCCAGAGGAACGAACGAATTGGCTGAAGGCCGTGGAAGACGTGACGTGGACGCTGGAAGAGCTGGGAAAATCGGGCTGCATCGAAAAGTGAGTGCCGGTATGGTCAATAAAGCACGAATTAACACACCAGTGGATGTACAGGGTGAAAGAGAAGGCTAGGGAGAAGGCTGGAGACAAGAGGAAGCGAGTCCGGGGTGGGACAGAAGATGCGACAGGGTGCGGTGCATATAAATGTTGGAGACCAAACTGACCAAACACGATTTAGGGCAAAGAGAGTCAGGCGAAGCGCACGGCGTGGGCCGGAAGTGGTTGAGGGCCGCAGCACGCGAAGCCGGTGGGTGGTTTTGAATGATTTATGGACATAACTCAACGAAACATATGCAGGGCACGGGCGAGCTCCCCGAAAGGTACAGGAAAAGAAAGAAAACTTCGAGGGCGTAAGGGACGGTAATGCAAAATTCTGGTAGTACATACCGTGAATGAGCGCCGCTTGCTTGTCTTGAATAAGAAAGTTGGACACGAGAAACGAAAGAGAACACTCAGTGAGAAAGGATAACCTCGGGTGAGGCGCACAAGTCCGCAGTTCACATGATTGGTTCTATGATGGGCCATCACTACGTACGTATAGGGAGTCAAACTTGGACTTGCAAGTGCAAGTCAAAGTCGCCGGATGACGATGTGCTGAGAATTCCGCACAATGAAGGAAGAGGGGTCAATAAGATTACTGATAAGGACAATTTTAGGTGCCGCGGAATGCTGAAATAGTGGCTGCATGGTGCATTGGCAAATGGAATGGGGCGGGGGAGGGAAGGGCATCGGAGGGCGGGGACGTGCACTGCGACAATAGGCGGTAATGATAGGCGAGAGCGGGGAGCGGGGAGCGGGGAGCGGGGAGCGGGCAGGGCGGAAATAAGGATCGCCCTGATACGCGGATGAAAACAAACAAACAATTTTTGAGTACGCCCTATACATCAATCCCCGATCAAAACCGAGCGCAATCAGGAATTGCGAGATAAATAGCCGAGGAGGATTAATGCGCCCTGATACGCGAATGAAAACAAACAAACAATTTTTGAGTACGCCCCATACATCAATCCCCGATCAAAACCGAGCGCAATCAGGAATTGCGAGATAAATAGCCGAGGAGGATTAATGCGATCAATGCATCAAGTAGGCCGGGCGGTAGTTTAGATCAGGATACAGGAAATAGGCCCTTTTAGGGCATTTTTGCGGCCCAAAAATAAAAAATTTCGGCCAGGCAAACCCAAATAGGTAGGTGCTGAGCCTTTACGGACACATTGCAATGTAGGTATTGTTTACTGACCAGTAAGCAGTGGGCGACATTGCAATACAGTACCTTGTAATCACTGGGCACATTGCATTAAAGGTACAGTTACTACATCCAGTGGAGCCGTGCCTTCACCCAAATGGACACGCGGTACACTGGGGGCTGCAAGCACCCCGCACAGATCCCCGGGGCCTAGCTAGCCTCGGGGGGAGCACTTAATTGCAACGAACACTAACAATATTAACAACAATATATTAGAAACTATGGGTACATGGACACAGGCAAACGGACAACCACGGGCAGGCAGCTCCAGAGGGGGCGCCGGTCCGACCGTCGGCCGCACCCCCAATGAAGGATCTCCTGTTTTCGGCGACGGACCTGCGACGCGCGGCCAACGGGAGCTCGGGGGTGAATATTCGACGTCAATGGATACCCCGGGTCAGGAACGACGGCCCGCCGCATCTGGACCAGTCAGGTCTCAGAATTCCGCCCATCGGGACGGAGGTGCTCAGTCAGAGCACCAACCGCAGTCAGCGGCACCTTCACAGTCAGTGAATGGACGGCAGAACTCGCCTCCAGCGCAGTCAGCGCATACCTCGCAGTCAGCGAAAGGCTCGCAGCAAGCGAGACAACTGAATAACCAGTTGCGGGGAAGAACGGCCAGACGCCACCCCGAAGTGCACAACCCCGACGTCGGGGGTGCTCCGGCACCACAGCAGCCCAACCCTGATCAAAGGAATGGCGAGCCGCGAGGAGACCAGGACCAGGATGGCGAGCCGCAAGGAAACCAAGACCAAAATGGTGTTGCGCCAGAAGAGAGGCGGCCAAACCGCCGCAATCGAAGAGCGGCAGAGAGACTCTCAAAGAAAAACACTAAAGCAGCGATACGGGTTGCGTCATTCAATATAAATGGATGGAAAGCTACAGGCGCACCTCAACCCAAGTGGAACGAAATAAACCAGATGATGAGGGAGAAACGTATAGGAATACTCCTGGTGCAAGAAGCCCATCTAACAGAAGAACGCCGAGTTAGAATTGAGACACTCTTCAAGAAGACGCTGAAAATCTACCACTCTGAAGACCCGGATAAACCCACAGGGAAAAATGGAGTGGCAATAGTCCTCAACCGGCAACTGACAAACATCAACGACGTGAAAATAACGGAGATTATCCCTGGACGCGCAATACACATCAGAACCAACTGGCACAGGGAAGAGAAGATAAATGTGCTTGGGGTCTACGCACCAAACGACATGGCCGAGAACGCTGAATTCTGGAAAGATATTGGAAGCTTCTTTGACGCGCATGCAAATGTCAAAAAACCTGACATCATGGCGGGTGACTTCAATGTGGTGGAGGACGCCATTGACCGACTCCCTACTCCCACGGCAGAGAATATTGCAGCTACCTCAGCTGCTGTCGATGCGCTAGATGACCTTAAAATAAAACTCAATCTCAAAGATGGGTGGAGAGACACTTTCCCGACCACGAAAGCGTACACGCACCGGCAACCAGGGTCCCAAGCCCGACTTGATAGGGTATATGTAACCCCAGCCATCCTGGCCACCGCAAGAGAGTGGAAAATCGAAACCGCTGCGATCATCTCGGACCACAAAATTGTCTCAGTTCAAGTAGCGAGCGATAAAGCACCAGACCGAGGGAAGGGGAGATGGGCTTTCCCGAAACATTTGGGGAAGGATAAAACCCTAGCAAAATACATGCACGAGCGGGGTCGGGACGCCTTGAGCCAAGGGGATACACTGGCGGCAAGGACAGAAGATCACAATCAGCAAACAATATATGCGAAATTTAAACGGGACATAATGGATAAAGCAAGATACCGCGAGAGGATTGCTATCCCCAAGAGCGAACTAAAACAGCGATCACTCGAGCAAGCCTTGGACAGAGTAAACAACGACCCCAGCATGCTGGAAGAGGAGAAAATGAAAGCAGCGGATGAAATCGAAACAAAGATAGCGAATGTCGAGAAAGCGCGACAACAAAAAGCCAGAACGGCGGCAGCGACCCGGAACCGAATTGAAGGGGAGACAATGTGTGCACACTGGTGCAAATCGAATAAGGAGGCGAAACCCAGAGATATGATATACGCACTCCGGAAACCCGTTGAACCAGATGCTGACCCGGATACACCTCCCCAGTACGAAAAAGACTCCAAGAGGATGGCAGAATTGGCGAGAGATTACCATGAGAAGCTCCAGGTGGACGACGACCCTCCAGATGAGCTCTTCCGAGAACACAAGATCAAAGAGGTTCTACGGAATATTACCACCGAGACGAGCGACGAGCATGTCGAAATGATGAGGAGACGACTCATGGAGAAAGATGTGGAAGAAGCCCTGAAACTGTCTCAGAACAACCGGGCAGCTGGCCTGGATGGGGCGACATACGAGCTGTGGAAGACGCTGCACGCGAGATACATTGAGGATCTCCGGTGCAATCGGCCCGCCTTTAACATCATAAAATTAATGACAAGAGCGTTCAACGATGTCGAAGAGCATGGGGTCGTTCCGAGCACAAACTTCTCAGAGGGCTGGATGTGCCCAATCTACAAAAAGAACGACAGGAATGAGGTCGCAAACTACAGACCGATCACACTGCTGAACACGGACTACAAGATAATGACCAAAGCCTTGGCGATGAAACTCGCGAAGGTGGCACCAATTCTGATACATAAAAGCCAAGCTGGCTTCATCCCCGGGCGGAAAATAACTGACCAAACCATGTTGATACGCCAGATGATGGATTATGCCGAAGCGACAGAGAAGAACGGGCTGATAATTGCACTGGACCAGGAAAAAGCCTACGATAAAATAGCGCATGACTACCTGTGGAAAACTCTTGAGGCGTTCAATATCCCAAAGGAATTTATTAACACTGTGAAAGGGTTATACCGAGATGCGGAGACGAAAGTGGTCATTAACGGGCACCTGAGCTCGAGATTCAAGGTAACAAGAGGGGTGCGTCAGGGCGATCCCATGTCGTGCATTCTCTTCGACCTTGCGATTGAACCCCTGGCGGCCTCACTCAGGAACTCAACCCTTCGAGGCTACAGTATCCCTGGCTGCGAGGAGAAATTGGTAGCAAACCTGTTCGCAGATGATACAACAACCTTCCTATCCGCGGATGACGAGATTGAGACACTCCAGGCCTCCTTGATGACTGGTGTATAGCAGCGAAGGCAAAATTTAATATTGCAAAGACAGAAATAATCCCTATAGGAACGCAGCAATATCGAGTTAGGGTCACAACGAGTCGCAAAACTAAATGGACGCACGATGAAATCCCGGAGCATATGCATATCGTAGAAGATGGAGACTCCGTGCGAATCCTTGGGGCATGGTTCGGGAATGAGACAGAGCAGGCCCAACCATGGGGACCAGTCCTAGAGAAAATAGACTCAGCGCTGGAGAACTGGAGCCACAGCCATCCATCCATCGAGGGAAGAAAGCTTATAATCCAGATGGTTGTCGGCGGAATGACGCAATATCTGACGCAGGTCCAGAGAATGCCTAAGGAGGTAGAGAAGAGACTCGCGAAGAGGATCCGTCAATACATGTGGAAAGACCAGGAAAGAGGAGCTGTCAATGAACAGACTCTAAAAGCACCGGTTACCGAGGGAGGACGTGATCTGCTGGACATAGAAGCAAGAAACCAAGCCATCGACGTAATGTGGCTCAAGTCCTACCTGGAACTCGGACCAGACAGGGCTCTGTGGGGATACGTCGCAGACGCCATATTTGCCATCAAGGTACCTGGCTCGCAGGAGAATGTTGACGAGAAAGTAAGGATCAACCCATTCTTACAGTCCTGGAAGACAAGCAGTGGCGCAAAGTCGAAGATTAAACCAGAACTGAAAAGCTTACTAGACACCGCGCGATCCTTCCAGTGAGGCCGGAAGGACTGGCCTTCTCGAAGGAAATCATCCGACAAATGCCTATATTCTTCCACCGAGAAGCAGACCCCGCGATCAGAAGAATGAACAGCTCAAGAGCGAGTATCTGTCTGCGAGACAGACACAGGATGCGCCTGGTGGGTGACGCCGAAAAGATAGCGTCAGGTAAGAGGGTACATGCACACCAAAACAGTGCAAACTGCAATTGTGATAACTGCGAGGACTGCAGGGATGAGCTCGGGTGCGCAGACCCAAATGGATGCTATAAGAGGCAGAGCAACTCCTGGATCAACTGCCGTATAAGTGGGACCCACGAAAACGGCAACCAGAAGACTATGAAGTACCCGAAGATAATGATGCCGATGACGATGGCTGGATTGTCTTCGACAGGCAGGTAACCGTAACGGGAACCTCACAGAGATTTCAGAATATTCACTGAAGGGAGGTGACAAATGAGGTTCACGATATGAGGCTCGACGATACCTTTGCGACAGAGGAAACCTTGAGAGTGGATGGACTATGCCTTAATAGTGGACATGACAATGCCGGAGCAGAAGGTGGTGTCTTCTATGAAGAGGACCACCCAGGAACAGAGCACACGTCTGCCAGAAACCGTAGAGCAGTCAAAACAGACCGCGGAAATGGTGGCGATACTTGAGGCTGCTAGCGGGGCTGATGAAGATGCGAACATCGCGATTGAGTGCAACTCAAAACATATCATTAACACGGTGACCAAATACAGACAGCGACGGGAAGACCAGGGCTATATAGGGGTCGCAAACAGGAATGTCGAAAGAGCGATGGTCGCAGCGCTTCGGCAGCGAAAGAGAAAGACCAAAGTCAAACGCGCGGAGGGACGTAATGACCACGGGCGAGGCAACGGCGCAAAAGTGAAGGCTGATGAGGGTGCTAAGAAAAACGCAGCAGATGAAATTGATCTGAGCGTACCGCCAACCCTGAACGTGACAGGCGCCAAGCTCTCCGCTATGACCCAATCACTAGCGTACAAAGCAATCCGCGAGCGCAAAATGAAAGCCAAGCTCAAGAAGAGAGAGCGGACGAAGGCAAACATCGAGCGAGCCAAAGCTGAAGCGGAGGATAACTTCGGCTTCCAACCAACTGAGGCTAAAATTTGGAAATCAATACAAAGCAAAGATCTGTCAAGGCAGACACGTTATTTCCTGTGGATGACCACGCACGACGCGTACATCGTAGGATCACATTGGCTGAGAGACACAAACTCACCAGAAAAGCAAGAACGCGCAGAATGTGGACACTGTGGTACAATTGAATCCATGGAGCACATTCTCTCGCAGTGCGAGATACCGGGCCAGGCAGAGATCTGGAAATTGGCGAAAGGATTATGGACCAAGAGAAACCCGAAGTGGGCATGGCCAGGGATAGGAACAATAATATCCTCGGGCCTAGCGGTCTTTAAGGACGAGAAAGGCAAAGTTAATAGTGGGGACGCACGACTATACAGGATACTGATGTCGGAATCCGCGTACCTGATCTGGAAACTTCGATGTGAGCGACTTATGCAGAACAATGGGACCCACCCAACTACTATGGAGATCCACAACCGGTGGATAACAACCATGAACGCACGACTTCAATTAGACTGCAATATGACGGAGCGGAAGTATGAAAAGAAAGCTATCCCGCCCAAAACTGTCCTCAAGACCTGGAAGGGTCTACTGAAAGATGAGGATATGCTCCCGGACGACTGGACCGGGAGCGCTGGGGTTTTAGTGGGTATGGAGCCGAGGCGACAGCAGGGAGGATGAGGCGGAGAGGTAAGTATGGGGGTGATCCGCGGGGGCTGTGCCGGCTATGTCATGAGTCCCACACTCAGTGCGTAATGCATTTCCACAGCGGTAACTACTACAAAATTCCGGGGTTTCTAGCTTCCCCTCGGATACACCTTCGCCGGGCAGGCTAAGTCGACTATGTCGACTGACACCTAGCCAATTAAACGCGCCACCAAAAAAAAAAAAAAAAAAAAAAAAAAAAAAAGAGCAACCAGTGCGGCGAGCGCGTTGCCTGCGGCAACGTGCTCGCCACATGTTGTGGCAGTGGGCTCCGCCCCCTCCACGCTTGTTGGCCGTGTTTGGTAGCGCCTTCCCTAGCTTAGATCATCAGTTGTGCTTAGCCAGAGCCTTATCGAGTGCTTTGCACGCGCCCCCAGCGATTCGGAGCGCTCCCGGCTAGTCCAATGTGTTGCTCATTGCAGGCAGACTGGTGACGAGTCTAGCTGATTCTGTGATGTGCCGACAAACATGATCCTCAGAAAGTGAGGAATATTCACCAAAATTCCCTTCAACTCACGAATTTTCACAGAATGTGATCAAACTCACAACCTTTCACAGAAACAAGAAGTGACAAAGTGACAAAGGTGGCGCGGACTCGTCTTATCCATACCCTCAACCATTTTAAATTGGAACCTCGTGTCATCAAACGTGAGTTTGAGTGTACGAGTGCCAACGTCAGCCTCTACCGATGTCGCCGCAAATCGTAGCCACTGCAAAAAAGGTTTCGCGCAGATCCGAAGCCGCCGGACGAAGGAAATTCCATATCCATGAACTGGCAGCTGATGGATTTCCGAAGGAGGCATTGATAGTCGTTGGTGGGGTGTATAATAAGTATTGGAAGCAAACAGAGAACGCGTGTTTATCATCCAACCTGTCCTGCTCTTCTCCCGAGTCCGTGTTCCCTGCCTGCCGGCTAGCTGGGCCGAGTCCAGCCTCGTTATTGTGGATTGGAGACGAACTCAACGCCACTGCGAAACTATCTCCAGGTGTGGGAAATTGGCAATTGAGCCGCGGCTGACGACGCTGCCTGGCATGACGGTGATGGCATTAATACAATCATCCAATCGTGCTTCTCATCAGCTTCAAACCACGGAGCCCAAGGCCACTGTTTTGCGGAATAATATCACAAACCCAGGATGCAGGACATGCTTTGAAGTCAGGGCTCCGCCAACAAAATAACATCGAACCGTTCAACCCCCAGGGCGAAAAGGACTGGCACAATTAGACGAACCCATTCCACCCAATATCATTATGTGGATTTAAATATAAAGTTGAACAGCCCCCACCTGAAACTATCATCCCTTCGAATGTTCATCGCAGTCAAAATTATTTTTTACCACGGTGGACGAAGGCAGACACATTTTTGTTGCCCATTCCTCGGAGTCCCTACTGCGGCTTGCTCCGTCTTGAGGATGGGGGGAGAAGCGGAGAGGTCACACTTGGGTATCATCAAGCCGGTCGCTGAACACTGGACATTCAGCTAGACTACTGACGCGCCGCCGCAAGTCGGAGGGTCAGTCAACGGCTAAAGGAAAATGGTTTCTTCCATCCAGCTGTCGCGATCATGATTGGGCAAGAGAAAGTCATGGCCCATCAAGCGTGTCGATCTTGTCAGTAAGACACCCAACTGTAACTGTGATAGCATTAGTACCATCAGGGCTGATCTTGTTGTTGTTCAGCGCCCCAAAATCCATTCAATTACCTTATGCGCCTGTCCATCGAACGGTACCTAACGGCTAACGCACCTGTGCATTGGTCACGTACCAGCTGAAAGGCAATGCAATTCAAATCTACAGCTGAGCTAAGAGGGTTCGAAACGGAAAGAGGAAGTACAGACTTACAGTAAGTATTGGGGCGACAATCAAAATAGCGGTTCTGAGCACTGATATACAATCGGAAGGGCGTATTTGCGTCCATTATAAATATGTAAGGTGTAAATATCCGATAGATAGATGATAGTCTAAATGGTGAAAAAGTCACAAAACAAACGCTGCAGACTGAGTTCGGAACCACCGAGAAGAGCGGGGCACAACCGCGCCGATGTAGCTAATGCTTGCCGCGCGGCTTGACTTTGCTCGGCGCCATGGTGTTCGGGCGTGGCCTTCCGTTGACACGGTAATATACCCCACAGGCATTACATACCTGCTCCCCGTCCTTGTTGCGTCGCCACACGCTCGTCTTGCGCGCGCCACATTCGCTGCACTGCGGCCCGTCTCCCCGGATTGGTGGCTCATCCTCATCCTCGTCATTGTCCACGTCGATAAGAGCCTGTGGGCGAGGCTCGTGGCGCTGCTGCTGATACAGCCCACACGCGTTACACAAAGTGCGCTGCGTGGTAGGGTCGCGTCGCCAGAGTGGTGTGCTCATCTTTCCGCAGTTGTAGCATTGCTTTATGCTGGTGCCAGGATCGGGCCCTTGGAAGTTCGTATATTGCCCCGCATATGGACCAGGCACGCTACCACCGTAGGAGTAGCTGGCTGGGGGATGGGTGGTGTTATACGAGGGGGTGGAAGAGGAGTAAAACTGCGGGTGGGATGGAGGATACTGCATATTCTGTGCAGTGGTGTTCGAGTACTGGGTGCCCGATCCCGAGGTGTATGGGGTGGCGGGATACTGAGCGCTGGTGCCGTTGGAGGTGTAGCCCGATGCGCCGCCACCGTATACCGGCGCGTCATAACCACCGTGGTACGCCTGCGGGGAGGAATGTCCATGGTTCACCGAGGCCTGTGCGTACACCTGGCCTCCGCGATTATTTTTCGGTGGGGAGCTTGATTGGTAGTTCATAGGCACTGTACAGACGCGTAAGTACGTGTCGAAATCGCAAATCGGAACGTACATACCGGCATTCTTGAGAGAACTATAACTGCTGATACGAGCACCGGAAGAATGGGAGGAATAGCGAGGGTCAGTCATGCTGTGGTGTATTCGGTAGAGTCAAATTGGAGTCGTGCTGTTTCGAGTTGGTGGTACAGATTCTCATCGTTCGCGTTCCTCCTTATACGCGTCCGAAGGAGTCAAAATTGACTTGACTAGGATCCGTTTTCCGGAGCGACGGAGCAGGTAATTCTTTGCCTGAGAATCTTGCGCCTTTGACACGCCGTTGACATAAATGGACAGTGTTTCAGATTGATGCGTTTTTGCTAAATGGAGAGCCTTCCATCACATAATCATTTTCAGAATCAGCACCAGAGTTGCAGCAGAGTGGAGAAGCATCAACTAACACGGAAGCAAGGTTGCGCGTGATTAACACAGGATATAATAGCACAGCGGAGCGCACGTCACAGTTTGCAGCTTGAGAGTGCTCGCGAGTTTACGACAGTGATTTAGTTGGTATGGGCAGGGCAAAAGCCTCATAATTCACAGCTACAAGTCCCATCAGCGGGTCCTGCGAAGAGTCCCCAGTAAGCGAGTCAGAAACTGAAGGCCAAGAAAGAGCTGGGCGCACCACAATATTTCGCAATTCGGACCGCGCGATAACGAGTAATGAGGACTCACCGTGACGCATGCCGCATGCCGAGTCACAGGTGCGTCGAAATAGGCTGCGGTGTCATGTCAAATGCCGGCGATCTCTTTAGGCGGCGAATAAATAGACTCACAGCCGGCGAAAGCTGTTAGTGCTCTGAAGGTGAATACCTTCGTCGAATTACGCGGTCTACTTTGGACAGGAATGTATCCTGTGAAGATGCGCGAGCACAATTTGAGATGCAGAGATTGGCGGAGGTTCCATTGGGAGTGAAGGAAATGCCCCGAACAATATTCTTTGGCGCGACGACCAAAAGGCAACGTTTTCCTGGTGCATCCGATATTGCATCTGACGTACGACGGACCTCTCATTGCTGGAAGATCTGCAGTGATTCAGCATCTGCATGAGGAAACGTGATGACGTGTCGCCCCCAACGGTTATGATCATACCTTGGGTGGACGAAAATCAACGAGCGCAGACCACGGTGATCGTCGTCGGGAGCGGAGAAACTGTAGATCCTTCAATTGACCGAAGAGTCATCGTGTGAGTCAGGTGGTATCCAATAGAGCAAAGAGGCGGGAAACCTGATAGCGACGAGATGCTTGCTAGCGCGCCTCTAGGACCCGACAGTGACATAAATTTTCATTTACCTGTCCGACGTCAGTGCTGTGTGCGCGCCGGAACCGTCGAGACTGTTGATATCTCTCTTTTCATTGATGCGTGGCTTTGCAGGACAAAAGGCGGTGCGTCGGCCTTGACCCCAACCCACCACAGCCATATCGCAGCGACACCCAGGTTTCTCCACCAAGCAAGGACAGAATGTGACGGATTTCAACGAGCCAGGTGGCTGCTAATCGTCGCGACATTCATTGGTGGTGGCGGTAACTGGGAGAGCTTTGATGCAATGAAAGGATCATAGGATGGCATCACGGCATCACGGCATCACGGCAGCAGCGGGCATAACAACACCCGGTTCAACGTCGTTGTGCACATGTTTCTACATGTGCTGAAGACATTGAACGTCTGCAAATCATCCAAGGACAACGTCCACCATCCCAGCATGCTAGCATCGTTGAACGTCACGTCAGCGTCTCAGGAACCGCTCAGTGGATGTTGAATCATTCGAATCCGGGGTGTGGAGAGGAAACTGGGCGGTCCATGATCGTAGAAGTTCCATTCAAATTGGAAGATGACTCCGTTCCGGAGGCACATTACGAATGTGTCAAATGTTCACGAGTTTAGCAATGTTGCATCGCAAATCTGCGAGCAGGTTGAAACCTGCGCAGATCCTCCCGCTGCATGTGCAGCTGTTCTAGTTCGAATGACATCCTGCCATGTCCTTTATGTGCTCCGATTACTGTGACTTCTGGGAATTTCCCGGTCTGAAATACGGCTTGGAATCTTCAGCCTCCGGAAAATAAACTGAGGCTGGGGGATTTCCAGTGTCATTTAGGCTCTTCACTCTCTGCACGGCGACGTACGACCTGTCACGTCAACAGCGGGGAGGCCAAAAGCCCTATCGCAGGGAATTGGAAGGTTAGGTTCTAGGCTGTCTCTGAGTAAGCGCGCTAATGGCTCAACTCTAAGTGACATCCTGACATTACATCGCCGAGGACATAGTCAGATGTTCATGGAGTCCCGGGGAATTATCTATTCCCTTCTAGCACCGCAAATTTCGAAGATGGGAATCCCTCACTACCCCCCGACCTTTCGTCTTTAAAAATAGAAGTCCACCCCAATCGAGCTGCGGTGGATGTTGAGATGTTATACAGCATACAGAGACAACTCAGCAACGTGCGTTCGGTGAAATGGAAGTACACATCACTACTAATCAGGTGACATGCAGAAACTACTGGAAGGTGAAATTCTTCCCTCAAGTATCATCAAATTATCCCGTTGGAATTATGTGTATGTAAGCATGAAGCTGAATGCGGCTTTAGAAGATTACAATGGGGGTGTACGGGACAGAAATTGTGGTGGGACCTGGACGGATACGTGGGTTTCATTCTCCGCCACTATCGCTTGAAACATCATAGTAATCGCTTGGAATCGTATTCAAAAGGATGGAACTCGGCGGTTTATCATCATTGGTAAGACCTGAGTGAACGCAATAGCGCCGTGATAGTGTTGGGATAATAATAACAGTCCGGGATGGGGTGACTGGGCCATATCAAGAAAATACAAATATAAACCGCTGTAGTTAGAAGGGGTTCACAGGAAATAAAACACCCATCAAACAAACCAATGGTTTTGGTCTGGCCCTTATCAAATTAGCGCCTCAAAATTACATTTCACACACGATATTCGCGGTCCCAGCGCTTGTCTAGAAGTGAGCCGAATCTCTTTGAAGATCGATGCGGCGATGCCAATGAAACAACGGAATTTGACAACGTTGGAAGGCTGGGATGCCTGGTTGAGCTCATTTTCGACGTGTTCGTGAGGCTGGCATAATCAACGTCCAGTAGAAACAACTTCTTCCGAGACACGAATATCATGAGTTTTTCCGTGCAAACAAAAGGCCATCCCTATAAGTATGAGGGCAACGGCAATACGAGGAGCTGAGCTCGAGCTCATAAACTGGCACCGACACGAGCTCGGAAATGCAACTAACCTTCAATAATACAATTGAAACATAGATTGGAATCATTGGATCGGCACGTTCATGGACAGTCCTGAGTGAGACATTTTACCTCCACGGTTAGAGTTTTGGGCGACCCTCAAGGATATGTGCTGAACGTCGGAGGATTCAAGTATCAATGTCCACAGGCAGACATAATCACCAGAGGTAAAGGGTTAAATAAGACGGCTCCGAGCGAATTTAATTCAATTTCCTCCGGTACGTCCAGACTTGGGAGCAGGAGACCCCAGACATTCCACGATTTTGAATGGGGAGGAAAATATGATCACGGAACAGAGTTCGATGTTATAATCGGTCGCGGAGTTAAGTTCGCACTTGCAGCGGGGAATTGCACGATTGAGGCGTGGGGCCACCGTTCCTCGTGCATTAATAAAGGCGCGAGATGGGAGTCCTTCAAGACTTACAAGAATGGTGTAGCCGACACTTGACATATCACGTTCACGAGGCGCGACGTGTAAACTTGGATTTCACATAGTCCACAGCCCTAGTTAGGTGTTGACTGACTTAGGTCCGACGGTAAAATCTTTTATGCTAAAAGGTCGTGGAAGTCGGCGCCAAATAAATATTTCGCACAGACAGGTGTAGGTGGGGTAGGTTGAAGTGAAGCGATTCTTCGACGTCCATAGAAGGTGAGCAAGGTCCAAGCAACAGATACCACGATCAGAGTCCTCGGGCCTCACAGAAATGACGCGCCACGCTGTTGGGACGCCAAAAGACTGGCCTAGTGGGTATCTGGGGACCTGTAGCGGAGACTGTATTGCAGAAATGAATCCGCAGCCGTAGTTTAAAGCGCAAGTTCATCGGTCTGTCCATGAGACCATGAACCCAGAAAAAGCGGTCCATCATTCGTCAAGAATTCGGCGAGTGCGATATCTGAGGATATCCCTAGGAATACTGTATATGCTTGTAGTCGCGGATTTATGTGCGAGGTTGTTGGAATGGCCAGAGACAGTATTTGAATGTTACACACACAGTAAGAAGCGCATTTCACCCTGGTATCATATGACTTTGGAGGAGGAAAGTCCCAGTACCAGAGTCTGCGGATGGCATCGGCGAAATAATGTTCTGCCACAGAACATTAATGAGCTTCGTAGAGCTTATGCAAGACAAAATGGTTTCAGGCCGAAGCTCGTGTCTTCCTTGGAGGTGCGTTGAATTCTTGGAAGCGCCATCATGCAAATACTGCTCCAAATTGGACGATATGCATCCGCTGTTCTGGGTTTTCTCAAGAAATTGTTTCGCAGTGAGATGCATAATGAGACAGGTGGAATGTCCCGCCACACCGACAGGCTGAAGTACCGGCTCCTAGACACCGGCTGTGAATCACGACTTGTGAAGGGATCGTCCGATGTTCGTGGAGCGCGCGCATCAAAGGATCATCAAAGTCCAGTCCAAGTCCACGTAGCGCAAAATTAGATCTAGAGTAGGAAAAATGTTTCGGTGGTTTGACCGGCCGATCACGCGAAGAGACCGCCTGCAGGTTGAATAAAAGCAAGGATGATCATGGCAAGTTCGCAGATGCGAGCAAAGACAAATTGTTTAAAAATAAGATGTGGTATAAGGATGGTAGCCAGATTGACAAGCGCGCGAGAAAACGTAATCTTGCATTATCGTCAAGTTTCGCCAAGTTACAAGGGAGATTGAGTAGTGGTCATGGCATTCCAGGATCAAATCAGCCATCCACTTCCGCATCCGCGCCTCAATCTCCTGAATCGTTCCGCGGCGGCATTTCGAAGCCTCAGGAAGTGCGGCGTGGACTCGCCTCGCGCGCGCTGCGGTTCCAGGCACTCGGCCTCCTGCATATTTGCGATGGATTCGAACTCGAGTTCTGACCGCGCTGCCCGGTATGGAGTTCGTATTCCGCATGGGTGCGCTTGCGCTGGTAGCTGTCGCCCACCTCGGTCGAGGAGCGAGGCGGGGGTGGTGAGAAGGACGAGAGGAGGAAATTGTACGACATTGAGTCAGGCTTAAGGTGGGTCGTGCAGTACGTATGGTGCACTTCGAGCGCATTACCACTAGTAATATGTCAGAGAATGCGGGAGGAAAACCGAAGGGATATAGTGAAAGCGAGGAAATACACGACGTACCAGACGCAGCACCCGACGCTTACAGCCGTACATCCGCATTCGTTCAGACCGCCCACCTTCAGCTGTCGTTTCCGATTCTCCGTGAAGAACTCCTTCGGGAGCGGAACAACGGTGCGCTGCGCAGTGCCGCGCAAGATCCACAGCTGGTAGCCGGGTTCTGCGCGCAGATGGAGACTACTTACACATCAAGTACTGGATTTTTCTGGAATCTCCGTTTGGCGGCACCTCGTTAAGTGGCATCGGGAGGAATGACGGAAAATACGGAGGAGCAATTGCGGGGTATGGAGAAGGAATCTTGAGATCTCAGCGCTTAATCTCCGCGCCACAAGTAATTTCGTAGGATTATGTGGATTTTGTCCGCGACATGAAAGTTTGGGGAAGGGCAAACTTAAAATAGAGCCCTTGTTTCCAATCTGAAACTCAACGGTAACATAGATAGTGGTAGGTCACCTGGGAAACCAGTAAAAATAGGCGGGAAATGGTTTCTTCGAGGGCCAAGTCCCGCTTAAGTGGTCTTAATCATGATCAACCCCTCTGAGAGAGGCGATGAGCCATTGACAAGCCGTAAGAGAAACGGTGCACACTGCAAGCCAAAGAATCAGACGCACCGCGAGGTACGAAGAGGAGGGGGGTAATGGGCAATATTTAATACAAAAAAGCAAGGATGGTTTGGCGATACTCTTGGGGATTTTGAGGCGGCTGTGGCTCGAAGTCCTGTCGCCATAATGGGGAGAAGGAAAACTGATGCATTTAGACAAGGGTAACCTGAGTCGGATAAAGAATCACGTCGGAGTATGTCTTGAGGTCTGCATGCAGGAGTGTGAAAGACAAGGATGCAGGTGGAAGGGAAGTTGCGTTTTGTCACGATGAAACAGCGGCAGTCCTGGGGAAGCTCGGATCAGCTTCTGATCCGAAGGTTCGAGACCGGACCGGAATCTAGCCTGACGAATGCAAAAATGAAAACACAATATTCGATTCTCAAATTCTGAGAACACGCAGAAAGAACCCACTGCAAACCTATTCAACGTTGTGGACCGCCCCATCAACGCACCATTCCCATTCCCTGCCCTCGACAAAGCGCACACTGCACAGAGCAGGGTTATACTTTGTCCGCACGCCAAATACCGTGACTCAGGCGGCATGTTCGGGGAGGATCGCTAACGGCTCGGGGTGCGTCGGCGTAAGGGATACGAGATAATCTGCGTTAAAGGTGATATTTTCGAAGTGCAACGCCGGCAGCCTGCTTGGACAGGGCATGCAGATGCAGCGTGCGTAGATTTCCAAGGTGGGGCAAATGCTGGATACCCAAGTTGAAAAAGAAAGTTCTGCGGAAAGAAGGTATGAGCTCGGCCGCATGGAATTGGGATTACGAGTAAAAAAGTGAACGCGCACATGGGACGGCTGGAGATGTCGGGAGGCAACGAAGGCGGTGCGTGATGGCGAGCAGGGTTAGCGAGCAGGACCTCGTCATCCCAATGCGGCATACGTATTTCAAACTGCTGAAGCGGCACGCCGCTCGCGAATTCGATGAGCGCCAAAACCTCTTGCCTTTTTGGCCATATACATGTTGATTCTGAGCGATGTCAGAGCGGGGCAGTCGGGAACGAGGGTTCTGGCGATAGAGGCGGGGCCAGTGAATGACCGGAGCAAGGGTGCGCGTTCCTGAAGCAGCAGTGTAGTTGGTCTTTTGTCGGCGGGGGTCATGTGTATGTCCACATCCGGAATCTCTAGGCGCAGGTGAAGGAGATTGGTCGTGTGTGCAAGGTTGTTGTCCAGCACACCGATCATCTTATTCGTCAGCGCTGGTTCGTCTATGGCGCGCGCACAGGCGCTCGGGTAGTGCAGACGGAAAGCGAGGTGACCTGTTCTAGGAAGAATATGGGAGTGGCTATGTAATCTCGGATTTCAAGGGCACGGACGTGCGGAAGGAAGGTGAAAAGAGGCAACACCTGAGGGGATTCCATGTCGATAAAATCGGGCGTTTTATTTCCCTCGTCCATATCCGGATAGTAGATGTAGGGCTGAACATCGTCGAGGGAAAGGTTGGTGATTGGGACCTCGGCGGGATCCGACGAGAGGCCGGGGAAGGAGTGGGGAAAGTGGGAAGGAGGTTGACCTAGACCGCACGACTAGAGTCTCAGGTACGCCAAGCGGGGTACCCTCATTTCCGTGTCGCGGGATTTCAAACATCCAAATAGGATATATTCCGTGCGCCGGAGGTTTACGAGGACTTTGTCGAAAGATATTATCTGAGACTGCCTACTGGGCCACCTTAGAAGTTTTGGCCCCGTAGTAATTGTGTCGAGCGCATTTCCCTGGGCCTATGCATTGTTAAAGACAGGCACATATCCTGTGAAGAGTTTGAGCATACTAGGGGCCATTTTGGTGACGCCTTCCTTGCTCAGTGAATTTATTTTTGTCGCCCTTCCCAAAAAGGGAATTGACGGGGTAGTGGGCCACCCGTGTAAGTCCGCCGTTGGAGGCTATGTTGGCGGACTTTCTCTGTATAATATTGTTTAAAGGTTACAAAGGGTGGATTTTATACATTGAAATAATACAATTGACCTCATACTGTAGTGTAGCCTAATGCTTCTGGTGAGAAATTTGAGTAGCAGAATCAATGTTGGTAAAGAAACAAGTCCCGCGCAATGAGTAGAAAGCGAATTTGATCAGAAAAGGTTGCAAATAGGTTTATAAGAAGCCAATGAACATATCTGACCCACCTATGAGACTGTTGTGTTATGTTTCCCAGAACCCAGAGTTCGGACTTTGATTTTACAGAAAACTGGGTGATACAGGGTATTCAACACATTGAGGGAGGTGTTGACAAGCTAAAATTACAGAAGATAGTCAGAATGAATGGGCAATATGTCAAGGTCAACCATGCCAAGTCCCGGACTCATATCGGCACAGGGTCATTGGATATAGAGGGGGTGAGATTGCAATATTTGAGCTCGGATGGCATGCATTGACAGGAATTTAGGACGTGAAGAGCGAGGACATAAGGATAATTATATGCCTACAGAACAGCCTGATATCAGGGGAGCACAACGGGCCCCCGAAGTCGTAGATTGACATAGAATTGGTGGAGAAAGGGGCCAGACGGCTGTTCGGAGATTACGAGTACTTAGTAATCGTTCATAATATCTTCAGACCGTCATTTTTCGACCGCCCAAATTTACGGTCCACTTTTACTGACTGTAATGAAAATAGTGGCTGTGCGCCAGATTCATTAGATTTTTGAAGTCTCGATAGTGCCTGTACCCCAAATCTGAATCTTCCATTAGATACGAATCTAACGAACTTGAAATTGCAGTCACGGTGGCTGAGTATTTTCTTACGTAACAGATTCCGATTTTACTCTCAGCTCTCCAAATGTTTCGGTATTAATATTTTCTTCTCCTTCCACCATTCCTTCAGTACCAAACTTTGTTTTTGCTTCCTCAGATGTGTGCTGTTGGTATTTTGGTGTCTGCAAAAGGCCCGCGCAAGATCGTCACCACCTGTGTGATGTCACACTTCAACTCCCAACATGGCGCCTCCTCCTGGCGTCCTTGCTTCCCCCCTCGCTTCTTGGCCTCCATGTGGTGCTATCACACCTGCGAGTATTTTCGTGGCCACTGTGGTTAACCGTTGAGGCAAATTCACCACCCTTATCCGACCAGGGAAGTGCGCATGGGTCCGGGAATGTGCGGCAAGAACATAACGAAACAGGCGCTTGAAGTTATCCAGACCGTGCTCCATATCGATCGTAAAAAATAAAATGCAGGAACTCGAGCTTGACACTGTCCAGGCACGCCGCCAGCGAGTTGCAGATCAAGTCGCAGGCGTGAAGTTTCTGTATCGCGACCCGACGTCGAAGGTACGTCAATAGTATTTTCTCGGCATTGGCTCAATATTCTTCAAGAGCGGCGGCTATCGTGGGGAGCTCGTCCTTCGCTTCTTCGCATCGTTCTATCTCCGTCTTGTCCTCAAAAGCGACGGGTCATTTGGGCTGCCAATTGGTGGGATGACAGTTTGCTTGGCTGCGGTAAGTCACGGCATGCAATCACACATGAAGATACCTAACACGGCTCGACTGCCAGCTAAAATGTTCCTTTTCTCTGTAGAAGACCGGGACGCTCGATAACGAGGGCACCGGTCGGAAGGGGAAAAATCCGGCACTGCGCTTCATCGCAAATCCATGGGCTCAGCGTGCGCTCCGTTACCTGCCGCCCATCCAGAAGCTGTCGGACCAGAAGTGGCGTGAGATCTATGAGCTCGCGTCACCTTTTCTGGACTCGGATAAAGGCACGCCCGATGATATCCTGACTGATGGGTCGTCAACGGATGATTCGGAATTGGCTGGTGGTCTCTACGTGGATCCTCGTTCCGCCATCATCGTATCTGATGACGAGAATTGAGTTCCGAGGTCGTACGTGTCTGACATATTCCCTAGCCTTGGCCATTCACTCACAGTTTAGGGATCGTCACCGTCCGTCGACGGTACGGTGGGGCAAAGTCCTTCATGGCACTCGACGGGACGGGACGGTGGACGGACAGTCAGTATGCTGCTGTCATCACCCGAATTTTCCAAAATGAGAACTCAGCTTAGGTGCAGCAGGGTGCAGCCGTATCACTGTGGGGCAAATAAATGCCCGGGTATTTTCTCGACATCTTGTATTTTCCTAGAGAGTTCATTGACACATCAATCGTTGCTGTCAACGGATTGATGCGCCCTCAGTGCGCCTTTAGACATCGTCGTTCGAGACTTTGAGTATGTCACCAGCGAGGGAGAACGGCGCACACAGTTTGAAGGGAATCAATGTGGCAATTGGAGATTATTTGTCTCTGCATTTTTACAGCCAAAACGGCAGTGAAGGGCGGGGAGGCGGGAGCTGACAGTGGCGCCATCGTAAGCGATGATGTTCACTCGGACAACACATCATCCGAGCAGCGTTAACGTCCCCGCTTTAAGTACCGCTTCACGTACCACTTGCGACTTCATTGCCGACGTCAGTTTGACGTGGCAGACCGTCCGTCCCTCCGTCCTCCGGTGGACGGGACGCCCGTCTTCACCACCGTCCGGCGACGGGACGGGGGGCTGAGAGGACCTCAAGCCCAGCGACGGGACGGGACGGTGGTCCGTCCGTCCGTCCGTCCAACCGTCCTGGACGGGTACGGTGACGATCCCTATCACAGTTTTTACCAGGTGCACAGTGGTGAACAGTCGTATTTATGATCCCGTATGTACATTGAATCTAATTTGGATTTGGCGCTGTTTCTGGCTGTGAAATTTACCGCTACATTTGAGATTTGAGAAAGCTGGCGTGAAAACTGGCAAGGCTGGCATGAAAACTGGCAAGTATTCTGGCACCAGAATAATTTAAATGGTCGAGCTGGCTGCCAGAATATTTTCTGGAACTAGGTATCTTTTTATGGAGCCAGATCAAATTCTGGCGTGATGGCGGCGTTGGCGGACGTTGGCGGAGCTGGCGCCAGCTCCGCCAGCTCAAAAACATTTTCCTGATGTGGGACCAAGTCTTCATTCGCACGCACCATTTCGAGCCCAACAAAGTTGACAAATCTGAACTCTGGATTTTCTGCGAGTTTGCGACGGAGGCTCAAGCCGCTTGGTTTGTTGACGTATTCACTTCCGTGCGCGCTCCCCCTTACAATACTCTCGCTGTTTCACCACCACTTCACGTACCACGACGACACCCGTGTCGTTGCATACCCTCTCTATTGAAAATCCTCCTCCCCTTCCGTTTTCTTCCACTGCGCCGCCATTGGCATCTGATACGCTGACCTTTTTCAATGCTCAGTGTTCCACTACACCACATCTGGATTCTGAAGAACTTTACTTTCGACACGCGCCTTACCACCACGTATCATTCCTGCTCATGAATCTCCACCAGATCATCAGCATTGTCACGAATGCCTTTGAGCTCCTGCGCTATGAATTCTTCTTTGTGTGGCGGAATGCTCTTCGCAAGTCCACGAAGACCATCTGAAGCTGGGAATTACTTGAGCCCAGAGGTATCACCCAGCGGCGCTTGGTACTACCCTCTTCCCGACAGAGTCAGCGACGACGTGGACTTGCGGCCCTCCACGGACTTGGAGACCGAAGTACGCCGTGCGTCGTCTTGACTGCCCGCGGGCGTGGGAGTCGTTGCAGGCGTCGGCGTCGATGGCCGTGAATTGACCATTGCCAGGACAGACGACGTGCGGCGCATGGCGCCACCCATGCAAGAGCGGAAGGACTTACTGGGGCTTGGGCTGCTCATCGCGCGATCTGTATAGCATCAGAAGGAAGTCTGAGCTGGGTGGGTGCGAAGGAGATTACAATTAAATTGAGAATGAGACTAAGGATGAAGTGTAGGCGGAGAATCACTGGTGAGGATAACGCAGAGAGAGTGGCCCTAATACAAGACTGTGGGATGCCTAGAGGCTGGATCGAGGTGGACGACAGTGGAGCAGTGACACTTCCACCATAATCTCGTCAGGCGTTTGAAAGTTTGAATGCTGTTTACACGCGCGAAAATTCGTGAAGATATCCGTTGTTTCGCCTCCACCCAAAGAATAATCCCCTAGACCATACAGGGAAGCATATACAGCAGCGAGCATAGCAAACAGAGTTCGTTTTCGCGCTGCTGAGGCAATTAGTGATTTCAAGGGCTCGGCCTAGGCCCGCAAGCCAGGCCGAGCCGGGCCCGGGCTTGGTAAAGCCGAGCCGAGCCCGCTGCAGGGCTTTGGCGGGCCTAGGGCTCGGGCTTGAGGAATGTCAGGCCTGCCAGGCCCAGCAAGCCCGGGCCTGTATATATTTATTTATCTAGTTCATGGGGGCCATAAACCATAAACAAATTAAACACCACTCTTTAAACCTTTTCAATTCAAGACTAACTTACCCCACACAAAACTGTTCAGTGTTGAAAAAATTATGGATTGCTTGCGCGTTCCCAACTGCGGACCGACTGCCGATCAGCCGAGCTTCGCCTATCATGCTTTTGTCCTAACGATTTGAAACTCCCCCCCTGCCGTGCCATTCACTAACAATTTATTGACCACCATATTCCGCCTGGTTTGTGTTGCAGACACATATATTGGACACATAAGATACATGTATACCATCAATCTAGTTTCTTTCTCTCGCTATTAAAAAGCCCGGGCTTGGGCCCGGGCTTAGGGGTTCAGGCCCTGCACCCAGGGCTCGGGCTCGGGCCTGGAGAATCTGAAGCCCAAGCCCACCCAAGCCAAGCCCGAGCCCGGGCAATCAGGCCGAGCCGGGCCCTGCAAATCACTAGAGGCAATTTTGAGGAGGGGTAAATTGACGGTGATATTAAAGATCTAACGTGGTGGATCTTCCGGCGCCATACAGCCTCCAAGTCGCCGGGAAAGGGTCCGGGGTATCTGTATTATCCGGGCGCGTTGTCATCCGTACATACATCTGTTAATAAGTGAAGGACTACCCTTTGGTCAGGTAATTCTCCCGCGTTCTGTCATAATAATACCTTGTAATGAGATGTGCCTTCGCTTCGCTCCGGCGTAAGTGCTTTTCTTGGGATCTCAGTTTTTTTGGGTTCACAATATTCAATTCATGTCAAAAGAACAGAAAAGTAACAACTATCGTGATTGGGTTTACGTACATAATTTGAATAAACAGTCCGCAGGAGCGAAATGTTAACGTACCACGAGTAAAGTCGGCTTTCTCATCCAGGAACCATGTGGCAGCATCGGGAAGGATGCCAAGTCAGCTCCGCTCTTCTCCGAGGAGGTTTAAATGGTGTTAGACACAGCCTTTACAGTGTGTTGTCCAGTGGCTCGTGTTGTATGGCGCCGTGCCTTTGTGAAACTGAATTTGGCCAGGGGATTTGAAGTCAGTTGGCGGACAACCTGAAGAAAAAAATTGATCAATAATGATGAATGATTAATGATCTAGCTTAGCGTGCGGAATTGAGAATTCCGGTCCGCATTCGCCCTAAGGCCTCTAAGGGCACACAAAAATTCTCAGAATCTCTGAGGCTCACTCTAAGGCCTCCCTAAGCCTCAAGGCCTGTTAAGGCCTTGGATCTTAGGGCCAACACTGACTGAGGACGCGATTGTACCGTAATTGTACGGTGCTTGCGCAAAAGCACCCAATTTGATCCTGCTCTTGGCGCACTGTGAAAGCTACTAGATTCATCAGACCACCACAGGAACAAGATCTTGTTTGCTGCGGTAGAATAAGTAGAATAATAGAGTCGATGTGCGATGTCTGGGCGACTCGCGATGCCGAAGGTGGTAGTCAGGAGCAGGAAAGGAGAGCCAAACATATGACAATACAATCATGATGCGGAGAAAATCTCGGCAAATGATGGCCGAGCACAGCCACCATGTTGGCGGTGTTTTCGCGCTCGCCGGTTTTCCGCGTTCCAAAATAAATAATAAGTAAGTACTCGACCTGCCGCGCAAAGCGTCGGCCTCACCCACCAAGTAAGGAATTGATGTTCCCACCCTACGTGTCGACATCAACCATGCCACCGCTTAATGACAGCACATCACTTTCGGCCGAAAACTTGTATAGAGGAACGGCATACACGGTATTCCATCCTCCATGCACAAACCTGGCATCCGAACAAGTATCTATCCCTGAAATGGGCAAATGGCCCACTTCCTAGTGTGGCCCACTAGGCAGTCGCAGATAATATCCAAAGGCGGGCTTAGGACAGAGATAGACTGCCGAGGTTGCAGAACCATGAAACAGAGTGCACAATGGCCGGGTGTGATTCGGTCACGTATCCTAGAGGGACCCTGAAACCAGCGAGAGGCGACGAGAACAGCTCTGAACGGTGAGTCGGTGACACATCGAGGTACAAAAAGACGTCCAGCGAAACCTCGTTGGGAAATGTGCTGAATGCGCTCATGGGTGTGAGCCAGGAAAGATGTCAGAGATAGAACATAGAAGCCACCAATTGCCCCTCTCTTCGCTCCTGAGTTGGAGGCCATGGCGTGAGTCAGGCAGAATTGATGACTCAGATCCACGTGCCGATCGCGTCCTCGCCCATCAGGCGTCAACCAGGTGTGAGGGAGGGCATCAATCGCATACACCATGGTGGCTTTTCAGGTTGGTGCGCAGCGTCCTAGGAATGCGCCTACAGATGATATTCCCCAAAATTCGATATTCGCTTCAGCCTTTTGCACAGAATGCCAGACGAGGTTTGGGAGGCCCGCTCGTAGCCCGAGATGTATACCGTATAACAAAGCGTATAAGACACTTGGAGAATCACTCCCTTGAGCTATTCCCGAGGCCTCCAGAAGCCTATTTTGGTCGGGTTCTGTAGACCAATGCCACGGAGATGGAAAATAGAGGAGACTCCCCGTGGGCGAGATGGTTGTGAGGTGGGTTATGTGTGTTTGAAATTAACTATAACATGCTATTGACGAGTATCGTGACCGGAAATAGGTCCCAGTCCAGAATTCGGTTCGCAGAACTGTTCCTTGGCACCAAATGAGACTCGAGGCCAAGGTCTGGTCTGGACCTTGGAGCGAGCCGCGGCGTCTCCAAGTGTAGTACGAGATTCCGCTCAGGAAACAGCAGAAAGCAACCATCACGTTGTGGTTGGGCTGACAGCCTGTGAGAGAGTTTGGCGGTATTTACCTCGCTTGTGGTAGCTTAGTCATCATCATTGGGTTTTCCGCTGCTTTCACCCTCCTCGCTGCGAGCCCCGCTGGCTCATCTCCGACCCCCGAGAGGCTACGACCTCTCCATTTGGTGATCAGACTGTGATTCGCCCTTCCCACGCACCCACAGGCCCAGATCGGCTTTCTCTCTCGAGCTGCGACTTGGCTCGCACCTGCTGCTAGCAGATCTCTCGCCTCTTTTTTTTTCCCCCGACCATACATCCCTTCCATCGAACTCTTGGCTATACCGGCATCGGCTCCCTCGCATCGGCCGCGTTTATTTTTAACGCACTTTCACTCACACCCCGCACCTTTTTCTCTTTCTCCTTGACGCCGTGGGAACTACGCAGTACCACGTGATCCGCCCCGGGCCCGACGATCCGAAATGTTCCGTGCTGCGGGAAAACGGTCAGGTGGGAAGGAGATGGCGCGACTAAGGCGCGAAGCCACAGAAGAAAGGGCACGGGTACGGGCAATGGCTGTAAGCCCTGTTGATCATTTCCCCTCGTCCTACATCCCACCTCCCAACGACAATCTACTATCCTCACTCACCGTCCCAATTACCTCTCTCTGGACCGTTCCCCACTCGGCATCTGTCTCATGGGCCGACGACACTGCGGAGGCATTCCCTTTGCCTCTGTCGCTACCTCCACGCAATTGGTCTACCCTCCGTAGTGATACTGCCCACCCGTGGCGAACCATTCGCCGTCGCAATCACCGTCTGCGTCCTCAGCAGCCTGAACGGCGTCCATTTCCCCAATCCCTTCCGAAAATCCTTACACTCCGTCATCTTACTCCACCGCCATCGCCAGCCATGGTCGACATCCCTCCAGATCCTGCCACAGCTGCTCCCACGTTCCCCGCCAGGACCGCTTATGGGCTGGTGCACTCGAATCTGGCTCTTGCATGCGCGCACAAGCTGCCGGATGTGTCCGCGTCCTTTCAGGAAATTCTCGAGATTGCTGGTGGCCCACCTGACGATCGAGAGGATCTTCTGGGAGCACTCCCGCCTGACCAGCTCGTCTTCCTCAGCACACTCGCTGCGATCGCTGCACTTGATCGTATGTTCCAACGATTTCTGTATCCGGTTATTGCAGATTTTGCAGACCACTGGGTCGCTCATCTGCGGGGGGATTCCTTTGGTTAGATTGACGGTGCGGGGTCGCACCGGCGTATCTCGCTTTGCTCATACGCTTTTTTGGGGGGGTGCCTGTGGTTGGGCTGACAGCCTGTGAGAGAGTTTGGCGGTATTTACCTCGCTTGTGGTAGCTTAGTCATCATCATTGGGTTTTCCGCTGCTTTCACCCTCCTCGCTGCGAGCCCCGCTGGCTCATCTCCGACCCCGAGAGGCTACGACCTCTCCAACGTAGAAGTCACCCATGGGGAACTCGACGTTCATACATGCGGCGGGGGACAGGTATACGCCGTCCATCATAGGTCGGTTGCCGGACCGGGAGAGCGAGAAAAGGGTGGGGAGCCAAAAGCTATTTATGAGCCTCATCGAACGCCCACCTCATCGAAGTAATGAGTTCCTCCTTCAAGTATATCATCGTCGGAGGGGGTACTGCCGGCCTTGCTCTTGCCGCCCGACTGGCAGAGGATCCTACACAGACTGTCTGTGTCTTCAATATTGGAGGCCGGCAAGGATTTCACCAACAATGCGGACATCCGAGTACCAGGTAAAGATCAGCCCATAAACTCTGTTGATACTCAGGCTCATTTTCATTAGAGAACTATGCGACGAACTTTGGGAAAGAGTGGGATAGAGGTTTACTCAATATTCCGCAAAAGGCGGCGGCACACCGGGCTTTATACAATCCATGGTCAGTACAAAAGTGATACCCTCGGCCTGCCAGTGGCTCATCATCCGCAGAGGGAAAGGTCTGGGGGGTTCGAGCCTGGTACGGACTTGATTTGATTTCCTACTCTAACCCAATAAATAACTATTTTTCAGTTGAACTGGGCTCAGCTTATGAGGTTAGATCCATGCAGCTCCCATCACACTTGAATTCAACATCTACCCAGGGCACCTGACACGGAGTATGATGGTCTCTCAGACGTCATTTCCGCTCGCAGTTTTGATTGACGCCTTCAAGTTCTGTCCAGCACTTGAGGGCGTACACGGAGCCAAAGGGTGGAACTCAAAGGAATTTGTTAAATACTTCAGGAAGGTGCCCAAGGATCCCAGGACCCAAACACTTGCAATGGCGACTGGAACCCAATCCAAGTCAGCGAGCTTTTGTAGAGGCGACGCAGAAGTGGAAGGCCTCGATGTCTTGAACCCAGATCCAACTCTGTTCGGCGATGGGCCTATTCTGCATACTCTGCCTCGTTTCGCGCCAGCTATCAATGAGTATTACTAAGAGGCATGCGCCGCCTTGAAGATGCCTTTCAATCCACTCGCCGTGCGTTATTCATTGTGTGCCCCATCTCAACCCTTTTAAATACAGGGAACTGGCAACAATTCGGGCGTATGGCCGACCTTTGCAGCCATTCATCCAGAAACTGGCGAACGTGTCTCATCCGCCACAGTATGGTGATGACAAACCACAAAAAGGATTAGTGAGTTTTCATTTTTCCCGCTTTGCGACGGTGTAAATATTGGATTCAGCGCCGAACGGAAGTCTGGTATCTTTTCTACGGTCCCAGTGTCGTACTCCTATTTGGGCTGGGTGAAAACGACGCGACCGGCGCGGCACTGACGCGCACTGACGCGGCACTGACGCGCATTGACGCGGCGGTGGCTGTGTTTTGACGCGGCAGTGCCGCGCTACCTTTAATGCTGCCCATGGCTTTGTTCAGAGGCCCAGGTGAGTTTTGAGAAGCTTTAATGGTCTCAGTATATTGTTTGGGTGCCAAAAAAAACCCTATTATCTTTAGGTCTATCCCAGCACATCCATCCCCCAGTTATGACTGAAATATCACTAGATTATGAATACCTGATGATTTTGGACTGGAGAAAAAGTGAGCAGAGCTAAAATAGGCTCGCTAAACACTCCTACTTGAGAATCTCCATCAAACCAAAGCTTTGCTCTGTTGTCATCCCAAGTAACAAGTCATATATATATACCAGTGATACTACTGTCAATCACTCAAGTCAAAGCAGCAGGCCAACCCAATACCATTAAGGCTTCTCTTCAGGTTGACTTTCAAATGTAAGCTGAGCTTGACTCCTTGGCTTGTTCCCCCTCACATTATAGATGTTATTCCCTCCAGGTTGAATTTTGGTTAATCATTATCCAGGGAAGCTTAGGTTCGAACCTCACTTGTCCAAATTTCACAGATTCTATCACAGGTTTGTTTCAGCTATGGGTCTGCAAAATTGATGTATAAATTCACCCCAGGTGAATTTTGTGATTTTCCGATCTGATTGCACCATCCTGGTTAAAAAAATTGGGTGGCCATATCGTTCGCTGTGCTAATACGTTGTTCAAACCAAAGATTACTCACCCTGACCCACAAAAAACTCCAAGGTGCGCCTCACTTTAGGCTTTGATTGCTCATACTATCTGGTTCTTGTGGAAGTTCAGGTCACGCAAGAAAGTCGAGCCAAGGAGGATATATTCGAGGACCAAAGGTGGGATACAGAATAACTAATAGGTACGTTGACACGAGGCAAATATAAGGGAAATAAATAGGACACATAGGGGGGTAGACAAGAGAATAAATTCCGGAAGTGAGGCGTCCGGTGCGCTACAGTCACTATCGCAACAGTTCTAACTTATGCTATTCTAGGAGAATATATCTAGACATTGGCTTGATCTTGAAGGCTGACACCCACAGTCCAGATTCTGTCCCGTCTCCATTTTTATTATGCTGCAACTCGAGGCATTGACTTCTAGTCAATGCTGGGTCCACCAATTCCACCAGGTAGTGAACCCTGCACTGCAAGGGTTTTGACATGGCACTGATGTGCACCTGCAGAGGTACTAATTTTAAGGTCAAGATGAGCTTTAGAGCGCTGATGCAACTCTTGTAAGGTCAAATCATGCTTTTGTGCACCATCAATAGCAGCATTTGTGGTGCGACAATTCAATTGATGAACCACTGGGTTTTGGCCATTGCCAACCCAGGTTCTTGTTGTGTTCTCACAACAGATCCAGTAGAAAGTGAGGGAAACAGTCTGATAGGTAGATGAACACACACATTCAAGTATGCACTGATGGCCTGCAAGGGAAATACTTCCAGGTGGCTGTCTGAAGGAAGTACGGTGAAGGACATCCCATGCAATTAATTGTGGGGACATGAACATATAATCTACGAGACACCAGAGTCAATCAAGGAATACAAGTAAAAATAGGGACTCGAATTTTGTTGTATTGCATGAGTGACCTCTCCAGATTCAGCAATAAACTTCGGTCAGCTTGCATGATAAACGTAAAGCTGAGCAGATCTCAAGTAATTAAGGATAGGGGCATGAACATATGCCCTCACAGAAAACACTGGAAAGTGGACTACAAGATATGACTCACATGTCTGGAGATGCCGCACATTGACGCGACAGTGGCTGTGTTTTGACACACCAGTGCTGCGCCTTGGATATTTCACCACAGGGGTATACACCCGCTGGTTTACGGACCACATGACTGCTTACATACTCAGTCACTTCTTGTCGTTTACCTTGTCTTTGTCTACGCTCGCCTCGCTCGCTCGTCGAATACACCGTGGTCTTGTTGACTTGGGTATGATACCTTTTTAGTGTTTAGTGTGTGGCCGACACTATTCCAAGGGGCCTTCCTTGACCTAGAATCCAGTTGGGATAATGTTCATGAATGTCATTACACGGCTTTGCGCATGAATTTCCTGCAGTGATTTTCTAAAGCCATACCCCATTTTTGGTCTAAATCTTGAGTAGTAGAACTCGGATATCCGAATAATGCATGGGTAGACTTGGCAGATATGAACCCAATGATGTTGTTTCTACTCCTGAATGACAATTTGGATTTGGAATCCAAGCAT
Organism: Mycena galopus ATCC 62051; assembly: GCA_014925785.1. Classification (NCBI taxonomy): domain Eukaryota; kingdom Fungi; phylum Basidiomycota; class Agaricomycetes; order Agaricales; family Mycenaceae; genus Mycena; species Mycena galopus. The sequence continues at coordinate 220,029 of WIQG01000161.1, forward strand.
AGTTAGTGTTGAATCAGAACACTCTTTATGCAAGCTTGCCACGCCCTCAGAAGTATTCAACGGAGTCTATAAACACAAGAAAATCGAGAAGTAGTCACAAATGGAGGGTGAAGTCAACCATTGCACAAAGTTGTAAACAAAGAGATACACTTCATTTGTTGCTTCAATGGCCTTGGACCTGTGATGATTCAATGTTGATTGAGAATATTGTAGTGAATGCGCGACCGTACTCATATTGTTTGAACTGTGCAAAATTTGTATATCTAGCCATTTATACAATTGATTCTGGGGCGAAGATGAAACCTAAGTGTCAAGAAATGGACAAAGCCCATTTGAACCAAGTATCATTGCGGAAAGTTGTTGACACAGCAGTGCTCAACAGTGAAATTGTGATTCTAAGTGTTTCCTTGAGATGAAGTCCGGGGATCTATTTCTCATGTTGAACTGATGCTATTGCATCCAAGGAAGAGTTCTGTGGACCCAAGGTCTCTTAGGGCAATTGGCCTAGGTGGCTACTGCAGCGTAACTACCAGACGAACGAGCACAATTAGGTGCGGGTCCGTTCTACTCACACTCTCAGTATAAATTCAGGGAATGCCGAAGGGTAAATGGCTTTGGAATTATGTCGGAAAGTTGCAAGAAGAGATGATCAAGCTTTGGTGAAGAGTGGTTCACTCATGACCTCAGCCATCAATTGGCAATTGATGCCACTTTTTCCCACTTTGGGAATTCAAGCACAGTTGCAGAAATGCCTGAGCTCCTACAAAACATTGTGGAAGCCTAGGGAACATATTAGCACACCCAGTATATGAGTGACATGTCTAGACATGCCGCGCATTGACGCAGCGGTGGCTGTGTTTTGACGCGCCAGTGCCGCGCAACATTTATTTCCTTCCACACAATATATCTAGCCCCAATTCAACTCTGAATAACATTTATGAATGTAAATACACCATCTGGATCCAAGAAACAACTCAAAATAGGTTGTGATACATGTGTCAAAACCATGTCCCAATATTTGGCTAGACCTTGTTATCTGGTCAATTTTCAGTTCAGAACCGGGTCAGCTTCTTGCAAAATTATTTGGTTGCATTCAGAAAGTTGAAACATACTTGAAGAGGGGCTCCCTATGGCAGATTATAGACACAAAGACAAGTAAATTCCCAAATTCTGAACTTCAACTTTGTACATTGAAGTTGGAACAGAGTTTCTGGAGAAAAGCCCAGGGAAGAAATGTAACTCTAAGGCACAAATAATTATACCGCAATCGCTCCCATCACTGAAAACCTTGACCTTGATTCTGCTTATCAGTTACTAGTTACAACTTTGCTTCCAACTCACTAGTGCCTATACAGTTCACTGTCTGTGAAAGATCACGTCTTTCAACGCAGCAGCTGCTGTATTTAAACAATCTTGACGCAATGGTTTGTGCACCACTGCGCACCAAATATTACGCAAGCACCATCAGCGCCACTCTTCAATCTCGCCAGCCACTGACTAGACTTTGGCTTTGGACTAAGTTCTGATACGGAACTCACCTCCATTATCTATTCTGACTCAGTTCAGGTCTTCTGCATTTTGTAGCTCTTGGTTGTGCATTGGAATCACCCAGGGTAGGGTCGAACCCTTGTAAACTATGGCTGCTCATTCAAAATAGACAGTAGATAGACTGAAATGGGCCCGGAGAAAATGACGCGACTGACGCGGCAGTGACGCGCACTGACGCGCCATGTGTGTAGTCATGTCAATCATCTGTCAATCATGTCAGTCATATGTTGGGATCCCACTTTGATCATTCTGGGTGCACGGCTCTCTTCCCTAGACCACCAGAATGTTTGTAAGAGCTAGCCAACCCATCCATCTAACCAATAGAACAAAAAACTGGATTATTTGAGTGGAAATCCCTTGCATGATTGAGTTCAACATTCACAATTTCAACTATCTGGACCTTTAACATGTTTAGGTGACAAAACGGGCTTGGGGAAGTAGGATTAGCAATGTTTTATTCTTACTGAAACATAAGATGTGTACACCTGTCCCACAGCAGATGCGCGCCGGTGCTGCGTCACCTGCGCGGCAGTGCGCATCACTGTCACGTCAATGCGCGCCACTGCCGCGTCAATGCGCGTCAATGCCGCGTCACCCTTCAAACTACCACTATTGAGCCAACATGTTGAATAGATGCAGTCAAATATATGACAACGGTTTTCACAGTAACTGAATGCTCAATGTATTACAGGTTTCAAGCACAACTTCAATGGTAAGATCTTGAGAGAGCATCCAGGCCACCTTGAGTTATATTTTCTTATCACTACAGCTAATTGTTCAGGTCAAGAAACGGAATCATTCGACATATTTTCAACATCAATTTATACTGGTCTACGGTGCTGTGATCCAAACAATGTGTTGGGATTGAAAAACATTTTCCAACTGGATCTGGGGTGAGGGGAAAAAAATATAGGGTTACTGCGGCGGAAAAACACAGCTACCCCAGTGTCAGTTCAACTTTGGTTAAGCCAAAATGGGGTAAGTGTTCCAAAAATCACCATGTGGGATTTCATGCTAAAAACTATGTCATGAAATTCACAAACATCAGCTCCGCGGGATTTGAGGTCAAGGAAATCCCCGGTGGCAAAAAATACAAGGTGTGGCATTGCTGCAGCAAAAGACAGTCACAGCCGCGTCAAGCCACAACACAGCAGTTTAGTTAAAAACCTTCCTTCAGTCCTTCGTGACCTCCAAATAGTCTCAGTGGCAATCTATTGTGATTGAATTCAAAGTAAAGTTTAAACATGGTGAGGTCAATGCTTTCCATGTTATACCTTACAGTCAGAAACTGGTCAGAATTCACATGGTTTAGAACCTCAATGAAATGTTCAGGGGAAGATTCATGATGCAAACAACCCCTTATCGAAAGACGCTGTTCTGACATTCAATCAGGTCAAAGAGCACTGGTAGAAGGGTAGATCTTTGCTGCTGCGGCAGGCTTAACGCAGCCTATAACAGTGCCTCTTCAGAACATATTACATAGAGATTGAAGTGAAACGGAGGAGGCTTGGTAGAGTTAATGCGTGATTGAAGCCATAAGACCGATATTCAGGATTGAGTCAACCTTCAGTCCAAGAACTGGGGTGCATGACACGGTGTATATGTAGTCAAGTATTTCAGGTCAGATTAATGTATTGGAAGTTCGAAATACTGCTTCAACTGCATCTGAGGTCCAAAGGGACTATTGTGAAGGGATATGTATCCCCATCGCAAAACACATTCACTATTACAGCTGTGGTGCATTTTCTCATCCTTACCCTTTCTCACCATAAAAGTCTTATTCTGATTGAGATATGAGACGATTTGGACAGTCTCTATCATATTTCACTATGGAATTTCCCAAGATATTCCAAATCTAGTCAAAAGTCAGTCCAAAAAATGGAGTATGTATTCTAGCTGTATTTGTATGCCAAGTAGGGGTATTTATCGCCAAATTGATGTACTCATACTGAGAAATGGATCCTTGACTGTCTTTGAGGCTAGATGATGTGCTAGTAATGAAATATAGCCTGCGCGGCATTGCCGCGTCAAAACACAGCCACCGCCGTGTCAATGCACAGCGTGTCTAGACATGTCAGTCATATGTCAATCTTATGAAGTGCTACTACTTTTATTATATTCAGTGCACTACTACATTCCCTAGAGTTCTGCAACATTTTTAAGAGCTGTGTAACTCAAATATTGAACTAATATACCAATAAACAGTGATGCATCAACTCCGTCCTTGCAAAACAATGACATTTTGCACCATTGTAGGCTCTACTTGGTACAAATATAACATATGTTCAAAGGTATGAAGTCAGTTAGACCTGTGTAAAACTTTAATCCAAATCTAATGATATCCTTTTTTGTGTGTGTTCCGGTACTTGCACGGAAACATATGACAAATCCAACTTTGGATGACATTGGGTTGCATGCCTCGATGCTCAGCCTTTTCAGAAACTTGAGTTCACAAAGTGGCATCAATCGGCAATTGATGGCTTCGCTTAGGTAATGAGTGAACCACTCTTCACCAAGGTTGAATCATCTCTTCTCGTAACTTTCCAATATGATTCAAAGCCAAAACCATTCTCTCTCTGCCTTTCAGTGTCCCTGGAAGTTATAGTGGAACAGGTGTGCACTTGATTGGGTGTGTTTCTCTGACGGTTGCACTGCAGTAGCCACTTGGGCCACCTGTCGTAAGAGACCTGAGGTGCACATGACTATTCCTTTGATGCAATAGCATCGAGTCTACATAAGACATGGGTCCCCGCAATTGATCTCCAAGAATCAAACTGTACCAGAACAACTTGCTAATCATATTAGGTTGTTAGTTCAAAAGTACTTGGTCTATTTTTTTTGGCACTAATACTAAAACAGTAAAATCATGCGAAGACAGGTATGCGTTCGACAGATTCAGATATTTAAACATTGCTAGATATGGATTGGGACAACCTTTCACATTTCACTTCTGCCTGTGAGCCATTTCCTCGCATTTAACCATTTCCTCTTGCAGTATACTCGAACAAGGAGAAAATATGCAACACTGCTGTGTTAATTTTGACTAAAGGTTGAACTTGAATCACACCCCATGTATTGCAAAAATGAATTCTGCAGACGTCTGTTACCTTGGAACCTTCAATGGCCTTTGAATACTAAGATATTTTATATTGAAACAAGTTTCTCTGGGACCATCATACACTTTGTTGGACGAAATTACCAAATCTAGGACTACCTTCTCAGCCCATGCATTGCGAGATGTTTCACCGGGTTTGTTGGGCCCAAACAGTGTATTTAGAGTGCTATACTATACCTCTGTTGAGCTTCAATTGGGCTCCAGGAATAGGTGTGGAGAGAAAAAAGGCCACACGTCACTTCTCCCCCTTGCCGCGGCCAAACACTGCCATTGATGGAATCATTCAGCACAATACTGAGCAGCAGACACATGGTTGTCCATTCATCCCTGTCTGCATTATATGTCCTACCATTGGGGTAGCTCAAAATATGGAAGATTCCATCCTACTCCGAACTTTAGTACCACTATTGGTAAAGAGATTCAGTAGATATATGGTTCTAGTTCTAGTGAAACATTGAAATACCGATTAGACGCATCTGGGCATTGATCTTCAACTGATTCTCTTGACCTGAACAGTGTATTGATATTCAAACCCGCGATACTAATTCCAATGCTGTGGGGCAAGAGTTAAACCCTGCACAATCACACTGCATAAGAATGTAGCAATAGCAGCTACCAGCCCAAATCACTATGATGCTGGGAAGCCACTGCAGCACTCCCATTTGAGTCTCGGAGTTCAATTTCTTTTTTGTTAGCTACCCCCAAGAAACTCCGTTGCAACTTCAATGCATTCACATGATGGGAACTTACTTGTCCTTGTATCTTCAACCCACCATACAGCGCCCCTTTTCAAGTATATTTCAACTCTCTGAATGCTTTTGCATGAAGCTGACCTGGTTCTGAACCGAAAATTGGAGGGATAACAAATTCTAGTCAAACATTGGGACATGGTTTTGCCACATGTATCGCGAGTTATTTGAGTTGTTTCTTTGATCCAGATGATGTATTTAGATTCATAAACTTTATTCAGAGTTGAATTGGGGTCAGATATTTTGTGTGGAAAGAAATAAACGCTGCGCGTCACTGCCGCGTCAAAACACAGCCACCGCCGCGTCAACGCGCGTCAGTGCTGCGTCAGTGCGCATCAGTGCCGCGTCAGTCGCGGCATTTTCACCCAGCCCGACTGAAATGCAACACACAGTCGAAGAACATTGAAATGGCATTACAGGGAGTTGACATGGCACTGCCGCGCATTGGCGCGTTATTGACGCGCATTGACGCGGCACTGCCGCGCAGGTGACGCAGCACTGGCGCGCATCTGCTGCGGGACAAGTATGCACATCTTATCTTTCAGTGACAGTAAAAGGTGGCTATTCCTAATTCTCCAAGCCTGCTTTGCTGCTTAAACATGTTGAAGGTCAAGATGGTTGAATTTGGTAATGTTGAACTCAATCATGCAAGGGATTTCCACTTAAATAATCAATTTTCTTGTTCTATTGGTTAGATAAATATGGTAGACAGCTCCTACAATCCTTGTAGGGGTCTAGGGAAGGCTGTAGAGCACCTAGAATGATCAAAATAATGTCCTATCATATGACTGACATGAATGACAGATGATTGACATGCTTAGACATGCGGCGCGTCAGTGCGCGTCACTGCCGCGTCAATCGCGTCAGTTTCTCCGGGCCCCTCCTATTTGCCTCTCGCGGCTTTTGTGTCGCCAGAGAAAATCCAGAGGATAAAACAGATGGTTGAAGCGGCGTCCACTACGACAACTTCAATCAAATCTCTCAAGACTCTCGAGAAATGGATGGAAGATGAGGACGCGTATCAGATGGAGTATGGGGTCCCTGTTAGGACACCATAATCGTTTACTGACTTGCACCGTTCCCCAGATTGGTCATGGTTCCACACTACGTACCTTTGCCAAATGCGGAGTTCGACGCGGCCAAGAGGTACTGCGTCATCTCCGCCATCCTCACTCATGGATTCTCGCGGGGCTCCGTCTACATCGATCCCGGAAACTCTACCGGAAATCCGATCCTCGACATGGGCGAGTTCGAAAATGACATTGATCGCGAACTAATGGTAAAGGCAATCAGGTTCGTCCAGACGCTAGCGGCGCAGCCGTCGATGCGAGACCGTGCCGGAATTCGTCCTCTTGTGCCGAGCGTGGACGTCAAAACCGGCAAGCAGATCAAGGAATACATTAGCATCGCGGCAATATCAAGCTTCCATCCTCTTGGGACCGCCGCTATGCTACCCCGTGAGGAACTCGGTGTGGTGGACTCGGATCTCCTTGTGTACGACACGGCCAATTTGCGCGTTGTGGGTTTATTTTTCCGGCTTCCTGTATCCAGTATTCTATTTCAAGTGTCCGTGCATCAACCTTCAGCGATTCTTAGACGATGGTCATTGTCTAAAAGCCATCAAGTCACGTATATATTTTCTGGTGGTACATGCCATGTCCAAATCCGCCATATTACTAGCACCAAGGGCACCCTCGGCTTTTCTATAAATTCTATAAATTCTCGACGCTAATGTAATTCTGTCCCGCTTGATTTCCTTGAGTAATTGGTTCTGGACCGTTCCGGACCATTGGGCTACCAAATCGTGCATGGTCTGTGCTTACTTCCTTGATCAAGAAGCGCCATGGATCATCGTCTCTCTGGCTGGACCACCCGACCACGTTCATTTTCATGGAGCTGCGGCTCATTCAGTCGCTTTGCGTTGGATAAATATGCGTAGCTCCGCTCCAACGTATCTTGGATGCCTGCCTTCCTCCTAGTTTCCTCAACACAGCAACTGTGGTTTGCCATAATTGCATGCACCGCGTTCGCTTATTGTCGCTCGCCGCATCACTGTTCTGCCCTTGAGGCACGTCTGATCCCATATTTTGTTTCTCTGTCGAACTTCCGGCTCTTTGGAGTAGCTTTCTAGGCATCACAATCCCTTTCTCTCGGAATGATTAACTGACTTCAACCAAGACCATGGACCACTGGCCCATCACTCAGCGTTTGACCGCAAGTTGAGGCGGGTTTGATTCCTCGTATCGTTTCTTTCTCACATTTCCGGCTCTTTCGGAGTGGCTGTGGCGCCTCCCATCGCCTGCGTTTTTGGCTCTGAGCGATTAACCTTGTGCAGCTTGCGCGCCTTCCACCACGGAACTTTGGGCTACTGGGTTCCCGCCAACCTGTGCAATTACGCTATTCCATGGTGTATCCCTCATTTTTACGATCTGTTCATGGGAACTGCTCTACTCCTGTTGTATTCCAGGTTCCGAAACAGGGGTCTCTTTGCGAATGTTTCGAACGGAGGTTGTCCGAGTCCCACCGCCACTCGCCTTCTTCTCAAACTCGATGTCGCGAACAGCAGAATCCACCGACGAATCCTCGAGTCAGTCTGCACCCCATCCCTCACAAAGGACGCCTACTTGGAGGAAGTCTCACCACTCTCGTTCGAGTCGTGTCTCTCCAGATACATCAGGAAAAAGTGAATCCTCTGTAGCCAGGGGGAGATCTCTGTAGCGATCTGTAGCCTCTGTAGCCAGTCAGTTGGATATGTAGTCGGATGTAGCCATCTGTAGTCAATAGGCAGCCGATGTTGCATCATGTAGCCAGTACGGAGAGAACATAGTACATGGATTCAATGGAGTCTATGTAGAGCAATGTGGACTGCCTCTAAGCTACATAGTTTAGTTGCCTCAGAACATGTATTTTCAGGTTCATGCAAATTGGGGTATTAATGTGGTTTAAAATCCTGGCACCCAATATTTTCAAGGACGAATTGGGTTAATGCATTGGGATATAAGGCTAGATCACCCCAGAAATCTCACAATTCTTGTGTCCAACTATCCTAACCATGTGGAGTGTCTTCAAATAATGGGTTCACTAATAGTCATTTCTATTCAATAATGAAATACATCCTCAGAAATGTTGTAGAAGTGCATTTAGAGAGGAGCCGTGGTCATGTGGTCCATAACTTTGCTGTATTCCTAATGGTCTTCTTGGCGTAGTGGTATTTTGTATTTTGTATAATTTTCATGGTTCTCGCGAGATCCTGAGTTCAATTCCCCTAGCAAGCAAATAACTGAATTAAGCATTCTGAAAATGAGAGACGCAAGGCAGAGAACACAACGGCAAGTGTTAGGACAAAACAAAACAGGACAACATGAAAGAAAGAGGTCTAGTGAGTGGACCAAAGCTTTCCTTTTGTCACACCGGAAAGTGAAAAAAATCATCTACAGTGAATTTGTATATTAATTTTCAAGATTCACACCTACAGTGAAACTGTTAGTGAAATTTTAACTTTCATATACAATGTCAGGTGACCTGAATCTGTTACTGAAATTCAAAGTTTCAAACTATATGAATGTTAAAGTTTCAGTTACAATTTCAGTACAAGAGTGAATCTTAAAAATTAATATACAAATTCACTGTGAGTGAATTTTCCCATTTGCGGACAGGAAACCTCCACCACAGTCAAACCACACCAAAACAAGACATACTTGGGGAGAGAAATAATTTCACTTACGGTGAATTTGTATGTTAATTTTTAAGATTCATTCTTGCAGTGAAATTGTAACTGAAATTTTAACATTCATATAGTTTGAAATGGTGTCTGAAATTTTGAATTTTAGTAACAGATTCAGGTCACGTGACATTGTATATGAAAGTTAAAATTTCACTAACAGTCTCACTGTAGGTGTGAATCTTAAAAATTAATATACAAATTCACTTTAGGTGATTTTTTTCACTTTCTGGTGTGTGTGTTGCAAAGGTCCATTTCTCTTGGCACCCCGCCTAACTACAGACTGCTACATTGTCATGTGGTTGACTACAGATGGCTACATGAGGCTACAGAGCCTCCCCAGTTGACTACAGATGCTACATAAAGGGGTACCTAACAATACAGCTACAAGTGATACATAGCCAACATTGCCCTATATTGTAGTGTCACTTTTTCCTGATGTACTGTACTATTACGACCAAAGGTTCACGGGGTGTCACCCGTGACCTTCGGTGTTCACTGGGTCAAGTGTTCACAGGTCGAGCGTCACCGTCACTAGGTCAATATTGTTCACTCCGCCAATCAGTCCCGCAGCCCCCGCCCATGATCTACCGGAGGCACCCGACCTTACTGAGCTCGCTAACGAGTATCCAAGGACAAAAGGAGTTCAAGAAGAGCAAAGATATTGGCTCCATACCGTGGCCCTATTTTGGGGACGCATTTGTTGACTTTTCATGACGTGTTTGTTGTCTTGTGGCTCGGTTGTCGGTTTAACTGTTTATTGCCCTGCACAGACGAAAAGGTGAAATCGGGCAAAGCCGCAATGACGCGCGCGCCACGCTATTATTATTTCGTGGATCATTCGCAAATTGTAAGTACCCGTGCCCATAAAAAATCAATTTTATCCTCCCACTCTTCCAATGGACACCGAGAATACCTTCACAATTTCCGACTGGATTTCCAAGTACCAGTCATGGGCCACAGCGCCGCCGGAGCTCAAAAAACCAGTAGCCAAATACTTCCTGATTCCGCAGGAGCTTGAGTTCAACCTTCTTCCCTCGCCGCACCTCTCTATCGCCAAAATGCTCGACTTCCCACCCCCCCTTCAAAACTCGGCCATGACAGGATCGCAGCCTGCTCAGTTCTTCAGCAAGGAGCTTCCTGATATTTGCGACCGCGACTTACGGATTCGTTTGCCATGTCTTTCCATTCCGGATGCGAAGACGATCCACCAACTTCTGGCGGGTTCTCGGCAACGTTTCATCGATGGATGTCGATCCGTCCTTTACAGTCGCGTCGGCGGTACTGCCAGTCATTAACCGTTGTGGATATTGACTTACTGGGAAGCTGTCTCCGTTATGAGGGCGCAGCTTAGGAGGAATATTAATTTTTTGGTGTAATTTTGGCCGCTTTTTTTGTCGAATTTTACGTAGCTTAAAAGTCGATTTTACGCCCTTATGGGGCTTCAAAAATTTAGGTGTTCATTGGCCAGACGTCACCGTCACATAGGCCAAAAGTGTTCAGTTCACAGGTGCCCGTCACCCGTCACCTGAACCTTTGGTCGTAATAGTACAGTACCCTGACTTCGTACGAAATTACTTGTGGCGCGCCGGCGGAGAGAAGACGCCGGTACATCGAGGCAGAAATTCCCTCTCCATACCCAGGACCTTCGCGCCCACGACATATTCCCTCAATCCTTCCGATTCCGCTCGACGAGGCGCGGCCTCGGCACGTTGCACAGGGATCCAGCACTGGATGTGGTACTTTACTAGGCCTCCGCGCCCAATCTGGGGGTCAGATGTGGCTCTTGCGCGGCGCTGCGGAGCGTGTTGTTGTGCCCCTATCGCCGGAATACTTTACGGAGGATCAGAAACGGCAGCTGGGCGGGGTGCCGCGGATGAACGAATGTGGGTGCACGGCCGTGGGCGTCGGATGCTGCGTCTGGTGAGCTGAGTATTTTCTATTTCCCTCCATTTCCCTTCCGCTCACCCATCCGTATTCCCAGCGGTAACGCGCTCGGCGTGTACAATACGTACTGTGCAACGCACTTCAAACCCAAGTCCTCGACGTCGTACCAGTTCCTCGCCGCGTCTGTCTCGCCGCTGCTGCCTCTGCGTGCCAGGAACCGACGCATCACACGCGCCCCGACCGCCACGGTGTCGATTGCGCCTCCTGCGCCCAGCAGCATCGCCTACCCCACTGCAACGGCTACGACAAGCACGAGTGGCACCGCCGTCCTCTCCACCACCGATCACCGCCGCAGCATCCTCTTCAGCTTCACCACTGGCCTCACCGACCCCACCGCCAGCACAACGAGCCCGGGTGGCACCGCCACCGCCCGCCGCAGCACCGTCTTCGACCGTCCCAGCTGGATGCTCGAGCCCCCGCCCTCGCCCACCGCCTCCGAACGCGCATGTCGTGACGAGCAGGCAGCGGCGGAACTGCAGGCCATGGCAGACGAGGTGGCGTACGAAAATGAGCTGGAGGAGGCAAGGCGTGCGGCAGATACTGCGCGATTCGAGGCGGTGCATGGGAGGACGCAGGGCGTTAGAGTCGCAGTGACGATCGAGCAGATGAGTGCGGCGCTCGGAAACAATGGTCCATCTCACCCTCCACGCGATCATGGCGGGTTCAATCGTTGAATGTCTCACTTTAATCAAAAGTATTCTCGCTGCACATTTCCGACGTTCCGTGGTCAGATCTCGATGTGTTGGCTTCCCTCAATCTCATCCCAGGCCTCAGTGCTATTCACGCAGTCCAGGATCCCAGCATATATCTGCGAACTCACGATCACCAACGCTACTTGCTCACCATCCTCTTGTCGTCCGGAGAATTTATCGAAAGGAAACCTTTGTCTCTGATTCTACTTCCGTTTCTGATTCTGTGTTCCTTGTCCTATTTGGGCTCTTACTTGGACTTTCTTGCGATGCACAACAATGGCTTCTTTTACAAGCGTCTGCTTCCGCCAGAGCAGCTACGTGTACCGACTTTTTGGTCGCCGAAGAACATTTAGTTCGACCTCAGTCTCACTTGCGATAATTCAATGCCCCATGCCACCCTCGTCGACCTGATGAGGTTGGATCGGTGTTCTCCCTTTGGTACCGATTCTCGATCTACATACACCTAGGTTCAATTGTGAACGGCTTTCAGCGTGTGTCAATAAAATTTCACCCACCCAACCCAATATCGCACTCGGTCTTTGCCAGGAACTCCAAAATCTTTTATTTTCGGAGCAGCTAGCTATATTAGAGAGCTTGCGCAAAAGCCGCATGAGCCGCATACGGCTTTTTGGCATTGCGCAAAGCCGTACGAAAAATTTGGGTTCTCGATGTAATAATTGAATGATAACCGGCCAGAAGTCACTAAAGGAGTGCTTGCAGGAGAAGAAGCATGCTAAACACCCCCTATACCCTGTCCCAGACCCAATTATTTGGCCAACAAAATTTGGTGTACTCATTGATGTCCCGGAAATCAAGCTTCCTATCCTTAATCATCAGAAGTATTCTGGTTTTCATGACGAAATACAGGAATAGAGAAGCACTGGGTGCTATTGAACACAAAAAATCTGAACGAAAGGTCAAGAAAGCCTGCGGCTTTGCGCAATGCCAAAAAGCCGTATGCGGCTCGTGCGGCTTTTGCGCAAGCTCTCTATTACAGTAATCCACGATCTGCGGCCCTCAGCTCAGCCCTGATTTGGAGGGACCGGACAAAACACGAGCATAGCGGGCGCAGGTGGCTCCGAGTGCAGTATATAACGCGCCAGTTATCATGAAGTTCTGTTCCGGTGTGTCTCTCGGCAATGAGTCTTGGACATATCAGTGTACATATTGCTCGTGATATAGCAATTAATTTGTAGACGAGGGTGTGCCATTGTTATCTGACAATGAGTGAATATGAAGCTTTTTTCATTCGAAAAGATTATGTGCATCGTGGAAAAGCGTGCTGCGAGACGGTGGATTAACCAGTGCAAATGAACAAGGAAGCACGCAAACACCCACTTAGTCACTCGAGCGCTTCCGCCTTCATTTTCTCCAACTCGGGCCAACCTGGGAGGCCAAATATCTTTGGGAGGCAGCTCCAAAACCTTCCTCGTGCTTCGGCGTGTGCTTTTCTCCTGTTTTTCTTACAATCTTCTCATGCGCTCTCCATGACCCATGCCCGGGGTTAGTTTGACCCTAATAAAAGTGTCGCTGTTCAATGAAGTGTCGGAGGTCGAGCAATAAAAATGTCGTGAAAATGAACCATTTCCGGCACTTTTATCGATGACCTCAAAACTATAAAAGTGTCAGAAATCAGCAAACTTACCAACAAAAGTGCCAGAAAATCGAAAAAAGTGGAGGAATATTAGAAGTGCATTTTGACCGCCATATACAAGTGCAAGTGTGTATGGAGGGAAGCCTAGTTGTACATATGCAAGTCCCGTCGAAAGTAAGTAAAAGGCGTCTCATCTATCTCGGCTCGTCTCATCTACTGGGCGCGCAGGTCGAATCGTACATACATTCCAGGGCAACCGATCTCATCCCAATGTCCATGAGTATGTTTCACTTCGCAAGGGTCTGCAACGTAGCTAGCTCGAGACTCAAGACGCAAGATTGGTCGTCGGGTCAAGCAAGCTAGCTCTCGGGATCGAGATCGAGATCGCGTTCGGCCCTAGCGCACAGCAGTCAGACCCCAAACCTCAGAACGTACCACCACCGCAGAGAAAATAGCGCACCTCCCTTTCTCGTCATCCATCCAAAATAAACCTGACCCGCTGCCAAAGCTTTCACACGTCGTCCACGCTGGTGCGAAGCCAGCTTATAACTGCATCCGTTCCCCCGGTCAGGTCAGCATGCATGCATACATAGGAAGGCTGAAGCGGACAGACAGACAGACGCACCCCTCTGCGTCGTATCGTTCATGCTCGAGCTCCGCGGTACCGGTCTCGGTCTCGCGTCGTCAATGGCTGTTTCTGTTTCTGGACTCTGTTCCTCAGCAATCGCGCTCCGCCAGTTGACATTTCCGTTGAAATAGCGATGCAGCTGTAGCCGCTCGACGCCCGAGAACCCGGTGCTGGTGTCGTGTATGTCGAGCGCGGCTATGAGTTTCTGTATGCGCGAGCGATTCACGATGAGAAAAGAAACAAGTACAGATGGTGGAGATGGTATGGTAAGATGGTAAGAAGGACGGAACACGCACCGCCTCGCCCATATAATCCCTACTCCCCGCATTCACGAGCTTCTTCACCGAGGGGCGGTAGCAGGTCCCGCGCGGCTGTGTATGCGCAGCGCATCAGCCCCATATGATACCATTCTCAGACAGAGGAACAAGGTGAATGGAGAGACGGACGCACGATACTAAACACCATATAGCCCTCCCCCCGCCTCCGTATCGCACCCTCAACGATCTCGTGGTCCTTGCTTGCCTTGAGCTTACGCGCGGCTCTTAGATCCGCGAGGCCCGCGTCGGGCCGCTCGAGCGCGATGCGGCAGAGCCCGCGGTCGAAGAGGACCTCAAAGGGGAAGAGTTTGAAGGTCAGCCCGAGTTGCTCGTAGTCACTGTGTACGGATGAGAAGCGACGTGGGGAAGAGGAAGCGGACAGGACAGGGAAGGGAAACCACACACACATAGTCTGGTTATCCCACAGATGGCGCAGCGCCTCGCGGAAATCTCGGTATGCAAGGTCGTAGCGCGCGAGGAGGAAGTTGGACACACCGCATTGGAAGTATCTAGTGTGCCGGCGCGGATGTCAGCGCTGGCGGAAAAGGCAGCGAAAGGGAGGTGATGGACGACTCACGCGACTCACGCGACGACCAAGTACGGATCCCTCAGCGTCGCCTGGATGAAGCGGTCCACCGCCGCCTCGTGCTCCCCACGCGCCGCGTAGATGAGGCCCATATTCGTCAGGATGATAGACGACTTGGGTAGGCGCTGCCAACGCAGGGTGAGGCGCTGCTGGCGGACGCACACATAGCGAGTGGCATACACACCGAAAACAGCTCCAACGCAGTTTCGTCGTAGTCCTCTGCATCGTAGGCTGCCAGCGCCGTTGCCCATGCTTCGAGCTTGGTTTTGAGTGAGAGGGGCATAGGGTTAGAGAGAGAGAGGTAGAGGAGGAGGTCTGCGAATACCAAGAACTTGGCAACCAATAATTCGGGTGATGTCAGGAACACCGGCGTTGTCACCGACATTGTCCATCGAGGGAACGGCGGAATCGCCTGGGACCAGGAAGATAGTGCTGCAGTGGTCGTGGATGGCGGGTTCATTCCGCACGTTCCATCGGAGGTGCGTCGTATCGCGGTGGTGAGTGAAACAGAATTCGGATCATGCCGTTGCCAACTGCCGAGTCGACCTGTGGCGGTGTTGTATACCCCACTTTGCTCCGAACCACCATCCTCGTCTGCAACATTCCGACAACGTAGGTTTGCTGGGGGGGATATACAAAACGCGGCTCACCCAGAAGATTTAGAACAGTGGCACATTGAATGAAGAGAGGCTCAGTGCAGATCGAGGCAATTGTCGGTTACAGATTTCTCACATTGTTTATATTTTGTTTCTATCCCTGCGAACTTGAGTGAAAAACCGCCTCCCCTCGGGTCTTTTAATTTTAAATTTCTTTCTGAATAGATTCCCAGGCACCTGCCCAGTGGGCCGACAGGTTTCTTTGAACGCACTGGGACTGCTTCCTGGGCCACGATACTATACGCAAAAAAGCGTCGCCACAAACCGTACGATAGGAAACCCTATCGTTCAATCTGCCACAGATATTCCCAAGATCCTGAAAGTTCAGGCCTTATATTTTTGCACTGTCACTGGCTGCTTATATTATTCGTATGGCACATATAGCGTGCAAAAATTATTTGATGGCAACATCGGCGTGAAAACAGGGGGGCAAGGTGGACGGGTGTCTTGGCGATGTGCAGTATCGGCAGCTTCGTGCACCTTTGGGGACTTGGCACTGCGCAGCATCAATCACGATTTGAGTAGTGAACCCGACAGTGAACGTATTGCTGACCATTCATGAATGACTGGGTAAATCTACTGAAACAAACATTATTCTAAGTTTTTTCTGCGTGCTACACTGGTTGAACATATATGATTTTTTCACCTGTATTTTCAATCAAAAGTTGGGTGAGAAACTTATAACCTTTTCACATCTGTCAAATTTTTTACCACATTGCTCGAAAACTGCTGAAAAACTGGTGAATTTTTCATATAATTTCTGATTGAAAAACTGATGAAAAACACTGTTAGTTTTTCACCAGTTTTTGAGGTCAAAAACTGGAATACTTCAACCAGTGCTATTCAGATTTTCCTGGGTTTCATTTCAACTTTTGCAACTAGATGTCATTTCAACCTTTTTTAGCAATTTTTTAGCAACAAATGTCATTTCCACTTTTTCTTTTTGCAAGGTGTGGCATTTCAAAGTAATACATCTGGAGAAAGCTGGGTGGTTGTACAGAATTTTTTCAGACTCATTTGGATAAAGCTGGGTGGCTATGCACTTTTGAGTGTGGAAAAGAAAATCCAAACAAGTCTGAAAAAATTCTGTACAGCCACCCAGCTTTCTCCAGAGTGTATGGCCACTGGTATGCCCACAGAACCAAGGCCCAAGATATGTGGCTTAGTGTCCATGCTTTGGAGCCGGGAACGAAAGAACGGCCTTTGAGTCCGACTCTTTGGGGGTGACGAGAAGTTTGTTCTTGCTTCCAATTGGAAGTTTGAAACCGGATATAGGCTCTTCCGGCCACCAACGACAACGTAAAACAGCTTTTATCCAAACGCGAACAGCGCAACATGATCCAGTTGATTTTTCTACCTTGTCTGTCGGCGTGGCTTGAAATCTGGATCGAACCTACTGCCGTGTTGCTGGCTGGCCGTTGGATCTGAATTGGGTGCAGTACCGACAGAGTGCTGCGCTTCGACGTCCGTCCACCCTCAATTCTATGGCTCTGGATATATTCCCCGGGTGAATAACACAAAAGCTTAAACAAATTCGGGTCGATCTCCGTCCTCTTTACGGGCATGTACCATCATAATTTCAATTCTCGTTGTCATCATTTACCAGGACAATCGTGGCTTATACACCTTGTCAAGAATCTAAACTGATGACTTCGTGGGATGTTTTTCCTACTCTCGCTCACCGAATTTTGTTCCCACAGCGTTAAATGGTCATA
Source organism: Mycena galopus ATCC 62051 (assembly GCA_014925785.1). Classification (NCBI taxonomy): domain Eukaryota; kingdom Fungi; phylum Basidiomycota; class Agaricomycetes; order Agaricales; family Mycenaceae; genus Mycena; species Mycena galopus. Next base: position 237,297 of record WIQG01000161.1, read on the forward strand.
AACTGTACACACCCAACCGCGAGGACGTCTTTAGCTCAATCGCGGATTGTTGGAGGCAAGTCCGGAAGAATTCCTTCTTCAGAACCGGTCCTCCAAAAATCAACATTAAAAAGGCAATCATCCAGGCTCGATCCCGAGTGAAACGGATATTTCTGCCGGAAGTCCAACTATTAGCCAGCTAACTGGTGTAGGTGCGGCCCCACCGCCATCGAGCCGTTTTTTGACCTGGAAAAATTCCCCATCGAAGTGCGCCTCCGACTGAGCAGCATTATTCGGACTCTCCAGGAACAGGCAAAATAACCGAGGCGACAACTTGAAGGACGATCGAAGGGTGCAGACCGCAAAACTTGTCGGTTGAGTCTGTTGAGAAAACCATCGGTGGGATTGCGATTCACTAGAGTCAGAACCAGGTCGAAAACCAGGAAATATAGTGATCGGGCTGTGGGCAGTCCAAGCTCATTATCAGCGTATGTCCTGGCGTTTTTCGCTTGCGACATGGCACGACTGGAAAGGGAGGATGGCCACTGGGTCAAAACATCACAGTCGAGGTAGGTTGCGAACGCACAGGCACAGGCGTTGTTCACGGGGAGCAAATTCGGAATTATTCAGCGTCACGCGAGTTACGTGCGAGGCTAACAATATTTCCAGTAGCCTGAGCGCACAGAAATGGTCCAGGCAGAGCAAGAGGTAGAAAAAATTCGGACCGGGGAAAAGTTAAACATCGGAGGGGGAAAAGTGGACAAAGGATTGCAGACTAGACCAGTGGTGCACCATTCTTATATCTCCAAAATCTGTTGCCGGAGCGATTACGCGGCCTCGCGGCTGGCCAGAGCTCCGACAACTGCGATGAACTGTGCCCTGTCAAGAAGCTGTGCGTGAATCAGCTGAGCTGTGGCTAATGAAAAAAGCTCTCGAAGAACCAGCTCAAGTCGACGACGGAAAGGGTCTGGCAAAGACGATGAGCAGAGGAAGAGAAAAGCGGATGGATGAATCAAAAAGATTCAGCATCAAATATACTTGCGTGTCTTCCCGGCAGTTAAGGTCAAGCTGCGTGCTGTCAATTCCGAGGCTGCGCACAGGTCAGCTGGACAAAGTGATGAACAGACCGTGTGAGCGGAGGAAATGAAAGCACGGCTGAAAGGCTGAGAGAGCCCAAAGGATTTGAGCAAAAAGAGAAAAGGCCAAACATATTCAAAGAATCGCGAGCCATTTCGTTGAAGAACGGTTAATGTCGAGGTAGGAGCGCGTGGCCTTGGCCGGATGAATAGCGGAAGCCTACGCCACAGGGGGCAGCAACTGTGGTGAACTGCCTCCTGTCAAGAAACGACTACGGGCAGGTCAGCTGGACAGTGGTAAATGAAGATGCAGTGTGAGACGACACTGGAAATCGAGGACAGAAGGAGATAAAGGATGAGCAAGAGCGGAGGGGAAACGAAAGGAGATGGATAGATGGGGGAATAGCACAGCCGAGGAGCCATTTGCTTAAAGAACGGTTAATTAGCCCGCGGAGTTCCTGTTCAATTCCCTGGGTAGCTATCCCCATTCATTCGGGCCCACACGCTGTGCTTTCAGGGCCTGATGCAGGCTATGGTTGAATTTTTGCTTATCTCAACTTCGTACTTGGAATCTCCACCTTACCGAAGGTCCGAACCGCAAATAAAATTCTGGCAAACTCCGGGTCAGGGCCGATGCCCAAAACTCCTCCCTCAAAAATTGTGAGGGTCTAGTACCAGAATAGGTGTCAGGAGAAATCAAAACCTCGTTGCGAAACGTGCTGAAAATGACTCTTTCAGATTCCTCTCAGATCCCTGTCAGGTTCGACGTACTCCCTTGTTCCTTCCGACGTCAAGCATGAAATTGCCCTGGTTCCTCATCCACTGGCGTCGGCGGTTTAATTGTCCGACTCGGCCTCACTCACTTCCCGTCCGCCGCCCCATTCTCGTAACCTACTATCTACCGCGTATTTAAGTTATATACCAAGATACACACCTACTCGGTGTCTGCGAGGCCCTTCCGCTAATTCCTGCGCGACGAAATCTTCGCGTTCCAACATCTCTCCTTGCTCATTCGACATCCTCCTCTTAACGGAAATGAACATTGAACCCGGCGAATTCAAGTTAGCATACCATGCGGATGACAAGGCGGAACTTAGGATGGGTCATATAAAACTGGGTGTTGACGATGCGTCTATTCAAATTTATTCCGCAGCCGGAAAGTGAGTCGTGTTTGGATAACGTGAACTTCTTCAAATTGATGAGGCTATTTTTCTTACTGCAGGGACTACGTTTATTTCGATAAAAAGCACCTTCTAATACCATTGACCACCGTCAAGTGGCATGTTGAAGCTGATTTGACTAAAGAAGAAGAAATTAAGTTACAGGCGCTCTATCAAGGCTATGGTGATTCCAGGGATATTTACGACCACTTCTGGTACTCTCGAACCCTCGCTCCATTTCAGGAATAATTACTGAGTTTTTGTTCTTCCAGGGTGACAAGCAACACAAAAAGAACCGATGTCGTTTCAGCACAATCCTACAGGGAATATATCAAAAAAAACAATCCGAAAGACTCCATTGTAGCCTCGGTAAATGTCCTCATTGGCATGCCAGGCGGCAGTGGCAAGAAAAAGCAGGATTTGTCTGGAGATCCCGTTGACCGAGAGAGTTGGAGAGGCGCAGTCAAATTCGCACTCAGGGAACAAGCTATAGAGGAGTGGACAGGCGGAAAACGAGGCGCATTTCCTTGGAGGTGGACTCCGATGTCTTCGCTCTCAACCTTCACGGTCTATATTAGTCCTTCGTCTTGCACGAAGAACTGGAAGGAGTCGACGTGGCAAATGTTGTTCGAGAAAGCGAAAGGAAGAGCGTTGTTCAAAGTGGAACTTTGGGATGACACGAAGAATCCTGGCACGGGTACCGAGCGCCGTATGCGGGTAGGCGTGAACCCTTTCAACCTCTATGGTGTGTATGTTTTTGAAGCTGAGGTGGACAGAGTGTTGAAACGAATCGTTCTTTCCAGTCATGTACATGAAATCCCAGGACCTGGTGGCTCTGAGGGCCGCTTGGCACCCTTCTTCGAAACGGGTCGAGGATACCACGGAAACCGTACTCCCATTTTGGCGCGATTACCCTGACAAAAATGGGGCCAAAAAAGCTGGCGCGAAAATAGCAGCGCTCTCCGAGCAGAACCATCCTTACGGATCTGACACATGGGAAAAAATAGAAGTATCCATCACTCACAAAACCGTCCAGTCAAAGATAAAGAAGGAGAGGAGCATAAGTCAAGATGCTTTGATGGGCAGCACAGCTGCTCAGGCGAGTTTCGCGTCGTATTGTTTTGGTCCTTATTCAGACGCACTCTCTTGGAGCAGATCGCGGCGGAAATCTGGGGAGGGAAGGCAGAAGACTATTCTCGCCAAGTCGAGGTGAGAATCAAGTTCTGTCTCTCGTTCGCATCTGACATATCCCTTGTAGTGGACCCACCTAGTTGCATTTTCTTACGGTCTGTTGAATTCTTAAGCATATGACAAATTTTTGTCAAGCCTTGTTGACTTGTAGGGGCGTTTGCAAAGGACGAAGGTAGACCAATATTGTTGTCTCTCACAGAAGACGCGAATAACCCTTTTCATGTCAAGATGTGAGCGAAAGTCAAGTCAAACCCAACATTGTTCTTGGAACAGAAAGTTGCAATACACACATGCTTCGCGCGGAACAATCCTTGAAGAACATTCTTGGTTAGCTCAAGCATACGCTCTCTTATTGTCCAAGTTGAATTTTACTCATGTGAACATCTCTCACAGAACTCGAGGCGAAGGCAGCTACGTTTCTTCAGAACGGTGGGAAGCCCGTATTTCAAGGAGAACCACCAGTCTCCTATCCCGACAAAGCCAACGCCGCCATGTTCAACTTCGAGAAGGAACCTAAAATTCAGTTGACCGTTCACCGTATCTTTGGTGGGAACTTTTGTCGCCTCACGTCACATGAGACATCGATTGTGTGTCACCTCGATGATCAATGGTGGAACAAGTCTGAGGCCGGTACGTCAAACAATACTCCCTTTTGATTCAGTTACGATTTGGTGACAGTAGCAAACGACAATCAAATTGCGCATAAGCAACCAAGTACTTCTTCCATTGCCCGGACCTATCCTTGGTTTGCCCCGTATTTGAAATACACTGCTACCTTTCAGGTGTGCTCTTTCCCATACCTCGTTCGCACTTGCTTCTGAAAATTTTCCGTGTTCCAGAATTTTTGGTCCCTCTTTGAGAAGTCGGGTACACAGATAGTCTATGACCTCGAGTTCGACTTGTTCTCTCTGTATCGACCAACGTGGGCACATATTCCCTCTGGTGTAGAATCCAACTCAAGATTTCACGCAGGTATTTCGAGTCTCAGCTCGATTTGGTCGTCCTGCAAGAATTTGTAGCTGAGCAAGTTGCCGGACATGGAACAAATGGCGTATACTCCGCTGAATTAAAGGAAGCTTGGCTCAAATTTATGTCGAATAAACGAGAGGTCAGAATATTCTCGGCATCTGACCGAGTATGATGCTCACCTGACTCGTATTCATGCAGCCCGTGGCCGAAATCGACGAGGAGGAAGTGCGGACGGGGAAGAAACTTAAAGATGAGAAAATGGATGGCTCGCAAGATGCAATTCAATAGTCTTCACAAATGCAACGAATTAGATGAAATAGCCCATTTCAAACTCTTTATAAAATCTTTCGGTTTTTTATTTCCTTTTTGGGAGGTGCTGGCTCCAAGTCCGAATTTCAAATTTCAAGATCGGAAAGAATAATCGAAACAAGGAGGGAGACGGCCGCAGGCTGTCGACCACCTTGTCGTTTTATAATTACCCCAGGGCAAGAATCTCTAAGTCGCAAAAAGAAAAAAAGAAAGACATCGCTCCTTGCACAGGATTCAAGTACTTGCACATAGTAAGCGCTGGCGCGGCAATTCAAGCTTATCCCTTATTTATCTTGGGCAGAACCCTGTACACAGAAATTGATTGTATACATGCAATCAGTTGCAATCAGGTGACATATCAAATTCCCGGGCTACAATAGAGCAAATACACCCTGAGAACCAGCCACCAAGCAATTTTGGTCACCGTTGGAAGTTACTTGGAATTTTGAAATTACAGTAAACTGAATATTTATCGAGGATATACAAAGCTCGGACGGCATATACATTTTCAAACACTGCACATTCGGTCTGGTGTGCCGCCTTTGATATGAAAGGCGGCACTTACTTTTTCGGAATGTGCAGTGTGTCGGCAAGGCTCTCAACCCGTAAGGGACACGTAAGGGTCCCGTCCCGAGTCGGTCTCGATGTTTTTTGCATCCTCCTTCCACCTCATTTCCTACCAATGCTGCGCTGCTGACGCGTCAAAATGGCCACCGACGTCGATGGAGCATCAATCCACTCGCCTGCCGACCAAGAATACATTAGCAGCTTGTCACCGCTCACCTTATGGAATTTCGGAACCATGTACGTGGTTTCCGGTTCATGTTATACTCTGTAGTGGTCATGTAGACAGTGTCGCGTCGTTGAAGCAAAATATATGTAGACTTGAAAATTAATCCCTACGTAATGTCTGACTCTAATAAAACCTTGCCTTGTCTATGTATCTATCAAGTAACGACGCGAAATTGGTCAAAGAGGGACGCCAACGTGGCACGGGCCGGGGTGCCGCACGGCAATCAATGTGCCGCCTGTCTATCTAATCCCAAAATTTGGCGCCAAATTCTGGGATTAGATAGACAGGGTCAGAAGGCAAGGTAACGCAGAGATGATCTTTGCGGCTGCCCGGCGGATACTGCGGTGTCAACGCATCAGCATTTCGAATGCTCCACAGGTTTGACAGAAGTAGAGAGCTTGCGCAAAAGCCGCACGAGCCGCATACGGCTTTTTGGCATTGCGCAAAGCCGCAGGCTTTCTTGACCTTTCGTTCAGATTTTTTGTGTTCAATAGCACCCAGTGCTTCTCTATTCCTGTATTTCGTCATGAAAACCAGAATACTTCTGATGATTAAGGATAGGAAGCTTGATTTCCGGGACATCAATGAGTACACCAAATTTTGTTGGCCAAATAATTGGGTCTGGGACAGGGTATAGGGGGTGTTTAGCATGCTTCTTCTCCTGCAAGCACTCCTTTAGTGACTTCTGGCCGGTTATCATTCAATTATTACATCGAGAACCCAAATTTTTCGTACGGCTTTGCGCAATGCCAAAAAGCCGTATGCGGCTCATGCGGCTTTTGCGCAAGCTCTCTAGTTACGGCAAATCTGATTTGAATCCCGGGGTAAACATCCCGCTCTGCGTAATCGGGGGGTTTCAAAAACAAACAAATACGCGAATGGAGGTTACAGTCTTGGATGTATTTGGCCGCTGACGGGCTAAAATGGCACAGAGGCTTGCAAGCTGGGAAGTGCTGAGCAACAGGAAGCCATCCTCGAATCAAGGATGGACTGCCAAAGGAATGATCCGCACTTTGTCCGCACTGCCAGTGGGCAGTACCGTTCACATCAGGAAAACTGCAGATCCGTCTTTGATGTCTTGTACAAGACATCACGTCTTTGACGTCTTGGACAACATGTCAAAGACGTCAAAGATGGAATTTTGCCCAAGACGAGGTGTCTTTCCTAAGCAGATTCAAAGTTCTGGTATAAGATGCCCATCTTGGGCAAGACGAAGTCCGTCTTGCTCAAGACGTCGAAGACGCAGCAGTCAGCGTGTAAGACAATTCTCAAGATACTCTAAGATGCACAAAAGATATTTTTAAAAATGATAATATTGCAGAGTATCGAGACATCACACAGTACAAGTATTAACCAAGAAAAAACCACACAAAGCTTCATGTACACCACCGAACACGCACGACGCGGGCCAAGGTGGACGGACGTGCGCAACGCCACCTGCGGTAATGGTGAAGAACGGTCTTGAATGGCCCGCGCACGAGACACTCCACTCCGCGATGCAGACGCGGTGCGCACGCGTGGCAAGAGCCCGGAGCGTTGCGAGGATCTGCGCGGGGAGGAGAAATACCACAGGCGGTGTGCGAGGACAGCGACGTCGTAGTGCGGTGCGTCTGGGTCCGCGCTGAGGAACGCGAGCGGCTCGGCTTGGATCCAGGTGATGCACGGGCCTAGGGGGCCGGCGGAGATTCTGGCTTGCGCGACCTGAAGAGAAGGCGTCAGGGTAGTAATAAAAGAGTATTGAGTCACCTTTTCCCGTACAAACACTTCCAGAGCGTCATCCTTAAACACACAACCATTTGCTTGAAGAGGTCATCAGTGGGCGCCCCAGAATTCTTGATAACATGTGATGCTCTTGAGAACGGCTTCATAGGGCGTGATCGGATAGATATATTCATCTTGACTGCAGGAGATTTGAGGGCTCGAGTGCGTGGCTGTTGACGAGCGAGTTGGGTACGCGAGACGTGCTGGGGCTATCTTCTGTATGTTGATGACGTACACCCGATGCGGCGCCTCGAAACCTCGAGGCAGAATCATTGAGAGCCTTGAGGAGCCTTGAGGCCGGAAGAACGAGAACGAGAGCCTACATCGGCTTGCGCTGACTTGAAAAACTGTACTGCCTTGACGTGCTTGAACAACGCATTAAAAGGGCGCCTAGTTGCATTGGGCTTGACGGCCAGCCTTCTGGAGCCATTTGCTTGCAAGAACAAGGTTTGGAGCCACTTTGGCCACAGAGGAGAGAGCGGGGGGGAAAACAAGATCGTCGTCAAGAGCAAGAGATGTTGGCAACTACATCAAAATGATCAACAACGCGCACGGACCACGCACGTGTTGATGGATGGACTTGACGTTTTCGCCTCTCGCGACTAGTACTCTGCAAAAGTGCAAGTTGTTCAAGCGGGTGTTTGAGAGGCCGATGAATTCTTCCTAAAACCGTGATCACCTGTATAAATGGTAATGCAAATTTGGCAATTGATAGCCTCTCCAACGTTTTGCACTGCTTTGAACACCAACGTCAAGTGAAGGTTGCCACAGCTTGAAAACTTTGAGTGCATACAGTTCAGTGAGTAGGGTTTTATTGATGGAACCGTTTTGATTGATTTTCGGTGTTATTTAGCGAAAATCATTGACTGCTTTTCACCAAAGATGAGTCAAGGACACAAGATGCTCAAAGACTTGTCCGCAAGACAAAAGATGCCGCCACCAAGATCAAAGATGCCAAAGACGTGATTGAAAGACCCAAGATAGGTTCCAAAGACGTAAGATCCCAAAGACGAATCTGCAGTTTTCCTGATGCAGCGTTAATTATAACAAGACTTGCCTCCGCTTCGCTTCGGCGTATCACATATGCCGACCTCGCTCGTTTACAGATTTTTTAATGATCTCAAATGTCGGGCCTATATGAGATCTGACTGGGAACAATGTTGACCATAATTTTAATTAGAATCGGCATACAGCTTGTGATATAACTACGTAGATCAATTGGTCCTCATATACTCAGTGAGGCTCACCGGTGTAAATCGGACAGTCATGGAAGCCGGATGAAAATCAGATGATCTCGGCAAGTGGAGAGTTAAGGTAGGTTAAGAGTACGTCGAAACTCACGCCCCCTTGGAAAGGTCATGCGACCGTAATAATTTGCAGTAACATCTAAAGATACCAGAGTTCCTCAGCCATCTCGAAATGGACTATGCGTAATCTTGCCTGGACATACCGCAGCTTGGATAAGCTACAGGATGCAGAGGAGCTGGAGGCCCTTCTCAGAGATGAAGAAATGTAGATAGTTCATGTATTGATTCACCTCCCTTATTTAATTTATTGTCAACTGAGACGACAGTTCTGTGTTGGAAAACTTCGGAAGGACGGAAGATGCGAGCGGCAAGTTAAACTAGATTTGATGGAAAAGAAGGTGTTACAAGGAGAGCAAATTGCATTGGGTTTCTCAGAGTACATCCTTGGCGGCAGTGGAGGCGGATTTTGAGTACTTGGAGCAGTGCCAGAAAAAATATGGGAGGTAAGCGAAAATTCGGAGGCCTGAAACACGTTGGGGCAAGCGATTTGATCCCGAAATCTTGAACCAAAAGGCAACACACATTTGTCAAAGTGATAAACCCGAGATGATCAGCTTGAAAATGTTCGAAAGTACTACCTAAAAAGAAGAGCGATAAAGATGATTTACAACCCAGAGACTTCAAGGTTCCAAGGATTAGTATTTATCTGTCTCCCCAGCTTGTGAAAATGGTTCGAGTGCAGCGAGAGGAAAGAGAGGACGCAGTTTTAGACTCTGACTGGGTAAATGCGGGAAGCAAGAGATACAATCAAGAAAAGCGACGTGATTGGGACGAAGAATCCAACCCAGTGGCGATATGGACGAAGGGAATGAGATACCAGTCGATGCTATGAGGACGTCAGAGTTGAAACTTGGAACATCTTAGTGGGAGAAAATCTCTGGACCACAAGAGTACTGAAGAAGTCACTTTGAAATTGGGAGCGGGAGCGATCAGCAATGATAATATGTCAGAGATGGGACAGGAACTAAGAATACAGATCATATCGTGTACGGGCCACGGATAGGCGGCAGGAAACCGCTGATGAAGAGGACGCGGGCATTGGGATGGTCAGGCTTCGAGGCAGAGAGCCACTGTTGGTCAAGACGTTGGAGGACAATAATGCGCCAGGAGGGAATTCCGAGCGATGGACGAGACAACTGTAATTGACTATCAAATTGGCTGAACCCAAGATACGGAAGAAGAGATCCGAGTGAAATCCGATGAGTATGGAACTTGCGTGAGATTCGGGCAATTGAGAGAGATACGAGACACCAATCAGAGCAGCCGCGAGTTTCACAATCTAGCGGAGCGTTTTTCGTGGCGCGCGGATGGAAATCAACGTAACTTCCCAGCATCTAGCCTTGAGGACTCTATCGGCGAAACCAGAACGACAGCGGAAACAGATGGCGAGAAGCCGGGGGAAGAAAAGAACCAGAGCAATGCCATTTTCCGAGAATAGTATCAACCTGCGTGACTTGAAGAGGACCGATCATGGAGAAGGACAAAAAATTTCCGAGGAACACATCTGGCTTTTGAATGACATGGCATGAAAACGCTTGGATGGGAAATAGAAGTCGGTATTCCGATGGTCTGAAATGGAGTGCCCGTAGATCGATGGTGACCGCCAGGTGAGCTGCATCCGGACAACGGGGACGATCCGAACAAGGCACAGATCGGATTGGTTCTTCTTGCGCAATATAGATAGAGAATGATCAAAGACATCTACAGCGATGAGATTGAATCCATTCAACCATGCCGGTCCCTGGAGCGTGGAAAAGAACCCTTGATAGAAGCCTCGGCAGAGGCACCAAAAACTGGCGAGGAGGAATGGAGGCGGATGGAAGAGACGAGCCAGGGAGACTGCAACGGTACCATCGAAGATTGGCAATAGAGGCAAGGGGAAACAGCAAAAAATGACCCGAGGACAATTTGAAGGGCCAACAGATAAAGCCACACAGCTTAGAGCACCGCGCTGTTCCGGTCTCAGAGGTCAGCTCTCGGCGATACCAAAAGCATAATAGCAAGGTGGAGGAAGGAGAAAAGTAAAAGACGCACGTGGCGAATTGATGAGGTCGTTTCGTCCGTTCTTGACGTAGGTGCACGTTTTTTTTTTTTTTTTTTTTTTTTTTTTTTTGTTTCTGCATTTCTATACCGCAACAAGTAAACTAACTACTAAGACGCGGTGGCCACAAGCGCCAATAAATAAGAGGAGTGCCATAGGTAAAGGATCAAGCGGGATTTGTAAAGCTAACATCGGAAATGTGGGTAGTGGGGGCAGATGTGAATACATCAACAACGGTCAGGCTGCTACGGAGCAAGAAAAAGGAAAGGGGCATGGAGGTCTGCCGGGGTGCGAGAGAAGCCAAAACCATCACAAGATCTTCACCAGCACCGGTCCACCGCGCCAGCGAGCCACGGAAACTGCCAACACGCAGGCATAATGCAGGTAATGCCTGTCACCATGTTGTTCCCGGGCGGCCTATTGATAACGTCGGTACTCTAGCCGCTCGCTTCAAATCTCGGGCGGGCCGGGACAGTGCGTCGCGGTTCTACGGTCGGCGGTATGCGGGTTGGGGAATGAGGGGATGTTGGCCGTCGCAATTGACGTGGATGGCGAACCAATAAGGTGCGCTGGTGTTGCTTCGGGCGCGAGCAAGCGAGGTGATACCGGTGATACGCGGCAGCGGGTGACATGTAACGCATGTCGGATGGACGGGGTGGGCGACGAGGACGAGGAGTTGGTGGGTCCTGGGCATCGTACGGGGTGAACAGTGGAGTCTGCGTGGTTGTGGACCTGACGGTCGCAGACAGCGGGGTGCGCAGCGTGTTTTACGTCGAAATGAGGTGGATGAACCTCCGGCTTCGCGGATGACGTTGGGGTGAGCGGCTTTGCAGCTGCCAGTTGGCAGCGCAGTTCCTTCAGTGAAGGGGCGACGGGGCGACGAGGTACTGTCGACTTAGAAGAGAAGTGTTTGCACACAACTCCCCTCCTGCCCACAAATGTGGGAAATCTCGACCATGGTGGTGGTACAAGATCAAGAGGCACCTACGTGCTCAGCGTTTCCACCCTTCTTCCTATTCACTGTGAGCCGTAGTGGGTGTTTGAAGTCTAAGGCCGAATGCTGCCGGTGGGTACCTTCAAGTTGTCCTTCCTCTTTCCCGAATGCTGCTGACGGTCTTTTGAAGGTGACCGGGCCACACAGGTTTCCTTCAAAATTGGCGACATCGTCCCCGGAGCCAGCCATCTCACCGAGTCTATCAATGTCTCTATTGACTAACCCGCGCTGATGGGCAAGTCGCTGCCGAGAGCAGGAAATTCGAGGCTTAGTTCTTCTCGTGAGTCCTCGAGTTTGTTGTTTTGTCTGTGGGAGGCGGGACAGAGTGCGCTGCCGGGAGTGAGCGCGTCAGCAATGGCGAGTCGCTCGAGAGCGGTGGATGACGAAGCGCTCGTTCTCGTCGGTCGCGACAATCTCCCATTGTCCGAACCCTAGTCTCTCCTCCCTCCTCTCCCGTACCTTCTTGTCGTGCTTGCTAACGCATCGCATCAGAGGCAGCCCATGGCGTGGCCGAAAGATATCCACTGGCGCTAACCCGTTCTTCGGGCTACGGCGAGTTTTTTTTTTCGTGCAGGTGCGTTAACGTTCTGCTCCTTACTCTCCTCCGTCCGTGCCCTTCCCCATCCGCAAACAAACCTACCTTCCCCGTCGATTCGCATCGATGCTTCCCCCTCCTCTCCCTAACTCTCACTTCCTCGTCCACGAACGCGAAAGTCGTTTTTGCATGACTAGCTTCTTCCTATGCTCCTCTTTCTTGTGCTCTCGCTAACACACCCGCAGGACGACGACACCACTTGTCATCTGCAAAAGATGCGCGCGCAGGTTGGCTCCTTACTTCTGCCTCGTCGCCATGGGCATCTTCATCGTCGCAAAGACTTTGTTGCTGTGTGGCGGGTTCAAGTACTCCTACCGCCGTGGTACGTCCTCCCATTTTCGGATAGAAACATTCTTTCTCATACTCGCTAGGCCTCGACAACATCCTCGCCCTCCTAGTCGGCGGTATCCTCATCGCCATGACTCTCAGTCACACTCGCGGTCGCCGCGCAGCAGCTCACGAAGCACGAGACCATCGTAACGCGTATCACCTCCATCGAGGAGCTCACGGGTGTCCCGATTCTGTGCTCGGACAAGACAATACGCACGCCCCGAACAAGCTTACAATGGATAAGCGGAAAATTTGATTTGTAGGTATGCACATCTCATCCTGATGCATGGATGATGAGATGCTCACGGACGGCGCCCTCCAGCTCCTTCCGCAGATGAAGACATCCTCCTCGCTGCCTACGCCCCACACGGCGGACGTTATCGACACCTCGGTCCTGCAGGCGTGTGGGACCCGACCCAGCGGGCATCAGAGTACTGGGCCGAATACACCAGCCGCATCCGCCAGCACCACAGAGCCGCGCGCCGTTTCCAATCGCCATAGCGCCGTAGACTGGGACTAGCCCGCAGTCGCCCACATCGCGCCCACGACATCCGCCGCGGCGACAGGCACGCGGAAGGCGCCTTCTCCTACATCGCCCTCGAGCCCGACGCTCCCGACATCGTCCAAGCTCCTGCGTTTCCTCCATTCCCCGGCTAACCGTGACCGCTCAAAGTCGCTCTCAGTCGACCGCCCGCTGAGCTGCGTCGTCTTCTGCGTCACACGCCACTTGCACCTCCACCACCTCTAACTCCATTTTCCGCGTCCGGTCGCCGCAGCGCGACTCGCTTCGGCTGCTGGGCAAGGACGAGGACAAGGACGCTCGAGCGTCAACGCATTCGCGAAGCCAAACGCGGGGCGCCCTCCGCAGCTGAGCTCCTCACGATATACCAATCCGGGTAGCCGACCACCCCCTCGCCCACGTCGTACGACTTCGCCGTGTCATCCGCGAACGAGGTTCGAGCGGCATTTCTCCGCGTTTACCCCGCATCCGGCTCCAGCAACGGCCATGGTGGCGACCTGACGCTCGCGCGCCACCAATCCGGCTCGGCGCAGCCATACACGTGTCACACGGATCTTTTGCCCGTCTCGCGGCTCGACGCTGCGCTCACCTCCTGGACGTCCTGCAAATTCGACGCCAAACCCTTTCCCCCCCATAAGCCCTATTCCAAATCCACGTCGAGTCAAGCCGACTCGTACGCTCCCCCCAGATCCGGCGGTGGCGGCAGCTCCTCTGTAAAGCATTCTCAATGACGATGCGACCCCCAATCGCAGCGGCGAAGAAATCTGACTTTTGGATGGAAGGTTTGCTGGGGTAGGGCATGGAGGATTTCACATTCGTATCATCGCCCGTCGCGACGAGCCACTGCTCTGCTTTGTATTTCTCGCCTCCCCCCTCCTTCCATTTTTATGGATTCTCGTCCTCCGTTGTGGCACCTGTTATCTCCCGCCGCCACAAAGGCGAGGCTTTCGTCTCCTCTCGTGTCGTTTCGCTTCCATCCTCCGCTTTCGCCTCTTCTTTCCGCCAGCGGCCCGGCTACCCGGCCAGCATCACCTTCCATATACGGAATCGACTTTTGACGTTATTTCTCTGAAATGGCAGGGACGCGACCCTAGGCACTCCGGGAGGTGGATAATGGATCATTCGCGCACCCGGGCCGCGATGGTTAAGAGAGATGGGTCGTTCTGGGCGACAACCATTTTGGTCGTGGGGCCATTTCCGAGACCTGCGATCTCGAAATTGGGCCACGAGATCGCTTAACATGTACTGGGTGAGCAGGATACAATGGATGGGCGTCCACCTCGAAATCCGGTTCGAAAGTGTGTCCGCCCCTTTCGAACCCGTCAGCGCACCCCTCCCGCCCCGCCCATCGCGCGCACAGAAACCCCTCCGCACCCACGCCCGTCGCACCTGTCGCGCGCACGGAAACCCCTCCGCACCCAAGTCCGCTGCACCCACACCAGCCACGTGCATGCTCATCGCGCAAGCAAACCCGTCGCCTACACGCACTCCCTGCGCACACACGCACGCTGCGTTCGCCCAAGGCCCGAGCACGCACGACCGCCGCATCCTCCGTCGCACCCATCGCGTATGCGCACTCCTCACGCATGCACGCTCGTCGCGTACGCCCAACACCCGTGCACGCATCCTCCGTCGCACCCATTGCGTACGCCCACTCCCCGCGCACGCACGCTCGTCGCACCCGGATTGCGAGGATAGTGTGGGTGGCGGTACGGACAAGGAAGCGAAGCAGCCGCTGAAAATACAGCAGCGCGAGGTGTCGCCTGCGGACTGCGCGCGCCAGGCAGACATTGCGTCGCTGCTCCTCACCGGCCCCTCTGGCTCCGCGCTCGACGAGGCCATCGGGCGCTTTGACGCAGAGTGCAAGGAGCGCGGCGAGGGCGGGATGGAGGTGCAATTGGGGTCGTCGAGACGCCTGAAGGGCGCGTGGAGGGGTGTGAGAAGGCGAAGGCCGAGAAGGAGACGGCGGTGAGGAGGAGTACAGGACAGGCGCAGAAGAGGCGCTTTCGCCCTCCAGCCCCGTTGATGATTTCCCCGTTGACTGGCCCTATGCTCCATCCCCCTCACCGTCTTCCCCCGTGACCCCATCGTGCATCCCCCCCTCCGCCTTCGACCTCCCCGCCTCGCCCTGCCCTTCGACGCTCTGCGACTCCTACCCGCCTTCGCCCGCACTCTCACACGCGTTCCCCTCGAGCTCCTCGTCGTCATGCGCAAGCACTGCCGCGCTGTTGCCGCCGTACGACCTCGACCTCGGGCTTGATCGTCGTGTGGTAGTCTCGTCGCGGCTCGAGACTCCGTGCATGAGTACGAACCGGCTACGACGGAGGCGAGGACATTCATTTCCTCCCCTCCCTCTCGACCTATGGGGGTGGCGCTCGTCAGCGCCCCCCGCCTCATTATTGAAGCGCCGCGCCGCGTTCTAACTTGGGTGTATATAGCCACGGATGGATCTTGTTGTATGGATGGACTCTGCGTCTGGATTGTTGTTGTACCGGTACCACCCCACTCCCACTTCTACCACCGTTGCCGCCCATCCCTCTCCCTTTCTCTGTCTTTGCCCGATGATATCCTTATCTGTACCGTATCGCGCTGCCCCCCTCCTCCTCGCTTCATTCCGTCTTTCGCACACCTGAGCTGCGCCGCCCCATCTCATCTTGTGTACCCTACCACTCTCAGTATACTTGCAATAGACGGATTCTCCTCCACCTGCTTTCTTTCTATCGTTCTTTCTCCCTTCATTCAATCTTCCTTTCTCCTTCACTCCCACCGACACCAGTGCCATGCGTGTGCTCGACGCACTTTTGCGGTGGGCGGCGACCGTGGCGATGGTGGTCGGCTGCTGACACGCGGAATGTCGCGCCTCGTGTCGTGCAGCAATTTCGAGCTCAAGCCAAGGAATAGCGATTTTGGTGGAGTGGGGTTTTTGGCTTAGGGTCGCGAGAATCTGCCCACGATGCACGGCGCGAGAACCACCGTGGCACCAAGGGATTTGTCTTTCCTCTTCCTCCCTGGCCTCGAGCTCGCGTGTCTCGACATCTCGTTTCTCTTTGTCATCCTCCTGGCGATTTTGGCTCAAGGCGAAGATTACTTGTTTTTTGGACGAGCGGACTCGTCTTCTTGGGACCCGGCGCTCTTTAGGGAAAGTGAATACTCGCAATGCCTCCTCTCCTCTCCTTTCTCGCCTTGTCGCTCCTGGTGATTTTGGCCGTAGCCAGTGATTTCCTTTTCGGAAAACTCGAGATTTCCTTTTTCGGACGAGCCGACTTGGACTTTGTGTCTTTTATTCTCGGTCGTTTTTGTGACGAGCTGTTATCGGCGCCGGGTGATACATCCTGGATGTGGGACGCATGTGCTCCGGTTTTCTATGATTTTCCCGTCTTCTTCATCCGCGATCCTAAATCGTGATGCTAATACATTATTAATTTGTGCAGATCATTGCAACCTCTCTGCAAACTCCATGAACCGAATCACGGAATCACAGATTCACTTCCCATCGCGCTCTCCTCGACAGTCTTTCCCCTGACAAATTCTTACCTGCGCACATCGCCGCTTCGACTTGACCTGCCTACCAAACTTCGTCGCACGCCACTGGACTTGCGAGTTTGCTACATCAAAGAAATCCGTGCTGGAGGCTCATGGTTCTTGGTGCGCAGTCCTCCACCATTTTCTATTCCTATTGCCCTTCTTTTAGATAAAGTGGTGAAACGAGAAGGCAGACGCACCGCGTACCGAGCCAGGAGTGCGAATGTAAGCAATACTAGAACTTATGAATGTCCTGTGAATATTAAGACAGCGACAAATCATTCGCTTGATCTCGAAGGACATCACCCAGACACGTTGCTGCATGCATCTGTCCTCAATCTCTCCCTCGTCGCAAGGCTGCTCGAAAGAGCGCGATCTGCGATCTGATCTAAAGCACTTGAAGGGACTGGAATCAACTGACCTGCACCAAATCCCGTGCACACTCTCGAGTTGCGATAACCGCGCTGTCCTCTATCTCCGTGTTTCCCTCGCGTCTGCCCCCCGAGCCCGATGCACTCGTGCGCAATATTGCGCCGACTCGACCTTCATACTATGCTGTGCAAAATCTTCGCGCAATTCTATAAATCTGGTCCGAGAAACTGGGCCCAGGGTCCAGGAAACGATAGTTTGGTTCTTGGCCTCTTTGGTATCAATTATCCCGTTGATGGGCTGTTTCCTCAGAGCCGCTATTCAGCGCAGTACTGTACCACTTGGACCTTTTTAAACCGCACCGACGTTCAACTACACATTTTCTCACATGTGTTGTGAAATATTTTATGAATAGTTACTACTGAATAGCAACAAGCAGCATGCGATGTGAGATCGTAACTTCATCCTGGGAAGACCCAGCAAGTTCTTCACATTGTCTCAATGCTAATTGTCCTCTTTTTTCCCTCTCGAGAAGAGAAAAAGACGGGCAATATGAAGTTAAGTTTTCGGCACAGTAAGGAAATGGACAATGTACATATGTGGAACCCAAAAAAATGGGAGTGGTACGGAAGAAGAGAGGAGCGGACTATCCGGCGCGAGGACGATACTTCCTCCAGCCGCCGCGTCTACCGGACCGAGGCGTTGGCTCCGAGGCATTCGGCGGCATGGTCTGCAGATCCATGTCATTGAAGGGCGGTGCGCCGCCGCGTGTGGGACCACCAGATCCAGAAGCACCACTGCTGCCGAGTCCGATGGGGTTTGGGTTCTGCGCCTCGCGCAATGCCTTAGGCGCGCTCGGCAGCATGCGCTGGAGTTGGTGCGAGCGTGGTTGCGTTGGCGGCACGGTCGGTGTACTGAAGGGAGAGGTGCGCGGCGTGGCCTTAGGACCGAAGCGGCCGCGCCAGCCAACGGAGTACGGAGCCTCGAGTTGGGGAGGATCTCGCCCTCTTGCCAGGGCACGCGCGTAGGGAAGCAGAATTGTGCGGGTGAGGGATTTCGGGCGGGCGGCGAGGGAGGAGAACCACGAGCTCGTGGTGGTGGAGGGTAGCGATTCGTGCTGCAATTGGGAGCTTGCGGGAAGGGACTGGTGAAGGAGGGAGAGAGTGCTGATTCGTCGTCGGGAGAAACGCCGACATGCTTAGCGGCATGGTCTTGTCCTTCGGCTGCACGTCGTCCAGTGGCGACGATGGCGGCTCCGCGATCACGACTGACACCGTGTGGGGCATCTCAACGTCTTGCTGCACAGGAACGTCGGGCGGCGCCGTCTTGTCAGGGGCAGAGCACCAAATGACGTCGAGGATGCGATTCAGGCCATCATCATTCTTGGGGACGGCGGCGTTCTCCTTGTTGTCGCCCAGGGGATCGTCCTCGCGCGCGCGCTCATGCTCACGCTCTTTCTCCCTCTCGTTCTCTAGATCCCGCTGCCTCTCCCGCTCGCGCTCCTCCGCCTCGCGCTCCATCTTCTTCCTCTCCTGCCAGTCCTTGAACGATACCTTGGCGAGCTGCAGAGGTGGGGGTGCAGCTGCTGCCGGCGGTGGGGAAGGATCGCGCGCAAGGGGAGCGGGCGAGGGCGCCTCAGGCGAGACGGCATCTCGTGGCGGGGCTTCAGGTGATAGCGAGACAGCGGCACGCCACGCAGGCGAGAACGACTGCACCACGACGGGGGAGAGCGTTTGTCGCGGCGACGGTAATACGTCCTCGACAGGTGCAGACACTGCTCCCTCTGCGAGTACAGGAGGGGCGAGGTCGGGCGTTATATCGGCCTCTGATTCGGGTGCGGGGTTGGGACTCGCAGGCGACTTGCGGTATTCCTCATCGCCCGGCGACATGACGATGTCGACGTCGGGGTCGTGGACCTCGTACACATCCTCTGCGCGAGGGTCCGCGGATGACTCGCCGTCTTGCGGGGACTCGATAATCGTAACCGTATCTACAACGGGCTCGAGGAAGTGCACCCGCGGCGACGCGTGTAGCTCGTCGTCGCTGCGCGCTGAGCTCTCGGGCTCCACAGAAGGCGAAGCGCTCGTGACTGCGTCCGCAGCGGGAAGCGTCTTCGCAGCCGTAGGCTCAGACAGCCTTGTCTGCTGCGGCATCACTCCTTCGTCTCTCCGTCTTCCTACCCCACTCTACGTTTGCCGAATTCCCATGCTCCAGCACCTCGACATTTGCGCCTGCACCAACCGAAAACCATAAAGGCCGCGGGCCAGCATTGGGAGGTGGGGACATGAGGCTCAGGCGCGCGGCTCGCGCTAGGCGACGGACCCGCTACAGCACTCGACGTCAGTAGAGGGTGGCGGCGGCGGCGGAGGTGGAAGTAGCGAGGAAGAGTGCGGTCGCGTGTCTGCAAGAGGATATTAGTCGCGGAATAAATTGATCGGGTGAAAGGCTTACCTCCACTCATAGCGACGACACGGCTCCCCGCCGCGACATCGACGTCCATCTCCACCTCAGGCGCATGCGCACGTTCCTTCCTCCACCGCTTGCGCATCTTGGGCGCACAGACAACCTCCTGCGTGTAAGGGTCCAACCTTTTTCGTGTATAAACGTTTATACACGGTTTTAAAATGTTTATAACCGTTTTCGTGTACTGTTCGGCTCAAACAGTTTTTAAAATCTTTTTAAACGGTTTAAACGGTTAGACAAATCTGTTCCACTGACTGATGAAATTTCACAATTTCTATCAACTACAAATCCTTTGCCGATTTCTCTTGCTACCTCAAATCATCCAATGAGGAGATCCTGGCCACGGTGTGCCAGAACCAACCCAGAATGACGGGATTCATTCCAGATATAGTAATTGTTGGCGTGATCAATGCTTGGGATTGATCTTGTTGTGCCGCTTGCTGTTCAACAATCACCAAAACTATTGTGCAGTCTCCCTCATGTATCTGTGACTGAAATTGCCACACAACATCATCAAGCAAATGTGCAATGACTGCAACGGTAATCAAAATTTGCACCAACACTTATATCCGGCTGGTTTGTTTCCGCCGCAACCCAACCTGAATGCGCAGCACTGGGCGTAATTAAACTGGAATGGACAGTGAATGAACTATTATTCTGGTATGGTCTATGGTATGGTCTACATTTTTCACTCCCAATCATCTAACTTATAGCACTTTTGCACCCTCCCTGCAGAAAACCTTGTATAAACTGTTTTAAACTGTTTTAAACAGTTTTGTAACCGTTTTCGTTTATTGTACGGATTTCCGTACACGAAAAATAAAAGGTTGGAGCCTTACCTGCGTGTCACCCGCCTTTGTCTCTTCTCGCTCCCGCCGTCGCCGAGACTCACGGACGCGCAGATTGCGTGTGGAAGCATCTGCGGAAGAATCAGTGAAGGTCGGTATCAGCAAGGATCCATACCTGCATCCCCGTCTTCCACGACATCCACCTCCACATCCGTATCCCCCTCCGTGTCCCATTCTCGCTCTGGCACGACATCCCAGCCACCCCCGCGCTCGACGACGGCGTACGCCTTGGTGGCGCTCGCTGGATCCGCGCCCCTCGGTCTCACTTCCACTCGCCGCATAGACGTCAGTATTCACGCTTGTGAACACGCTCCCCGAGCCACCTCCCACACCTCCTCTTGAAGCACGACACCTCCCCACCCGCTACTGCCGCGCGCGCGCTCCATGACGCGCATGCCGCGCTCCGCATCGATAAGCGGTCCCCAGCACACAGCCGGTGCCTCTGGACTGGGCGGCGGGACACCTGGGCCAGCTAGGCGGTTGTGCACGCTGAAGGGTCGTCGTCGATGTGGAAGACTTGGGATTGGGATTGAGGTGAGGTAGACTCGAGGCCGAGCTCGAGGCGGTGGGATGGAGGGAGGAGGAAGAAGTCGCAGTGGAGATGTGAAAAGTGGAGGGATGGAGCATCGCCGACGACGACGCAGCGAAGGCGGCGGGAGACGCTAATCGGTGCGGCGGCAGACCTGCGGAGCGGGATGAGGAAGACGAGGCGTGAAAGCGCGGCGCGTCGTCCCCTTGATGTCAGTATCCACCTGCATCTCCTCCGGGTGCAGGTAGCGCTCAGGGACAACCGGGGGGCGGGGGCGGGAACACGACGCGCTCGATGGTACATATAGTGCACCCTTCGTCGCCTCGATGCTCTTCCACGGCTGGCTTCTCCGCCGAGACGCCCCGTTCCCGCGTGCCGTTGTCGCTACCGGGCGTGGTGCGGCGTTCCTTCCCATTCGGCGGCTAGTGGTGCGACGGGGCAGGCAAAGGGTCATGTGCTTGAGGCGCAGGCGTGGCGACTACGTTCCCCGCATATCCACACTCCGCGCCAGAGCCGCCCAAGGCATGCAGAATATTCGCCAATTGGGCGATGAGATGCCGCTTCGTCGGAGTCGGCGCGCAAGTGGAAGTCTAGGTCGAATTTTTGTCAGTGAGATGCATGTATTGCAGAAGGAGGGGATGAAGGTAGAAGGGAAGTAATATTCAAAGTACTCAGGACTGAATACAACACCGAACGTATATGGAAAGAGAACTCCTCAATACGTCGTGCCCAGGAAAGAAACCTGCACGCAGGGAGCGCGGGGTATCAAGACGCAGCAGGGCCGCGCAGGCAAGGCCGCATATCGACACACGCAGCGAAAAGAAAAAAAAAACACATAACGCACCCATACATCCCCGCGACCTCCCGAACGCGATGCACCGCATTCGCATTGTCCCACTCCCACCCCACAACAGTCTCCTCCCCTTCTCGAAGCGCGCGCGTCGCAAAAATGCCGAAATGGGTCTTCGCGTCTCCCTCGCTATCCGTCCCGACGTCTTCCCGATTATCCTCCTTCTTCCTCTGCTTCCCTCCCCTCTCGCGATCGCTCCTCCTACCTTTCTCCCCATCGCGGTCTGGACAGACATACGCCCGCACCCCCGCATTCGGCCAATACCCGCTCCTTACTCACCGCGCCCTACCGCCGGGACCTCTTGCGTCCAATGCGACATCCAGCGGCAGCCCCATCGCTTCGGCGCGTGCCCGTTGGCAGATTGGGCGAGGTAGTGAGATGAGGGCGTGATGAGGGCGGGGTAGTGCGCGAGAAGGGTGCGCGGGGGTGCAGGCGCGAGGGTGTGTAGGGCGTAGGTCGAGGGTGTGTAGGGCGTAGGTCAGGGGGAGGAAGGCGTTTTTTGAGGGTTTAAGAAAGGCGTAGAGGTGGAAGTGGAGGTGAAAGGAAAGCAAGGCTGAAGTGAGGTGGAGTGCACTGGCGGAGGCGCGCCGAAGACGAATGACGTGTGCCCGTGTGCCCATACGCATTCCCTCTGCCCGCGCCATTGCTCATCTCGAGCTTGCGCTTCCGCGGCACCGTCGACGTCGAGGCGCTCGCGCGTGCGTTCGCACTCGCACTCGCATGTCCCTTCCCGCGTGCGCATTTCCATTCGCGAAGCCGTTCCCGTTTATCCTCGCCCCGCCTAACCCATTCCATTCACATACGCTCCTCCTCACGCAGCCCATAGCGCTTGCTGCTCGAAGCATGCCTGCTGGTGCGCCCTCGCGCTCCCCAACGGACTCCGCCGCGCGGGGAGCTTGTCCCCGATGCAGGCCTGTTTGCAGTGGGCTGCATCTACCATCGGAGCGCATCCGATGTTCCACTGGCGAATTTGGGTACAAAGTGGTGAGCACTTTGATTTAATAGTCATCACAAAGGGGTCGACGCACCGTGTTCGGGGATCGCAGGAAGCAAAGGGGGCAAACGGTGGTAGTACCCAGAGAGGATTTAAAGCCAGAAAACAACCAAAGACGCAATGGATAGTCGTCAAAGAGCAGTAATTCCGCCGAGCGAGAGGGATGAGGGACCGAATAAGAGCATGAAACTCCTCGACATGTCGATCTGAGCCATATTCAGTGGTCTGTATAGTCCCTGCATACAGCTCCCTGTAAGCCTCTGTGCTCTCTGGACGATTCCGAAAGCACCCACCATGGAATAAGCTCCTCTTTTCTCTCGCGGTATCCGAGCACGAATGGACTGGGGGGAACCAGCAGAGAGTTTGCGAGACGAGAAGAAGCCTTGGATCAGGGAATAGGCAATGAGAGGGGATGCTGGGCCGACACACCGACCTTCCTTTTTGGGAAGCGACGGCTATCAAGAGAAGACTGATCAGGTCGACGGCGCGTGTTCCCGGAGGCCAAACGAGGCGAACAATACTGCTCGCCATTGAGATACCACCGCAGCTCTTAAGGGCCCACTCGAGAATCCACCCTCAAATTCGCTTTGACTTCCCCTAATGATGTTGAAGCTCGAACCTGGAAAACAAGCAACCCTCAATTAGGAATCAGACTAGATAGCCGACGCACGTGCTGCTCTTTCGGATCGATTCGGGACACTAACCGATCGCCCTTTCGCTTTTCTTTCTCTCTATCACAGCTGGAATTCATCTACAGCCCACTGAACCTGCAGCTGGTGGGAGGCCGAGCGTTCATTAATACCCCCGCTGCATTCTGTTGGAAATGCTCCGACCAGACTTACAGCATCTACGCAATCGCCTTGCCCACCCGGACTCTGAGAATCCCCTCCTCGAAGCAGAGCGAATGACCATTCGCAAAACGTTATCCGCCGTTATTTACCTCGTTCTCGACCTGCCGAGCGAGGTCACATCCGAAATATTCCTCCGATGCCTTCCAGATGCTCCATCAGTCCCCAGCAGCCTCACGGCCCCATTGCTTTTGTTAAAGATCTGCAAGAGGTGGAGAGACATTGCGTTGAAGACTCCAGCACTGTGGGCTTCGTTTGCGGTTCATAGTGGGAGTGGGCGGGCGTTTGGCGGTATGAGCAGTGACCATCTCCTGAAATGGCTTCAGCGAGCGGGCGCTGCTCCCCTCAATCTCCGTCTCACCTATCAGGGTACTATCTTTCCGTTTATCTTTCTGTTTCTAGCACACCCTCTTACCCAGTTACCATCCAGGCCATGGTTCGTCATCATTTCCGGACGGCTTCTTCCAGATTTTCGACCATGCATCGCAATGGCGTCGTGTACATCTTGCTGTCCCGTTCGGCTGTTTTTCCCAACCTCAGGTGCAAGAGGCTCTGCGAGGGACTTTCACTTCCCTTGAGGAACTCTCTCTCAATCTGCGCCCCCCAATTACATCAATGGGCTGGCGCTACATCTCCGATACGCCGCTGACACTATTTGCGAAGGCGCCGAAGTTGCGCGTGGTCTCCCTCATCAGCCTCCCACTCTCTGGTGTTGTCCTTCCCTGGGCACAGCTCACGGACCTCACCGCCTGCGGTCTTGATTTGGAGGAGGCCTTGAGCGTTCTTCAGTTGTGCCCCATTTTGGCCCATTACCGGCTCGCACAAGTTGGCGGAGTCTCGCGGCGCACTCCATCGTTATCCCCGCTCCCGCTGCTACCTCACTTAAAGACCTTGCTCCTGGACGAATACTCTTCCGATCACCTCCTCCGATACTTGACATTGCCCGGTCTTACAACGCTTAGCCTTCCTCCCAACGCCAGCCACACCTCCTCCTATTTCTCCAGATTGTCCCCGACTGGCTTGCGAAAGCTCCATCTTCGCGAGGAGAATCCCAGGGGAGTTCTTCAGGATGGCCTCCAATTTTTTCATACGCTCTCCGATATTGAGCTAGCAGTGTTCCCGAACGACGCATCAAACATTATGCACCTCATCAGCGCGTCACCCGCTACATCCCACCTCCAATCAATGTGCATGAATGTCAAAGTCGACCTAGATTCGTTTTATGATGGCTGCCCATTGGACTACACGGCCCTTCTTCGCGCTCTCGTGCTCTTGAAGACGAAGTCGCTACGGTCCTGCCATATCACATGCGCCCTCCCAGACTTATTCAAGCTTCGAGAACACTTTGACGACTGCTCATACGGCGATCCCGCCGCCGACGCTGAGTGGTCCCGTTGTGAAAAGCGTTATATGAGTGGTATCCGGCCCAACGCTAGCCATATGAAGCAATTCTTTGAGCTGCGGAACGAGGGATTTTCCATTTTCGTCGGGTCTACTAAGGAGGTATGGATCTGACCCGTGATTAGTGGTACGTGCGCAGTATACTTCGCTCTTGAACCGGTTTGAAGTTGTAGTCATGACCAGACATGCCGAGGCTGCTTCGTGGGGTGTTGGATGACTGATTCTCCGGCTTTCTTTGTTAATCATACTGACCTTTTTGACCAAACCAAAGTGCGTCCCTATCCTATGTTTTTTTAATGGTTTTTGACCGTTGCCTCTCCACAGCCTCATTTTCTTGATACACCTCATTCATCGACTTCGCCTCACAGACTGCAAGACTCAGTTTCGTGCTTGACACAGTAGAATAGCCTCCTGCGATACTTAACCAATATATGTTTCTCGCACCAAGCGATGTCCTAAAACTCAGTACACAATGATTCATTTCCTTCTTCCGCATACACTTATGAAGTTGCTCTACGTACATCGATCCTCCCAGAGAATTCTTCGGCGAATTTGGTACGTCGTGCTCAGTCTCACTCTCAAACAGAACCGGACTCCGCCGACTCGATCAGATAAAACAGCGGGCGGTCCACAAAAGAAGCTTGAAAAGGAGAACACAAGATAAAGTCCAATCACTTCCAATATCCGGACGCGGAGAGCAAACTTCGAGGCAGTCATGTTTAAAGATTACTAACAAAGACCGCTCGTGCGGTCTACTACACAAGATGGTAGTATCTGTTCACGCCAAATCTTGTGTTCAGCGAGTGAACGGATCAGCAGAGAGTTACGCAAGGATAATAAATTGAACACCCGGCGGTCCTCGAGCAGCTGATGTGCCCGAGTAGCTGATGTGCCCGAGAACCTTGGGCCGATATAAAAATTGTAAGGTAGGATTGAATAAAAGAGGGCTGAATTAGAACTCAACACTTGGACGCGGAGGGCCGAACCCCACTCTGCGAGCGTGGTTTCCCGGCACTAACCATCTTATCCGAGAACCTGGGCCCAGGGTCTTGGACCAGATAGTTAGTTTGCCCGATAAAGGTTAAGACGAATGCCAAGCGATCAGGAGAGACGCGTTCGATTATTTTTTGTATCACCTTTGAGGACATGAAAATCAGCTTAGTTAACGAGAATGAGTTGGCACAGTACGTGGTTGCCATTCGAGTCCTTGACGCATCTCATAATCTGTGGCTCCAGTTCCCGAACAAAGCTTACCTGCTGTTCAGGGAGGATCGACTGGATCACCTGTCAAACGCGTAAGCTCCAAAAAATCGCGTGGCTAGCACATGGCGAAAGCGAATATGCACCATCTGGACCACCCGACATCCATACAAGTTACACGAAAACGAAACAATGCTGCTCTCCATAGAATTGGCAAGCGCCGTCTTCTGCTCCTTAGTTCCGTGCTCGAATAATTCCTGAATAACCTGTTGAATGGTGAACCACGTTCGACAACAAAGGTGCGAGATTGAGCTCACACAATTACCGAATACATCCTGAATTAGTGTTATGAAATGGTGGGGATGGATTTCATCGAATACACTTTGTTTCTCTACCTCGGGTAAGGTGTCCTGAATAAAACGCGAGCCAAGCTGGCCGCCACTGAATTCTACGATGGAGTCAGCTAATTCCTACAGCAAAGTCAGTTTCCGCAAGTGAATGTACGTGCGCGGATTATTTACCCTCAATTTCCAGAGTTGTGTTTTGTGGGTTGCCCGGAATTCGTCCAATATAGGACTACAAAGTGTTGCAAACTCTTGCTGCGCGTCTTGGAGACGATTTCCCCACATGGTCTGGCCGAAGGATGGGGTAGAAGACATGTACATGCCAGCTGGGTTCAGCATTTGCGAGCCATAGTTCAATACGGCGCCGTACGCCTGAGTCGACACCCTGAACATCAGGTCGCGGGAGGCCAGGGGATACAACATCGGCTGGGGCGTCGGGAAAAAGAACTGGGATGGGGGCTGCGCGGCGCTGTAATCAAAATACACCGGCGGTTGCTGCTGCCGAATGTCTAGGGTACGGGGATCAAGGTTCTGGGGTACACCAGAGTAAAGAACGGGAGAAATAGGAATCTCGCCGGACCCATACACGGAAGGGTCTGGACTACCACAGGGCCCGTATGGGTACTCGGTGACCGTGTCGTCCCAGGGTCGGGTAGAAACCATATTACGGCGTGGGATACGTGCTGTATATGTTCCGTTGCTGGGACAGCGACGAGCCTCGGATTTGAGCGTTGTAAACTTGCGGAGGAATGGGCATGGTGGGCGGCGCCTGCTGACAAGAGTGAATGGTGTTCAAGTTGTACGCAACGGCCATTCCACACATGTCCAGGAGGTCACTCTCTGCGGTAGTAGAGGAGGGGTTGAGAGAATCGTAACCGAGGGCAGCGAGGAGGTATGACGACTGCTTTCCTGAATAGCCTGTCCCAAGCGGTTCGGATGAAGAGTACTGTGGGGGGTTAGTCACTAGCATTGGAATGTGGGGTTCTCGAACCCGTATCCTTAGAAAAAATTAAATTGCTTCTCAAAAGCGAGTAGAAAAATGCAACATACGATCCGGGAGGTAGGAAATGGGCCGGCGTAGGACTGGCGCTGGTGCGTCTGACGAAGGTTAAGCTGCGATTGAGGGTCCTGATGCAAAATGACGCGTCAATATATCTCTAAAAAACCCCAAACGGCACGAACCAAGGAGGCAAAACCCTTTTTCAGGGCACTGACATCCCAAGTTCCGCTCGCAGACCTCCCCGCAGACCAAGGCTCAGCAGCATTGCCGCGGTAATTATAATGTCCCTGTGTGTCGCCACCCATACCGGCACCGTCCAACGAGGACATGGACGCGTTGCGCTTGGAGGAGGGAGAGGAAGAGCCCCAAACCTACCACAGTGCTCAGCGGATCATCCAACAACACACACTTGCTCCGCACATAAACCACCCTCGCCAGCGCAACCCGCGCTTTTTGTTCCCCACTTAAATTAACATCCTGCGCCCCAATCTCCGTCGCGTCCCCGTCCTCTAACACATCCAAATCTGGCTGCAGCGCACAACACTCAATCACGTGCTTGTCCCATTCCTCATCGATACCCAAATAAAATGTTGTCACGAGTAGACTGGTGCCGGAGCCACGGCAACTGCGCGGGGTACGAAATGCCATGCATATTGCCGTGCTCGTCAATTTTGGAGAGGTCTTTGGATATGATGATGCGTCCGGGGAGGAGGGTCATCTCGCCCAAGAGCGCCATCTGCGCGGCGGATTTGTGAGGAAAGAAATCGGCACAAGCACAAGAGAATTGTACCAGGAGAGCCGTTTTGCCACTACGTGCATGTCGATCAGCGAAAAGGCACCACAAAATAGCAAAGCCGAGGCGCACCTCGCAGTCGGCCTGCTTCCCCTCCGAAAATAGCACAGAAACATCCCTCAGCTCAAACTTGTTGTTGTCATTGACAGCCTCGCTTCCGCTATCATCGCTCCGCGTCGTGCTCCTGTCAATCGAGAGGACCTCGGGCTGGCCTTCTTCAGAGCATCTGCACCCGTCTTCTCCTCTTGCGTGAGCCGATGCCACCCTAGCAACGCGTTCTCCAGCTTGAGGCCATCTTCCTCGGCTCCGTCGAGAAATGGGATCGACTGGTCCTTCTTCAAAGTGGAGACCTGCCCTGAGACTTCGTCCTCTTCGAGGTACACCACAATCCGATTCAGCGAGATACGTGCTTGGAGGAAACGCACAACCCCGGACGGGATAGCTGACAAAGAGCGAAGTGAATTGCTGAGTTTGGAGTCAGCATCTATGACATACTGTTCAACAGCTGCCAAAGAGTGCGATTGCCTGCACAGAGTACGCCATGAGCAAGAATGCCCACTCGCGGATTCAGAATGGATGGTATACCTTGAACGCAGTCCCAATCGTCAATTGATTCCCCAGCATCACGTACGTGAGGAAAGATATCGTCGAGAGCAGGATTGGCGCGAGCGACTAGACGAGGGGGAACATGAGCGAGTTGAGCCGTGCTATTGAATACCAAAGAATGGTGGAACGCGGAGCACAATACAGGACTAAGACGAGACGCACACCTGACCATCAACTTCATCTCCACCTCTCGTGCGTCCAGCGCCCTCTTGATCCAGCGCTCTTCCCATGCAAAGAATTTGATGAACTTGACCTGCGCGCACAAATCGCCATATCATACCAGTACTGTACCATGGGAGCGCCGCTACAGAACACTGAGAAGAGCGAGGAGAGAGGACACGTACCGCGCCTATCAACTCGGTCACCACGCTGATCTTTCCATTGCGCGCCTTCATATCGCCCTTCTGCATGCGCACCTGTCTTCGGGCGCCGTAGCTGTTCAGGGGCCGGCCTACGATGAGTACAGCAAAGCCGGCGAAGGCGCTCCAACTGGGGTCCAATAAAAATGTTAGTTCCACAAAACATGTAAATCAAAAGAGGATAAAGGCCGCGGAACGTACCCAAGCAACGAATACAAAAACGTGCTCCCCACGATAATCTCTATCGGCGCACCGTAGATATTAAATGAGTTGCACACGAGTAGCGACACGCGCGTCTCCACCATCAGGTTCACAATCTTGCCTGTGTCTGCGGTAGCCTGGGGGCGCAGTTAGTTTTAAGTGAGCCTGATGGCGAAGTCCGACGGACAGGCAGAGTAAAGAAAAGGGGTGAGACAACAGACCTTCGGATCATCAGCCTTCTCCTTCCGTGCCGCAGCCTTTTCTGCGGCTTCGTCTGTGTCGCTGCCTGTGCCGGCTTCGATGTCTTCGCCCCGGCCACCTCACTCGTCTTCTCCCGATCGACGAGCCCCGAAAAGTCCTTCCGCTTGAGCGCCTTGTCGTACACCGCAGCAATTAGCTCGACGCGGATGCGCGTTGCGGCGCGCCAGGCGTGCCAGAGCAGAGGTGTTGGAGGTCGCATTGGGCCTAAAGGTGTATCAGCAAACTATCTCAATCAAATGAAATGCCAGGGAAAATGAACAAGGACGGTCCCGCACCTTCGAAACCGCACAAGCAGCATGAGCAGCGGGTAGACATACGCCGTCCCCTTGTCGCGTCGCGTCGGCGCGGGCTTGTCGATCGCGTTGAGGATGCATCTATCAGAATGAAAATGAAGAATCAGCGAGGATTGGAGTGTGTGCAAGGCGGAAACAGGAAGAACGGACCGGCATAATTGAAAATGACGCTGACGATTGTAAACCCAAAGTCCACGCTGTAGTGTCGATGGCGAATGAACAAAGAGCCGCCGCACTAGTGTTATAGGACACCCAATGAAGCAAGGAATACGAACATGATATCAAACGAATTCTCCCCCCAGAGTCTTTGCAGTATGCTCGACATTCTGATGAGGTCTTAGGACGTGAAGAATAGCGAGGAGGAGCGCACTTGAAGCTGTTGAATTTGATGAAAACAGGTCGGGATTGCATGTTCGGGCTCAGCTCAAAGACATCTTTCTCTGACAGGGTAGTGGTCGTACCCTGCGACTCATACTAAATCAGCCAATGTCGCAGGGATAATTGCGGTAACGCGCCCTTTTGATGAGAGGATAAATCCAACTGAATGAAATCCACTGCCAAAGCGGCGTGTAATCTTCAGGGGACACGGTAACACCCTACAACAAGACGTAACCGAAGTTAATTTCTTTCGGATGGATTAGAAGAAGAGACACACGATTTGGGAAACGTCTGTCGCCGGGCTGGGGACGCCGACCGGCATCGACAGGACCGCGAGTAGGACGAGCAGCGTGCTGGCAACATACAAAGATATTCCGACAAAGATGGGCGTCCCCGGTAGCGGACCGGTATTGACGCTGTACTCGAAAAGATCTCCCGCAAGTTTGACGAGGCCTGTGACGAAGTAAACCGCGTAGAGGGTGAAGAAGTCGTACGGTAGGGCGGCGGACATGTGTGTCGCGGCGCGCACTGCGGTATGCAACCAGGTGCTGCCGAGAAGCATCTCTGATAATCTCTGCAACACCGGCGCCTGCGTAGCAACTGAATAGGCCGCAATGCCGACCCACGCACGCACTGCGCGACGCCGATAAGGGCGAGAAGTGAGCCATTCAGGGAGGTTGGGCGCCGGGGCGTCTTCGACGCCCACGTCTTCCCGCCCGGGAACGAGTGACCCCTCCGCCTCGCGCAGGGTGAGGAACCCTTTGAACGGCGTTCGGATTCCCAGGAGGGGAGGGGAGAGCCGGGCATGTCGTTGTATCTGGGAGCAGTTCGTTTTCGCGATAATTGGAGGACTATTGGGAGCCGGGAGCGGGAAATCGTTTCGGGATTCGCACGGTCTTCAATATTGTTCGGGCTGCGAGAGTAGCGTTGATCCAGGAGGTAGTATGAGAAGGGAATTGCTTCGAGGGAGGAAAAAGCGATGTGGGGATGGTGAATTTGGGGAATGAATTTGAAGAATTGGTTTGAAGCAGAATCGACAGGACAAAGATTGATTCAATTCGAGGAAGAATCGACAGGACCAAGATTGATTCAATTCGAGGAAGAATCGATTTGGAGGGGAGCACGAGGGTAGTAGGTATAGATGAGGGTTGGAACTCCGAACGCCGAAAGCTGAAAGATGCATCGAGGTTGAGTGGTGAAAGGGTCAGTGACGAGGAAGCAGGACGAGAAGGTGAATGAGGATGAACGCATTGCGAAGCGAATCTGTGTATCGACTGAGGATTTTCGACGTTTTTTGCCCGTGGCCCATGGGTTTTCGGGGTGTTGGCGTTGAAGTGAGTTCAGTGGACGTTACGAAGTCAAATTTGGGGTTATGATGTAGCCAAATTGGCGCGGAACGCAAGCGAAAGACTAGGGGACGAGCGCCAGCAGTTAGAGAGTATAACAAGTCGGATAATAACCAAAGAAGCAGCAGATAGTCGTCCAAGAGCAGTAATTGCGCCACCGAGAGCGAGAGATCAGGGACCGAATAAAAGCTACAAACTCGTCAAAATCTTGATCCGAGCCCTAATCAACAGGCGCACACTGGTCGCTATAGTCCTTAGATAACCTATACGACTCCCCAATGAGCCACTATGCTATCTACAGGATTCCGAGACCACCCCCCCAGAATACGCCCTCTGTGGAGAGTATCCGAGCGCCAAGGGACCAGGAATGTACTAGCAGAGAGCCTTATAAAATTAGTATGAGCCTTCAGTGGGAGTTGAGGCGAA
Source organism: Mycena galopus ATCC 62051 (assembly GCA_014925785.1). Taxonomy (NCBI): domain Eukaryota; kingdom Fungi; phylum Basidiomycota; class Agaricomycetes; order Agaricales; family Mycenaceae; genus Mycena; species Mycena galopus. Next base: position 269,353 of record WIQG01000161.1, read on the forward strand.
GCTAGGAGGTCGGCGTGGTGGTGAGCGGAAGAAAGATAGTCGGATGTGGCAGTGCCGATCATGTTGGCAATGTCAGGCGCTGCAAACAAAGGTGCTTGCTCTTGACGCCCATGTCAAATTTCGTACATCTTGGTTTGCCAACGTGGGGTTGCTCTGGGATTTGAAATCTGGGAATTGGGATCTTTACGCCTACCTTGTGACCCGCGGAATTTTTCCGGGTGAAATTCGACGAATTTCTCGCACACAAATGCCGAATTTCCTGTCTCCGCTCGCAATTACAATTGGTTTTTATGTCTGATATCTTGGTGGTTGCTCTGCTCCCTGTCACCCGCGGGTGTTTCCATCCAATATTCTCAATTTCTCCGATACGCGAAGGCTTCAATACATTTTCGTTCAGATTGGGATTACTTGGACATCGGTCTCTTGCGCGAGTATCTCTGACCAGCGATTTCTTCTCAGAATGTGGTATTTTGTGGAATACTCTGCTCTATCTCCACTGGCTCGCTCTCTAAGAAATTCTTTGGGCACTCCATAATTTCGTTACCGAATTGCGCTCCTTACGTCTATCCTTCTAGCCTTATTGCATGGGCCTCTCTTAGAAGACCAATGAATCGTTAATTATACTCTAGTCGACGACATTATCTCCACTTTCGACCGTTCACGTCCTGGGTTAGCACTTTCCTGGTGGTGGTGGCCATGGTCGGTGGGATATAACGACTCGCAATGACGCTGTGTTTTGTTGGCTTCTCTATTCCGGGGGCTCAGATTGGAGACCTACGGAGGTTCTCTTGCGAGATCCAGGGCAAAATGCAGGAAACACTACCATCGATCTTGGCGAACTTGCCGTTGACTTCCGACATTCCCGCATTTCTTGTCGCTAGCTGGCTGATCCCAGAATATGGTACCACATTCTGGGATTGGATACATAGAGATCCTTCCCTGGCTTTGTAACGTGGCTCATCGTGCTTTCCTTCCGTGTCATTTAGCGACAACTCTCTGGATTCAGACTCTCCGAGCTCGTGCTCCTGCCGCTGCACAGCGACACGTGAGACTAACAGTCCTAAACACCGTAATTCTTCTGGGCTAGGCACAGCCAAGGCCGTAACGACATTTCAAGGAGAGATAACTGCGTCAACCAATTGCCAGAATTTCTTCAAGGGCCAGTGTAAGCAAGCACTATCTAAGTACTCGCACATGGATCGAAAAACAATTTTTGTACAGCAAGTTAAGAGGCAAGCCGGATGAAAAAAGTGAGCGAATGCAATGTAAAATATAATTGGAAACGCCACCTCGACCCTTGACTTCTTGGGGGACTTCTTGCTAGCCTCGCTGGTCTTGTCCGTCTCGTCGTCAGATCGACGCCGCTTCGGTTTCTGCTGCTTGGGCATGGGTGGATGGAGTTGATTGACCCAACGACTGTAACACTTATACCCATCCCGTACAAGCCCTTCATCCACCTTCTTATAAAATTGATCCCAGTCCAGACGGAATTGTCGATCTGCATCAAAATGGGCGTCGAATCGCTGATCAGTCATAATACCTTTGAGGATGGATCGTAAATAGTTTTCGACCTTCGCTTGATCGGCTGCCAACTCGATGATACGAAGGGGGGCATCCGGCGCGGCAGGTGTGATATCCTAACAGCGATTAGTCAAGTTCCAATATAAGAAAACTGAAGCATCTTACATATTCTTCCCTTTCGTAAGTTTGGTGATGGATATACATCATGATTTTGGGGATCCGTTTCGCCCAAACGTGCCCCTCGAAGGCCACCGCACCTAGAAATTCACGTGGCGCGGGCAAAGTTTCCTTCGTGGCGTTGGGCTCCCGGGTCGATGGAGGCGGGCACGCGGAGTACCCTTGTATGTCAATGGAGACGACGGCCACCACATCGTCGAGGAGCAACCAGTCCTGAGCTTTGGACTCAACGCTAGACTTGGGCTGTGACCACGCGCACTCGAAGATAAGCCAGTATTTGGGGTCGATGTCCATGCTGATAGGATCGAGCTCTCTGAGCGCAAAGTCGGGGACTCGAAGAGAGTCTGACTGGGGGATGAGAATATCTGTGTTGGTTTCCGTGACGAAGTTGGTGGGATAAGCCTGAGCCGCATCCGCAAACGGTTTGACGAAGGCCGCAAAGCTCTCGTGGACGCTGCTCGCGCATGTAACGACGACGGTGTCCAGTTTACCCGAGTATTCAAGCCTTGAGAAATTTGGGGTCAGTGGGAGTAGGGACGGATGTGCGTGATCAGGACCTGTAATCCACCGATTCCGCGTGTTCTTCAAACTCTATCCAGGTCGCGCGCGGAATATCTTTGATGGTCTGGGGACTGTGAGCGATATTCAGCTGGAATAAGGAGACAGACCTGAGATAAAGGGCCTAGGGTGAAATCTAAGCGCTTTATTTTCTCCAGCAGCTATGGGAGGAGGCCGTTAGCGGCGGTACACAGAATCGCAGAACGGCATACCTGTAGACCAGAAACCGGGGGCTTCGCGGTAATAATATCGAGGGACGATGCTGGGATCTGCAGGCCAGTGGAGGCTGCGCTAGGGGCGTGCATGTGGACCTGTGGTGCTGCGATTCGGGCGGGTAAAGTGGCAGCTCTATTCACTGGACACTTGTCATCGTGCGATGTTCGGGGGGTTGGCAGTTGACTATATGAGTGGTGAACCCGCGGCTCGTGTTCGAGAAACATGGTGGAGGTCATCAAGCATCTGGAAACAGGTTTTGACTACATAGAGGCCGGGGCTCGCCGTAGATGTCGGATCACGCAATAGAGCCCGATAGAGCCGAGGCCTCTCGGTAGAGCCGTGTAGAGGCCTGTAGAGGCGCACCGTCTATCATAGAGACCGTGCTCCCAGTCGACCTCACTCCTCTCTCGGGCTCTATGTAGGGCCACTGCCTGCCCTAAAAAATGTCCCGCGCATGGACATGTCTTTAATAGGGTCAGTCAGAGTAGGTCGTTTCGACGTTTCTGGGGTCGTTTCTAGGGCCGTTTCTGAAGTCGTTTCTGAAGTCGTTTCTCTAAATTGTTGGCATCAGAAACGTGGGCAGAAACGACCTCGGATTTATTTTGGCAGAGAAACGCCCAGAAACGACTTGTAGAAACAGCTCTGGAGGCGTTTCTGTGGCGTTTCTCGGTCGTTTCTCGTTTCTCCCACGCTTTAATTAATGTTCATAATTCGAGAAACGACTCGAGAAACGAGTCCAGAAACGACCCATTAAAATCTACTCTGACTGCCCCTAATGGCATGATTACACAGCATCAAATGGCCGTCGGACCCCATCTTTTTCTCTCCCACCACCCACCCTTGACACGTTTTCCGAGCTTGAAGCTCTTTCGGCCATTCTTATTTGAAGCTTTCTGTCCTTTCCCTCAAGCTTCAAGAGTCAAGACTCAGGCTTAATCATATCATTCAATGTTTTCTATCCTCAAATGACAAGCTTGCTCTTCCCTTACTTCAAGACAAGAAAAAAACTGCCTTCAAGCCCATCATATTTCTAAGCTCTTCAATGGCTGTCCTACCTCAAGCTCTCCTCAATGTATCCTTCAAAACTGTATAATTGTGTTCAAGTTCTATGTTGCGTCAACTCAATGGATGTCTCTTTAATTCACGCTCGATGCTCAGCTTTCGTCCTTCACACCAGAGTCCATTCCGTGCTTCAATAAATTTCGCTTCGATTCCTTCTGTCGTCCCCCCCCCCCCTTGAAACTGATGGATGGATGCCGACTTAGCCTGAGGCCCTTGGGAGGGGCTTGTGGATTTGGGATGTGAGTTTAGATACCAGTATGTCTGCACGGCAGTACTGTACCTCTTGATACAATAAACATTTTGCGTTCCTTTTTTTCCTGGTGCTCGCGGGCGAATAATAATATGGCGTGCTTCGGGGCCGCCTCCGCGCACGTGATTTTCGCCTCTACGCGAACTCTACCGAGCTCTACCCGAACTCTACGCGACCTCTACGCAGCTCTACCTGGCTCTACGTAGCACCCAAGCCTCTACATACACAGGGGGGGTTGCTCCGAAGCTCCGGCTCTACTGGGCGCTCCATAGAGCTACATAGGGTCTACCCTTTTTCCAGATTTGAAGAGGACGTGACAGGCGATATCTCGTCACTTCTTTGGTTTTGAAGGATAAGGCAGACACAGACAAAGCTTTACACTGCTCTCACTCTGACTCGTAACCTTTTACTGATTTACTCCCGCCCTCCCCAATATTTCAACGGTCCACCGTTACGCCGGGTCCGATGTTTAGCGCAACTGTTGCCGCCTTCGCGTCGCGAGGATCTGCAGTCTTCGCCGCGCAGGTGTGGCGGTCGCTCCGTGGGACGAAGGGGCGGTAGGACGAGTAGAGTTTATTGACGACGGCGTTGCGTGCGTAATTCTTTTTTTCTTCTCCACTTTGTCTTTTGTTTCTCTGCTTACGCATGCCGCCCACATCTCCACTCTTCCTGCCTTCCTTCTTTCCTTGTTCTTCACTCGCGAATCTCGCCCGTTGACATCCTCCCTCTTTCCTTTAGACATCCGACCAGTTTGTCGCGCACGTCAACTCGCCGCTCCGCGTCCTGGGTTGTGCATTTCAAACTCGTGGGGTTCACCTGCACCTGCGCCTGCACCGCGTCTGCTCGTTCACGCCATGTTGACCCCCAACGCTTCGCGCTATCCAACGGCTCTCCGCGCGCTCTGCGCTGCTCAATGTTCGCATACGACTCTCCATCCACTATCCTCTCCTCTGCGTGTGGGCTGCGCGGTATCCACGGCTCCCCAGCTCTCTGCCCGCTTCGTCCTTCGTCCTTCGCCAAGCTGGGTGGGGTACGACATAAATCAGTCGTCCGCCTGCTCCGCCTTGCACCGCGCGTAGCCACGACGCCGTCGTCCTTCAGCCTGGCGCCTCGCTCGCCGGCCGCGTCAGCGGACCTCCTCCAGAACGCTCATCCCCGGCACCACGCCGCCTCCGAGGCACGGTGCGCGTACTCCAACCGCCCGCAAAATGGTTCGACTCGTACGCGCGCACTACACGCTCTTTGCATGCGCACGTTGCGGCAACAAAACTCCTCGGCCCCGTTCCGATGTCCACGGGCGCGCAGTATGTGCCACCCACATCCTTCATCCCATTTCTAGGCATGTGGAACGGAGACAACACCGCAGGGCTATACATAGTCAAAAATCAATATTTCTCCTCGGGCTGGACAGGTTGTCCTATCGGCGCAATAAGAGGCCTCTTGTGCGCGCAACTCGTCTCGTCTCGGTCCGCCGCCCATAGGAGAGATACGAGGATATCCCAAATCCGGAGCCGACCTCCCCCGTCCTCTTTCTTCCTTTCTGTTAGCGAGCTTCCTTCCCCCGATCGTCATCGCCACAGCGTCTCGCTCGCGCCAAAATCCCGCCTCCCCGTCCCATCTTCATCTTCCTCCCTCACCGAGAGGCCAGCGACAGCCAGCGACGATGGCGCATGTCCCGCCCAACGCGCATCCGCACATCCATCCATCCAAACTCAACGGCCTCACTCGGATTTGGGCAGCGGCGGCCTACGGGGCGGAGAGTGGGAGATCGAGATTGGGGAAGCGGACGTGTACTCGCTCACTCGATGACGCGCGCGCACGCGTCGACGGTGCGTGTCTCGGGAGTCGCGGCAGAACAAGGGAGGTGGGTGGCGATGTGGAAGTGAGATGGGCGGCGCAGACGGGGGTGTGGAGGTGGGTATTGTAATGTCGGGACCCGTCGTCGTTTCGCAGTGTTTGTCCCTCGTCAGCCCGTGTCAGTCATCCTGCGGCAGAGCCTGCGACGCCAGAATGGGTAGGGGGGCGCCACCATATTGGCATCGCGGGGTCGGTGTGGTATCCTCTGCACAGGCTGCCACACGCGACGAGCGAGCAGTCCCGCCGATGAGGACGAGGAGACGGATATAGACGCAGGAGCGCGTCCTCACGCGGTAATGCCTCCGAAGCCGAGCGGGACAAGGAAATGGACGCACGCACGACGCGCGTCTCTCCATCATGAGTCGTCATTGCTAGCGCGGGTGCGACGCGCCCCGCCTACACATCCGTGATGCGCATCGAGCTGTCCTCCCAGCGTCCCCACTGCAGCGGCACCCGCAAGCTGCGATGGAGGCGCCGTCTGTAGCCCGCCATCGCAGAGGGAAGGCGGTGATGGATGTGTGGTGGATGGGGGGCGCGGAGCGAGGGACGAGTGGCAAGAGGGGATGAGACGGAGGTCGACGCATACGCGGAGCACCGAGCGGCGGACGGGGGGTAGGTGTCATAGCTGGGGCGCAGGGCAGGAGGACTGCGGATCTGGAAGGAAGGACGTGGGCGCGCGGAAGCGTAGTCCAAGTGAGGGCAAGTGAAGCGTGCGCGACCTTCGGCCAACAGAACGCGGTCGTGCATCGACGACTGATTCCTCTACAAGGAGACAAATAACGATCGTCTTGTGGAGGAGTGGGAACTAAGGCGCGAATCGGAGGCAACAGCGACAAGCCGCGACTTTGACCATCCTAACGCGCGCCTCAATCCCGCGTGAGCGCAACACTGGAGATAAATAGTACGCAGAAAGAATAAAGACTGTTAGGGAGGATGGTCGGGAGAGAACGAAGATGCACCTTTAACGACCGATTAACACCCAGCACCGGCGCCTCATGTGAGGACAGGGTCGTCGGACAATCGTCAAAATCTCAGGCTGCGCACAGAAGGATTACGTGTGAACCGTTAGTTTCAAAGTAAAATAAAAAGGAAAAACACACTACATTTGATGCTGCATTGTTCATGCCCCAACCACGTCAAGCCGTGCGCATTGCAGCCCGAGGACGTCGAAAACGGGTGGAACGCGAACAGTGCCCAAAGTTTGGGACAGGTGTGAGTTTCAGCGGAGGGAACATCGGGAGCGAGCCACGACTAGAGTTAATGATTTGACGGCGATGGGCTAGCTTAGTTTCCGTTGAGTTTCCGCCTCAAACATAGAGCTCGATCATGATCGATCTCTGAGATCTGGCCGTAAATAGTAATCTCTCACACCCTTTGATGGGCGCTTAACGGGCGCCAAGTGGAAAGGAACTTGATGGTCATGTTCGTCAAGTGTCCCCAGCCACTTTGAAATAATTCTAAACAGAGGATTTTCCTCCAATCAGATGCCCACATTTGCAAATTAGAATAGTCCACCTAATTATCATGCCAATGAGATCGGAGGAGCTACTCTTCCCGTTAGCACGCTCTTTCTGCTTCTTCTCATGCCCAATTAACTGTAATACCATTCTCCTTCTCCAACAAGTTTCCTTGATCAACGACCACAATTACACTAGATATGGTGGTAACTCTCGACTTTCTTGGGTCACACCGTCCGTCGACATTCCACTCACACCTCCACGCCCCACATGTTACGACTCTCTATCGACCCGCCGACCCACGCTCCTTACCTCACTCTGTAGCTGTATTCAACTCCGTACCGTACCCGATTCGTTCATCTTTTGACCCGCTGCTTTGTTTTCGTGTTCTTTATTTGCGGCGCGGCAGCACACTCGTTTGTTGTTTGCTTGTTTTGGCGTTGATAGTTTCAGTAGGAGGATGTAGTATTGAAAATGAAGTGATATTTGTGTGGTCAATCGTGGCGTTCGTTGGAAATCCAGAACAAGGTTTTTCTCAGACTTGTAGGGCAGAGTTGACGAAATGTAGTGTACAGACAAACACCCTAATCTCGCATTCTCAACATTATACATAAGCTGAGGTACCAAAGCGCATGTAAATAGAGAACGAGATAAAAAACAATGTAACGACCGCTGCACGAATTCAAGTCGAAGATGGCAGGTTGCTCACCAGTATCTTGTCGAATTTATCGAAAGTAATATGGTCCTCAAGCGTATCTTCATGGAAGGTCGTGGGGACCGAATCAAGTATCGCTAGCGTATTGGCATCGGTCCGTGCATTATAGCCGTCGCGGAACATTTTATGTAGTAGCACGATCAACTTCCGGAGGGCCGTAAAGTTGGATGTCGGTGGCACAGTCATGGGATCCGCGAGGAATTCCCTCCTCTCTGAGCGGAGAGCTCTCGTGGGGAGATGGTCCCAGTCGTCGAAAGGGGGATTTTCGATCTTCTTCCCTTGGTGATACTGACATACGACGTAGACAAGGACGTAAAAGAGCGATTCGAGATCAAATCGAAAAACATGGGGCGGAGGAGGATCGGTCTCAAGGAGGTCGATCGCCATGTACGGCTCGGTTCCGGTGCGCTGTTTCGAGGTCGAGCGAGGTTCATTGCCCAGGACGACCGACAAGTCGAAATCGTTCAAGACGCCGTAAACCTTCCCGTCTATCCTGCGATACATCAAATTATTGCGGCTGATGTCGCGATGCATGATATTGGCTTTCTCGAATAACCATCGGTAGCCTGTCGATATAAGATTCAGGAAAACGTGGTCACTGATCCAAAAAGTAGGCGTACATTTGAAGATGCCAAGGAATGCTTCGCTCAATTCGGCCGCAGTTGCCAGCTCCGTGATCGGACGCAGTCTCTCTTGAACTACGATGCGGAGAACCCGAAGCTCGTAGTCCTCCCCCAAGTGCGCAGACAACCGCCTCTGAGGAGAATCCGCGTCGAATTCTTTCTCCTCAGCGTGCAGAATCTTCGGGAGGTGGTTGAGGACCCAGGCATCGCCGGATGTGGTCGCCAAATCGGTAGCTATCCCGACGAGCTGAGCCTCGGACGTTCTGGTTTCCGCCGGCTGATTCAGGATAATCACGTATGATTACTCCGTTCCCACTTCTGATTTCTTCTCATGGGATATATAGGTGGCCGAATTCACCAAGTACGGCATCCGATCCATTGCGATTAATTGTTTCACTCCGGAGGATGAGGAGCTATAGAAAGTGAGCATGCACATCCATTTTACTTTGTCTGACATGATCCTTGTAGTCAATACGATCTCACAGTGCATACCAACACTATTCGGTGTCTCCGGAACAATGTGGTCCATATCAAGGACACATTCCTCGCTTCGCGAAGTTGCTGCATGATCCCAAATGGGCGCAGCGCGTCAAACTGCTTCAAATCGATGAAGCGCACTTTATCACTACTGCGGGACAATCCAAAGGGAAGGAAGCTGCGTTTAGACCGTCCTTCTCTGATCTTGGCGAGCGTCTCCGGGTCCACCTGCCAGCAACGACACCCCGGGTGCACTGCGTATTCGGCTTCAATGCCGCCTCAAATCATGAATCTCGTCACGTCAACCCTCCGCATGGAGCCCTATAAGACCGTTAAAATCGAGCTCACGACGAATAGACCAAACCTCGTTTACGCCGTTATTCCCATGGTTGGCTCGATTGATAATTTCGCCAATCTTGACTTCCTATGGCCGGATTCATTTCCTCCCAACTTCATTCTTCGCCAAAAATCAATCGTCTTTATTGATCACAAAAGAAAAGCTGCGCGACTCGCCGAGTACTTGAATGCTAAAGCGCCACATGATCTGGCGGCGAAGAAACCTTTCCGCCATTACCATTCTTCGATGTCGAAGCCGTATCTCGAAGAGATTGCAAGGAGTTTCAAAGATCCCGACGGCGACGTGAAGGGTCTAGTCGCTACTGAATCGGCTTCGAACGTATATGATCTCCTAATCAGCTAAGTATTGCTTTGATTTACTTCTATACAGGGCTTCGATGTCGCGGACATTGACTTGATTGTTGAATTTGGTGTTCCCAAGACCGTTATTGACGATGATCAACGAGCTGGGAGAGGCGGACGCGATGGGAGGGAGTGTCTCGTGCTCATGATTGCTGAGCGATGGGCGTATGACGCTCTCGCACAGTCCAATCCAGAGCACAAGCCATCTAATAAGGAGAAGCGTACCGAGCCCGCTGTGATTTCTAATGCTTCTTCCAGAAAAGACTGCCGTCGTCGTGGGCTGGCAAAACACAACAATGACACGACACCGGATGGTGAGTTGCTTCATGCAGAGTGCCGAACGAGTCTAATTCTACAGCGCATCACTTTTCCGGAAAATGGTGCTGCGACAATCATACAGACAATTTCGATTTCAACCAATATCTTCTCTGAACGATACTCACTGAAGCTCACGATTCTGATGCTGATCTGCCCGCTAAAAAGCCTCGAAGAAAATATCGGCCTGTTCCCCAGCGCGACCCAGTCATACACTCTCTCGAGGCATGGCGTGCCTCCATTCATGCGGGCGACCCAGTAGCACAAAACTTTCCCATCTCCTACATCTTGGACGACACTGCCATCGAACATTTGGCCCGAGAAGTTTCAGGCTTTTTCCGACTCCCCAGCAATGTTACAGAATTTCTTGGAGAGACGACAGAGTGGCACTCACGACACGCACTCGATGTCGTGACAATTATCCGGCAGCACGATCTCAGCGCACCTCAACGCCGTCGCAACGTAAACTCCGCTTCGATTTCCGATTCCGAGGCGTCTGACTCTGAGTACTCTGAAAACTCTGGCGGGTCAAGCGAATCAGATTCAGATTATGACGAAATCCCGACGCCGACCAAAGCTGACCAGACCATCATGATTTCGATCTCATCGCATTCATCACCTTCCTCTTCCCGCTCCAACAGCCCCACACCCTCCCCATCAGCTCCCCCTCCCATCAGCTCAACAGGACGACCGCTTCGCCTGTCCGCAGCGAACCATCGAGTAGCTGGAATTGCAGAGCAGATGGTGAGCAAGAAAGCGAAGCGGTAGGAAGATAGAGAATACTGTACAGGTTGTTGTTGAATAATTCAAGCTCCTTTTGCCCATTTGGTATACGCCTTGCCCCATGCCTGTCACCTGTTTAGGATGGCTTAAGTAAAAGAGGTTGTGACGCGGGCACTTACTTAGCAGCTTAGCAACGGCTTAAGCCACTACCAAAATATTTTTGTTTAAGATGGACTACTACATTCATACTATATAATAGACAGGCTTAAGCTGGCTTAAGTCTGCACACTGAGCTTAAGAAGCTTGACTGGAGTTGTCCAATGAAGCGGCTCGAGCCGCGGCTTAAGCTGCTCAAGTAGGCAAGCTCCGAGTCAAGCCGCGGCTTCAGCACGGACGTACTCGGGCATCGGATGATGAGTGGCAAAATGGAAGCGGCTCAAGCCCCCCGCGTAAGCTGCTCAAGTCGCGACTGCCCGTTGGTGTTCATGACGCACCGGGAGATCCTATACGCATCCTTCCGTCGCGCTGCTCAGCAGCTCGAGTGAATCTTCTTCCGAATGGGATCAACTCCACGAAGGAGCAGACACCGGGTTGCACGTGTGATACGACGGGTAGGGCGCGAGCTGCGGCGGCCGTGCTGGCGTCGACAATGAAGGAGTGCCTTCTTGATGCGGGGTGGCAAGTTGGGCTCCATTAAAAAGTGTGGATTTAACGCACATAAGCAGTAGGAAGGACGCACATTCGAGGTAAACCACCGCCCAAAAGCGACCAGGTCCCCACTTTCCGCCGTCTCGAGAGCCTCCTCGCGGGTAAATCCACCGGCTCGTATGAGCGGGCAAGGTGCCCAAAGCAAGCAGAGTGCATCGTTGTGATGTGATCGTCCTAGAAGATTCGAAGTTAGCAAACAGAAGGCAAGACATTGCAGCGTGCTCACCATTCCAGCCTGGAGAGGACCCGTTCCCGGTCGTTGATCACTAGAAAGTAGTAAGCAAAGTGTCCCCCGAGATAGGAGAGAGATGAGTATTGGCGTGCGCCGTCAAGGCGATAATTGGTGTCGAGGGCTCCAGGCACGTCAAAAAAACCGCCAGGTAGCTGCTAAGCACCGGGTGGATGGATGTCAATGGCACTGTGCGCCCTACGGCGTCGACCAAAGTGTTTTCGATGGCTTCTTGCTCGAGGAGGAGATTGCCAACGTCCGCGCGGGAGAGCGCAGCAGCGAGATCGCGTGGGGTGGCGCGGGAGCCAGAAGGGTGGACGCCGTTGAGCGAGATGGCGCGGTGCGGTGGTAACCCTCACGGATTTAACTGGAGGAGTGTAAGAGCGATGACCCTGGAGAGGTATTGCGAGAACGTGCTGTTTGAGGTGGAAGAGGTCCGAGAAGAGAAGCGGGGTCACGGTGTGACATTGCCTCGACAGATGTGGCTGCGCACGGCAATCAAAAAGCTTGGCTTTCTTTTGTCTTTAACCACGTCGTCACCATCTCTCTCTCTCGAAACTGCGACAGATCTCTTGGCTCTGTGAATACTGATAGCTGCTCTATCATCATCACCTCGCTCTCCCTCTGACTTGTGCTTCTCCTCAATCAACACAACTGCATTGTCGCGCCTGCGCAGCAGTGGCTCAGAAGTTGCCACTGTGCCACCCACTGTACTACAGCACCCGCCGAAGGGGGACTAGGACTAGATGGACAAGCCACCTATCGAAGAATTGTGAGCTGCAGGTCCTTTCGCCTGCCTCGGACTGGCAATCACGAAGCCCGTACCTGGGTTTTTGAATTCCTTGCGAGTTTTAAGTTATCTCTTGATTCGCGTTCAATAACATTAGAGTGCAGCTACTATGTCGGCCAGATGACGGCTGCAGGGATGATGCTCTCGAGGAAGTTGCTTCAGCAAGTGGAGCTGTGGGTTTCCTTCTTTTGTTAAGGTTGGTTTTCCGTACTTCCCTCGATAATGTACTGAGGTTTTGCAGGTTGTTCCCGTTGCCCTTAATTTCGTATTTGTTTTTCTTTGCCGAGAGTCGTTCGTCTGATTCGTTGAGCCTCCTGGTGAGATGACTCGAATAGTTCTGATACTTTTATTGATTCATTTCCTGGTATGGGAGGCAAGTCTGACCACTCACGCGTCTCGAGAGACGATTAGAAACGTTCTATAGCTCTTCTTGTGTCTTGCCTGACGACGGTACGTATCCCTGCTCAGTAACGAGTTTTCACAGCATGCTGTGTGTTAGAAGGCACGGTTATGCTCGCTATATCCAGGAACAGAAATTTAAGCCTACTTCAGTGGGACTTAAGTCGCTCAGCTTAGGCGCCTTACGCCGCGGGAAGCACAGCTGAAGCGGCTTATGTTGGCTTAAGCCATCTGCATCTATTGTGTAGCATACCTTTTTGACTATTTCTTAAACCAGCTGAAGCAAAATCTTCCATATACCGTCCGCTTTTATACAAAAATACATGGGCGGTGACTTAAGCCAGTGCTAAGCCACTAAGTATGTGCCCGCGTCACAACCCATTTTACTTAAGCCATCCTAAGCTGGTTTTATCCCATGCCTTGAGACCAGTCGCCCGCAATTTATCAGCACCGGCTTGGACGATGTCGATTGTTCTTCTCTCCGTGGTACGACGACCGTTTACATCAGGAAGATGTAGGTGAAATTCCGCCATTTTGGATTTGACCTTGGCAATCGATTTCGAACAGTCCGTCTTCGTATGATGTGTTCCTTGCCATGGAGCACCTAAAAACTCCCCAAACTGAGTTTTGAGACGTCGTAGAATGGGAATATTTGGTGCCAGATCCGCGAGGAAATCCCACGAAGCATGGATACCTTTCGCAGCGAAGAAGTGCTGGTCGCAGGTGAGAACTTTGTCGTTTTAAGGTCGGGGGCGGTTACCTTCTGAAAGTTTATGTTGAATTCGGCATTCTTGTCTACACCAACATAACTTCTCCCCGAGGTACTGATCAAGGAATTATCCCGGATAACATTCCTGCATCGTGACGTGCCAGTGTCAACCAAGGGAATCCGGATGGATGAAGCAATCAGCACTCACGCAAACGATTCAGGCCACACCTTCTTTAGGTTTTGAAGGAAGTATAATAGCTCGGTTTGGTAATTTGAGCAGCCTCCGCCAGAGAACATCATCGTCAATGTACCCAACAGCAGCTCGACCCGTCCAAAGTCGCCCGAGGAAATTGAAGTTTGGAGGAAGTAAAAGAGAAGGAGGTCGCGAATGAGTAAATGGAGATTATAGAATGTATTGTCAGATTCGGGGATGTCGCGTGAAGGATCAATGATTCCGGATGCGTATTTATTGAAGATGCGGGTCGAAATGTCCAAGAGTTTCGTCGGGGAAGGCTTAGACTTAGCAAACTCCTTGAGTGTTATTCCGCATTCCACCTCCCAGTAATGTAGCATCGCTCCCGCCAGAACCTGCATCAGAAGAGACACCAGAGTCTCGAAGTCTGGCTGCGCAGAGCCCAAACGGACTTTGGCGAGCAGTCCAATAAAATATTGCAAACTCCCTAGATCCGCGCCATTCCCTCTATGAATCTTCAGAAGGAGCCATGAGAGATTTAACTCGACGTGAAATGCTCCGGGTGCAAGTTGGTAGTGATCCATACGCAGAATAGCGGACAGGTCGCCGATTCGAAGCAGTCGAGCCGAGCGGATGAGGGCATTAGTTTTCTGATCGTTATAAGACGGAACGGCGGTATTGTCGAGATCGTGTATCGCAAACTGGAGCTGATCAAGATAGATGTTATCGTTCACCTGGATCGAGCCCTCGCTACTTCCCTCGTCCAGTTTCGTGGTGCGCAGTACATATTCGTCGGTCTGGTGGTCCGGGGGAGGTGGGCGGTACTGCGGATGTTGTAATTCGGGTGCATTTTTCAAGTACTCGAAATCGGATTCGTTTTGGAGTAATAATTCGATAATGGAGATGCAAAGGTGTTTCTGTATGGATTGACATTGGGAATAGGTCGGTCGAATATCGGCCGCAAAGGTTATTAGCGGGGCGGAAGCACGGCGGTCAAGTATCGGATTCAGTTCGAGAGCGCTCTGGTTAGTTACGCCGCGAAGGCCATAGACGATCTGCGTAGTGCCGGTCTGAACTTTCGGTGGAGCCGGGGTCCGTTGCTCGACGTGCGTGGAAAGGGTGATATGGGTATTGTCCCAGCTGATAGCATGACCGCTGCGCGCCGCAAGCTGCGCGCGTCGGATTTGGCCTTTAGCCAGCGTAGAGTGTGTCGTTTTGACCGAATTGTATGACAGATTCATTCCAGCGTGCGCGAGAGTGTCGACGACCTTCCGAGGCATACCAGAGCTGAGAAAGTATAAGCTGCAAGGAATGGCGCAAAGATTGTTGTTCTGGGAGCGAGTCTTGGCCAGTTGGGCCTGGATCATTGTTACCAGCTAAGAGATAGTTAGCGGGTGTGAGGACCTCAGTAAGATTTAGAACAGGCTCAGGATTTTTGACAGTATTTTCTCGAGCTGCTCGGGGTGTTTGCGCTGCGGTGAGAAGAATTCGGCGCAGCGTAGGGGTGTGTTCACGGCAGATTTCGGTTATATGGTCTTCAAAATTGAATTCCAGGAGCGATTCGGGGGTGACATCGTTAGTGGATCGTTTAAAAAAGGTACCAAGATCGTCCATTTCACGATGCACTTTCCCAAGAAGTCGATCCCACCCGCAATTGGCGTCGACCCATTTTTCGATCTTCTTTCGACCGCACTTGTCCTTATACACGATATCCAGCAGATTCTCCAGCCCTTGGCCGCGGTAAAATCCGTTCGCGTTATCGTGGTATTCCTTCTGACCGGCGAGAAGTGTCGTGACAAGCTCTATTGGCGACATTCTCATGTCACGCAGGATCTTGACAACTGAGAGAACCATGAGGTGCGTGGGTATCGTAGATGGCTTCCATATCCATTGTAGGCAGCACGGCATCGCGGCGTCGGCACTAGCAGCTCCTGCGTCGGTCATCATCTTGCTGGACTGATCCTCGCGATACCACTTTCAAGGGCCTCGTACGAAGTGCTGAGGTCTCCAATACGCGCGTCCGAGGTGGTAGATAGCGCGTGCAAAGAATGGCGCGTGAGGAAGAAGAGGGAAGAGAGTTAAGACGCGTCGAGGGTAAGAGCAAGAAGGTCAAGTGACGCCGAGTGATGCCGAGATCGGCATTCTATGATCCGCACTCAGCCCTTGCACAGCTTCCGAGTTGTACCAGCCTGCCTACGGCAACGTGCCCCGCCACATTGTTGCTTATCGTAGGCAGGCTGGTAACGAGCCTATTTGGCTACGTGACTCAGCATAACTCCGAGCGAAATTGAATTTTTCCACTGGATATTGACTCACATCATCTTCCGTGACTCGCCGATGCTAGATTGACGGATTTGGCACGACTGCCACCCCAAATTGGGGAACGTACCCGATCGAGATGAGCTTTAGCCTCTGAGTGGAAACAAACGACCGATGGGCACTGAAAGATTAGATGCCTCGGCGTTCTCGGCGTTGTTCAAGTCGCCGGCCTGGCTTTGACGGATTGACCATTGTGGCAAAGTTTGAGGGCAGGTGTGGGGACCGGTTGAGTGATTCAATATTCAACACACATATAAAGGTCAGTGTACTGCTAGGCTACTATTCAGAAACCCGAGATCTATGGCCTCGCCGAGGGAGGTTGCTCGTAGATGGGCAGGGTAATGGCATCGCACCTTATGGACCGATGTAGTGTACGCTAAAACTTGTGCTAAAACTTGGTATGTTTAGCTTGCCGCGGTCCCGTTTCGGAACGTACCGAGTCTTATCCTGCCGGTGTGCCGGCGACATCTTAGAGAGCGAGCCACAATATCGTGGTCTTCTACAGGCTGGTCCTGGTTCCTCCCCATCTTGACCGGTCAGAGGCAATTCGCTCGGTCCGTAGCCTTCGAAAGTCTGAAACCCTTCTACCTCTTACTACTTACTTACCTGGTAGGAAATATGCATCAAGAATTCTATTTATATTGGAGGCCTAATTGGTGAGTTAGGAGATCACAATTTTAAGGTAAATGTGTTCAGAAAACGGAAAGTCCAGGAATATAGCCTCCATGTATTATTGCTCCGCGCGCGCGATTCCGGACGCACATAAACACGCAGGTGCGAGGACAGCATGTGCTTCCACTCGCGTTACATTACGCGGGGAATACGTGAATGATATTAACGATGCTCCGACTCTGCCCTGCACCCCCGCGTCTGTACCACACAAATAAACACGAACCCAGCCATCTATGCGGACACGTCAACGCACCCTGCGCCGCCGAGTCGTCAAAATACCGCGCCCGCACCCGCTTCTGCCCCGACACACTCCGAATCGCCGCGATCGTCATGAGTATGGGCGTCGGAGGGGACTGGCAATGGCCACGTCGGTGCCCGTCAAGCCCATCTGCATCGGCCGGCGAAGGGAGTGGCCCCGGATGCAAGTGTGGCTGGTGTTGTGCTTGTCATGCTACCGGCGTGCTGGTGGTGCGATTAGTGGTGTTGCCCATGCTTGCGCACATTGCTTTGCGGTGAGTGCATCCGCGGCACCCCGTATTAGACGGCCATATATACATCGATCGACGACGCGTTCCCGACGCAGCAGCAATACCGGGGACATGATGTGGGCCCTGGAGCACTACCCCCTATGTGCCCTTGCACCGGTCTCCAGCCTCGAGCCCGGCGGAATGAGGAGGGAGGGTACTTCGATGCCTCGAAAAAAAGGACTCGTAGTGCCATGCGGAGCAGTGGCCCTCAAGCGCAAGTAGGGAAATCAAAGCCGCCGAGGGTAAGGAATTGCAATGGCACCTTACTAGCAACCCCTACTCAGTGGCAGCAGAGTTGGGGAACTGCGGGTTGGTTCCACCATCAATGGCAAGGCGAAGGAAGGTCTGGTTGGCCCCCGAGGCCAGATCGGGACGGAATTGTTTCATGAAGGCCTACATAAATGAGCACAAAGGACATGGAATCGAAGAGTAACATACCTGAAGGTCGTCAATTTCGCTAGGATTTCTTAAGTTTCAACATCAAGGAGGGGGGGAAGCGAACGTACGCCCATTCGTCCTCATACCCAGTCACAAGCAGCGCATTGCTCTGCTGGGTCGCGGGAGTGCTCGGAATATTGTACAATGCCTGTAAAAAAAGCGGCTTGATTAGTCTGATGAATTTAAAAATAACCGATAAGATTTCACCTGTAAACACGCGGGGGTGATTGAATTGTTGGGGTCGCTGGTATCACAATCAGCAGGTGCCGTTGCATCGCGTTTCCGGTTGGGGATATTAAACCGAATAGAGTGTCCCAGGCGCGCGGTGGGCGTTGTGAAAGCCGTAGTAGGGTGAACCACCTGTACGAAACCCGCGAGTGCAGAGGGCAGCGAAACGGAGAGGGTACGAATAATGGGGGCCGGAAGGTCGGTGTGTGTAAAGTTGGTAAATTTGGCGCCGAAGAGCTGGTTGGCTTTTAGTTTTGACACGGGCAGTGAGACCGACACCCATTCACCATACGGTGAGATCACAGACGACTTGAGCCCGTTGGCAGAAGTGAACGCGTTGAATGCGTTCACCGCGTCCGTTGACGGTTCAACAAAGGATTTCACCTAAACACTGTTTAAGACAGAATGTAGGGCAAGGAGGGGATACAAACCTCGTCTTGGGAGAGCCATTGCCTAAAGTTAGCGCTCCCTGGCGTGGAGACGTCCAGAAGCTTCTCCGGGAGACCCGGGAGGTTGTTGGACGCCAAAGCAAAACGGAGGGTGATCGTGTGACCATCGGCGGCGGGTCCTTGACTGGTGAATCCAGGCGGACTCGGAGCAGACCTGCGTTGTTCGTGTGGGACGAGGGGGCTGGCAATCGCGGCGAGAGCGATGGAGAGAATACCGAGTAGGCAAATGGAAGGCATGGTACCGTCCGACACTATTCTTCCTCAAGGCTGGCGAGCCGTGTTTATAGTAGGGCATCAGGATCGTGCTCTGTGGGAATATACACCGTTTGCGGTGATCTTAGCCCGAATCGAGAAAAAGTTGCTTCGTTGCTTCTTCCGCGACAAGTCAATTGAGAACTTGCTCATTTCCCACCACGGGAGCGCCCATCAGGTTTGCCGCTCCGCAGATTGTCCGCAGCACATTTTACGGGTGCACTACACCGTTGATGCCTCGCGTTGATTACGTCTCAAGATTCACGGTTAGACTCGACCGCTGATTGAACTTAAAGCTCGAGCGCCATGTTCTCCGGCAATCCTGGAACTTCTCCATAATGTTCATCCTTCGCCCCCTCGCGGCTGCACTCCTGGTTCCAACCACTCTCGCGCTAGTCCCAGCGGGCTTCACTGCATCTGGCCTTCCCGTCTTCCTGGGCCCAAGCGGCTCGCGCGTCCAGCAATCAGGGAGAAACATGCATGTCTTCGCTCCTAACGGAACCTTAATCCATACCTTTGAGGTAGCCTTCTGATCCAAAGTAGTTTGGCAATGCAGTTACTCACAAACCCATTCCCAGGATGTTATCCCGACCAACCTCAAAGCCAAGCGCCAACAGACTCTTATTCGGCGGCAGGAAGTGAGCGCGACCGAGGCCTATGCTCAGTTCAACACAACGGCGGATAATGCGATCGAATCCTTCAACACCACCTTTGTGGTCCCCCCTGTCCCGACGTCCTTCGACAGTCAGATCATCTTCCTCAGTGCCAATATTCAACCTTTGGATGTGAATGGTGTTTCGTTCGGAAAATTTGGCGCTGGTCTCCAGGTCTGTGTGCGATTCTAACGTGTGCAAGTCCAGCTGAACACAAATTTAGTACGGAGGCAGTCTTATTGCGGGTACCGGCCCGTTCTGGACATACGCGGTCCAGCTTGAAATTCCTGGCGAAGGATTCTTCCAGGCGACCCGTGAGGGGGCTAATATAACCCTCGAGGTTGGGCAGCGTATCGACAGCTTCATAGTTGCCGATCACGAGTTGGATGCGGATCCGGAGCTCCCCGGCCTTCATTGGTATATGGCTGGCTTTGACAACATTATCAATTCCCCCACCCTTCAAGTTAGTTGGGATGTGTTCCCACAGCTCGTAGCTCTCCAGCTGGAGGAGGAGGGTGTTTCTGCGGCTAGCGATTATCCTGCGGGTTCTTTGGTTTTCGAGCAGATCAATCTCAACTTGACCACAGGCCCGCCCGCCGCGTTATACTGGAACACTAGTGTCGACCCTACCACGGATGTCCAAGTCAAAGTGGACGTCGAAGGGTCGCAGGACGCAACGGTGTCCATTGTTTTCCCGAGCGCGTAGTGTAGTGATACAAACGTATCGCAAGTTAAATTACAAACGAACTTTTTGCTACAAATACCAAAAATCTTCATTACAAATCCAAGAGGGCAGCAGAGCACTTCAAGTCCCACCAAGTTCAAGCGGTAATTGAGGAAGCATACGTAAAAGCTGTTAAGTTGATATTATTGACTGCGTCCGGCCTTGCCAAGCCTCAGCAGCGTTACGAATACGAGAGGGCGGCGGAGCAGTTCGAGTCCCACCAGGGATGTTGATGTTGAGAAAGTATAAATAAAAGCCGTCAAGTTGATATTCTGTGGGCGGCAAATATCGGCTCCATCCGGCATGTTGAAGTTCGGCCTCGCTAAGCCCTTCAGAAGCTAGATTGAGTATCATACTATGGAATGATGGAGTGGAGCATGTGGAGGGGAAGATACAATAGAATAGAACCGCGGGGGTCGCGTAGGTCGGATGGAACATGTCTGTCTTGCTAATAGCGGTTGGGGATTAAAAACATATTTATAATTTGAAAGCAGAAGCCCCTGCCCCCGTATCCGCAGCACCCTCACATCAGCAAAATGACAAAACTCTTGCGAACTTTTGGTCTTTTTCTCTTGTGAGAAAAAGTAAAGTTCACAATACTACCTACCTACACAGAAATGAGGTCTAGACTTCAATGCGATGGCTCACAAAAAAGGTTTTTGGGTGTCTTTTGGTTTTTTTGACATGTCTTGCGGACTTGCGGACTTTCGGCCCTTTTTCGGCTTTTTTTGCCTTAGCGGAGCTAATAAAAGCTCGAGTAAGCTCGGCTAAGTAAACTGTCAAAAACGCGATGCACGGAATCGAGGGCAAAAAGAAGGCAAAAGCACCCCGGCGTATGATTCAAATCCACGGCAGGTGCGCCGACAAGTACTTAATTTAGGAAGCGCTCACGCCCATATCCGCAGCACCCTCCCGAAATCGAAAGCAGAAACAAGGTAAAAACCCCCCGGCGTGTGATTCACATCCAGGGGCGTCAATAAGTACTAGAGCTATTGGCCACATCAGGAAAAATGCTACAACCTACAGAGGAATATATAGTAAGGATAGTGCTCATAGCGCTGTCGTTTGTCCCCCATTATATAGCGCGCTGTAGCTCCCCGCCACAAATGTGTAGTGCACGATAGTTGGTATAGTTTACTGCCAGAGGTATATAGCACTGTATCACTGTAGCACCGTAGACTACATATTCATGCATAGACCGCTGTAGTTCTTCGCTCAGGAAAGAGAATGGCAAAATGGCAAAAGAAAAGAGGCTTCGATATCCTTGTACTGGTACCTGCTCAACATCCATGCGAAACCAGACTTGGCCCCCATCACTATATCATCCTACTACACTCACCCATACACTAAACCGAAAAGTTTCGACCATACCTTGCCCCGTACTACGTATAGATACCCACAGTGTTTTGCCTGGTACTCACCAAAATTGCCACACTCCCACCCATCTTGTACCTGAAAAAACTTGCTTTGCCCCTTGGCTACGCCGACAATCTAGATCAATTCCCCTTCATGAAATACATCCCCTCCCAACTGCCCACTTCAAGCGCACCATTCTTGATGGCTCTGAATCAATTCCTGGCCCCCTCAAAAACCTGGTAAAATTTGGACTCTTCCTCTCAGCATTCGGTTATTTCGAGCCCCATCGATCCCTCCTTCTGGTAACTCAATCCCATACCACTTCTACGTGTTCTCAAATCTTCTTACCACCTTCGACGCGATATTGCGCCCGATATTCGCGCTTTTCTGGGGGGAATCATCCAGAATGGCTGATCACGTGGGCGAGTCGGGGCGGTTTTGATCGCAATCTCCTCAACTCATCCTCTTTCATTGCGCGACGTCATGGTACCCAGCTCTCCTTTTCTTTTGAGTGGGTACGCATTGTCACCGACCCGTCCCTCGCACCCTCAGTACCGTGGTACCTGACCCGTTCAACGCTGGTACCTATCTTTCCGCACTGGTACCTCACTTTTTCTGCCTGGTACCTCGCTCTTCGACGCTACCAAGCTGGTACCTCCCTCTCAACGCGACTCCCGGCCGTTCCCGGCAATCGCACGCCGCCTGCCCGGCCCGCCATCACCACGTTGCTTTCTTCCACACCACCACCTCCCGTCCCCTCCCCTTCCGCTGCCTCCTCGCCGTTGCCACCTTTCTGCCCACGTCCCCACGGCCCGCCGCCGCCTGCTCCTCCCGAACTCCGTCGCGCACTGACGTCAACACACGCTCAACGACGACAATCCTCCCCAAGCCTGCCTCTCCCGCCCGTTGCCGCCGCTGGCAGTCTCCGACTCGGCCCCGGTATCCACCCTTTCGTCCCCCATCTTCTCGCTGTCAGCCTACCGACAGTATGGACGCCCGCTGCCGCTCTTATCCCCGCGGCCCCCTTCCATCTATTTCGCGGCCTCCAATGATGAAGAACCCGCCGTGGCCAGTGGCATGGGTGGATTGCCATGGAGTGATATAGAATAATGTGGTGCGCACCCATACATAACTCCGCTCCCTCCTACATTCCCTCCCCCCTTCCCATCCTCGCCACCTTCTTTTACCACACTCCTCCCGCCGTCTCAACGCTGCCGCCCACTTGCATTGCCCCGTCGCGGGACGATATCAAGTTCCTCAAGAATTTCGATATCGTCCTCGCGATTCCTTCGCCCATCCGCACGCTGCTGTTGCAGCTGGGCACGATCTGTGGCGCGTCATTCGACGTATCCACCGCGTGCTCGTCTCCATCACATCGTCGCGGCCGCCCCAGCATTCGAGGAGTTCCCCACTTCCAAATATATTCCCGCCCCGCCCATACCTAGGACTATTCCGCGCGCCAGCTCGACCCTCGTTATCAGGAATTCGTGTTCTGACCGCCACCCAAATAAAAACCCTCCCCAAAACCGTTCCCGCAAATTTGCGGGAACGCATCGCCACCGAAACCAAAACTCTCCCCAAAACCGTTCCCGCAAATTTGCGGGAACGCATCGCCACCCGAATAAAAAATCTCTCCAAAACCGTTCCCGCAAATTTGCGGGAACGCATCGCCACCTCGTGAAAGTTTGGCATTTGAGAATGGCGGCATCAATTGGCGGCGGCAACGGCGGCAAGTGATCGGGCTTTGATCTACCATCAATTCCACTTCGGCTTTTCTCCCGCCACCCTACCCATGTCTTTCCCTTTCCCTTTCCCTTTCCCTCTCCCCCTCTCCCATTCGGCTACCGGGATGACCTGCTGACACTGTCTTTTTGGCCCACAGTACCCCGCCATTTGTTCTCCCATGCTCCACGCGCTGCGGCACATCCTACGCTCTTTTCGGTAACCTCGATGTGCAAATTGGGGGAGCAGTCTAGCGCCACCATTTCCCGCCCACAGAGCAATCATAGAATGTACCCATATTGTTGTGCCACAGACACTTTGTATCCACTTGTAAGCTATGTCTCGCTGCCGAAACATGCCGTCGCACCTATTGATCTCGACCGCGCGAATACCAGGCAGCGTGCCTATGTAGTGTTGCTATATGTCACTACTATACCAATCCAAAAAATGAGGCTTTAAAGCTTTAACCCCCGGGGGTGGCCCTATGGTCAAGAGACATTCGGAAAGCCCCCTGTCTAGATTTAGCAATTTGATTGATGGGCTCTGCGATCAGGACCGGAATGTTCCGCCGCCGTTGCCGCCGCCATTGCCGCCGCCGATCACCCCGCCATTCTCAATTCCCAAATGCTCTCGCCACCTCAAAAAAAACCCTCCCCAAAACCGTTCCCGCAAGTTTGCGGGACCGGAATTGTTAAAAAAATTCACCTCAAAACAGCATCGGCGCGATCAAATGCTGTGCTCGTTCCATCACTCACTCACACCACTTCTTGCTAACTTCGAACGCGACCGCCCAACTCCCCAACTACCCTCCCTCAACTTCGAAGGCACTTCTAATGGACTTCTAAACCACTTTTTCCCCGGGCTGGTCCACGATCCCCTCCCGACCTCCAGCCACGTCACTGGCTCTCGAATTCGCGCTCGCCCACTTCTAACGCCTGTACGTCCGCCTACTTCGAACGAGTGCCCCGCACTTCTAACACCCCTAACTTCGAACACCAGCCTCGCCTACTTCTAACGCACACCCACCCACTTCTAACGCACCCGCCCACTTCTAACGCGCACCGCCCACCTCTAACCCCTGCCTGCCTACTTCTAACACGCACCCGCCGACTTCTAACCCTTGCCCGCCGACTTATAACGCCCACCACGCACTTCGAATGGACGCCCGCCCACCCTTCTGCACCCATGCCCGTTGAGCGCGCACGCACACCTCGTCGCGGACGCAAAGCCGTCGCACGCCCACGCCCGTCGTGCACGCAAAACCCCACACGCACCCACGCTCGCCGCCCTCACCCACGTTCACTGCCCGCACCCGTGCCCATGGCCCGCACCCACGCTTGACCCCGCTCGCGTACGCCCACTCGCCCACCACGCTCGCCGCCCGCACCCGCCCCCGTCGCCCGCACCCACGCTCGTCCCCGCTCGCATACGCCCACTCCCCGCGCACCCACACCAGCCGGGCGCAACCTTGTCGCGCACGCTCGCTAACGCCCACTCCCTGTTCACCCACACCAGCTGCACGCAGACACCTCGCGTACGTACGCCCGGCGCACCCGTCGCGTACCCCCACTCCCCCGCACGCACTTAAGCAGCACCCTCCATCGTACGCCCACTCCCCGCGCACGCCCGCACGCCACACCGTGCAGTACGTCCACTGCCCGCGCACGCATGCCCGCCGCGCGCATGCAGCTGTCGCGCACGCCCACTCCCGCCCACGCATGCCCCTCACCCCCGTCCCGTAAGCACCCACGCTCGCCGGCTGCACCCACGTTCGTCTGCGCTCGCGTACGCCCACTCCCCGCCCACCTAGGCGAGCTGCGCGCAACCTCCTTGCGGATGCACGGGGTAAGTCCAATTCGTCCATTTTTTCCCTTTGATTTGTGACTTTTACTAACGCCGTTCTGCAGGAATCGCACTTACGGGTCGAGCGCGCAACGGGTGCTGCCCGCTTCGGCTCCGCTCACGCCGTCGGAACCGAGCGGTGACTCGATTGACAGGCCTTTGCCTCCTACCGCCACCACCTCGTTCTCGAAGGTGACGATCATGTCGTCTGGCCCTCCTACCACCACCTCGACGACCCCCACGGCATCTTCCGCGCCATTGACAGCGCCCACGACCACGACGACGGCGTCCATGTCGCAGGCGTGGAGACTTCGTGCTGACTAGGTCGCGTGAGTCACTCGCGCCGCCATCGACGCCGCCATGCAGGAGGTGGGCCTAGATCGGGCGGGATGGGATCAGGGCATGGGGGGTTAGAGATGGGGAAGGACGGGGATGGGGTGATGACGCGGGAGAGGAGCGGGCAGCACGAACGTAAGCACCTCTCCCTTTAATCTTCCTTCGCGCGCTCGCGCTCCCGCCTCCCTCGCCTTCTCCTTCCCTTATTCCCCTTGCCCTCGTTCCACGGAGCGCTCCTCCTCCCCCCTCTTTTCCATCGCCCTCTACGCTCCCTCCTCCCCTCCTCCCCCGTCCTTCCCCTCCCTCCCCTTCTGTGCCCGCTTCACTCCCTCCGTTCGCTCCCCCCTCTCCCTTTCCCCCATCATACGCGCTCCTCCTCCCTTCCCTTTTTACCAGTCCGCTTCCCAATATTTTTCTGCTCAATTTTTTTTTGATTTTTCTTACTTTAGCATCTACAGCACACCACACCGCACGCGGCGTACACCAAGATCCATCGCCGCGCCTGCAGCTCAGCAGCCGTCGCGATCCACCTAGCGATGGTGCGACGCGCAGCACCACCGCCGTGCATAGCGACCGCGCTACTTTCCCGTCACCCACCCCACACCGGGGTCACCGCTCAGCGCTGCCCTCACTGCTCGACTCCTGCGCCACCCAGCCGGTCGACAAGACCCTACCCCATCGCCGCGTGCCACGGGAAACCGCCCGCCAGGGGAGCCAAGCAGTAGCGTCGCCGCGCACGCTTCGGCTTCTCTCGGCGGTAGTGCCCCCGCTGACCCTCAAGACCCCACCGCCCCACCGCCTGCCGCCGGGTACGCGCCTGCCGCCACCGAACGCGCGCCCAAGACCGCGACCGCCCTCCCCCCAATCCGTCGGTCAGCGCGCCCCAGCAATCCCGCTCCGTCCAGGGAACCGCGCATCGTCGCACACGCGCCGGCCCCCGCTCGCATCACCTCCACCCGTCTCGCACCCACTCGCGCCCCCCACTGCGCACGTCGCCGTCGCTCACGCTAACGTCCCCAGCCGCGTCGCCGCCATCCACGCGCGCTGCCACCACCGCCACTCGCGCCGCCGCCGAGCTCGCTGCTGCGGAACATGCCGTCGCAAAACTCGCACTTGCCGAGGCCACACTTGTCCCTATCGTGCACCCACACACGCAGCGCACCCAAGCCCATCCGTCCACGCCTACTCATCGCGGACGCACGCCTGTCGCACGCCTCATGCGCCCATGCCCATTGTGCACGCACGCACGCCTCGCCGCGGACGCAAACCGTTGCACGCCTACGCCCGTCGTGCATGAAACCCCGAACTCGTGCTCCTCGCGTCCCCACGCCCATCGCACGAGCACTCGTCCATGCGCACCCATGCCCCTCGCACACCCCTCGTCACGCACGCCAAACCCCCCGCACGCACGCTCGTCCCACGCGCGCCCGCCGCTCGCTCACGCCCCTCGCGCGTCCATGCTCCTCGCGCGCACGGCTCGTCGCGCAGACGCCCGTCACCCATGCATCCTACCTACGCTGTCCCTTCTTTGTTCTCGCACGTACGACATCCATCCCTCATCGGCATTATGGATCGCGGGGGCGGGCATTTCCCCTCGTTCCCCTCGCTCCCCGTTGGCGGTATCTCTGCACTCTGTCCTTCGCTCGTCCGTGCGACCCCTTGGGATGCAATCGAGGCGAATGCGTCCTCATTTATTCGCACCACGATCGAGGCTGCGGGTGTGGATGGCGACGCGGGTGCGCTTGCGCGGAGTGGATGGGATTGGGGGTACAGGCGCAGACGTGGCTGGCTGTTGTGCTGCTTTTGTCTTCACACTCTGCGGGCGACGTCTCCTTCCTTTAACCTTGGTTGGTATCAAATCATCTCGCAATTTTTACCTACTTACATACCGTTCCATCTGCACCCTGTGTCCTTGTATCCCGTTACCGCCTTGTCTGCATTTATAAATCCCGATTTCTCTCACTTTTTCTCGACGCATTGCCTGTAAGTTTGGTTCCGTACTTCTTTTCTCATCCACTGACTCGGTATCACTAAATCCGCAGCACGTACCACCCTCAATCTCATCCCCCTAAGGTGTGACTTGTGTACCCTAATTCAGTCAACTTTGAAAATCACAGAGTCCACCTCTTGCTTTCGCTACACGCCTTCCACTCTTTCCCCGCTGATTTCTCTATGCCGCCCTGCACAAAAGTGCGATACCACTCTAGGTTCACCAATTTCCCCGACTCCGACAGGGCGAAAAAATAGACTTTAATAATACTTGAGCATGCGATGGAATATTATCTTTCACAAAATGACTAAAGTTTCCTCAGCTATGAAGCCCACGGAGGAAGGCGGTGTTGTGGATGGCCGTCTGAACGTTTTTGGTAATACAATCTCGACTCTTCATTTTTTTCTCATTCAACAGATGCGGACAACCTAACCCTGGCTTGAGTATCTGCCCGGTAAGGTCATCAATGCTGTACTGCGTCGGTTCAATTCAACGACTTTTTTAATCGGTTTCAACGCAACGACTGAAGACTCTCTTTGGACAATTATTCGTCCGCGCTTCTGGTTGGCGAAAATAGGGCTTCTATTCTCACCGAGGATCATGGCACGTGCCTAATCCTATTGCGTCACACAAGACACTCACCTCTTTTGTTTTTCTTTATCTTCCACGCCCGTCCCGATGATCGCTAGTTCGTATTCAAATGCCTTCTAAATTCTCACATTGCTAGACTCTGACTCAACTCCCCTCAATGTTCAAGAGCACCGCCATATTATTAAATCTCAAGATATCTAGGTAAGATACTACTAGCATTACCGATCCTCTGATCCTCTCAACTCGCCCACTGCGCCCTACTCACTCCACTCTTCACGTCCTTCACTTCTTTTCGATAATCTTCCGTTCATTTTATTCAAGTCATTGTGAACCTGATTCGGAGGCAAGAGGTGAGTTATTGTCCAGTCACGTTCGACTTATCTCAGTACATCATGCGAGACACAGCTCACAGCCTTCTGCCGCAGTCAGCTATTACACGCAAAAGCGACCAACCCCTCGATCCATAAAATATGTTTTGTATGCCGTTACACAGCTACAGTAAGGGGGAGCTTGCCTGATTCGAAGTTTTCACTGGTTACTAGCCTAATTCCGAGTATCCAATTACCATTAATCAACAAAAATGTACGCTAAGGGCCATTCCATAAGTATCTAAAGTAAAACCAAGCTGAGTTCTTCATGCTGTGTCTACCTCCAACATCCGCAAGGAATCTGTTACCTTTGCCCATTGCAAACACCAAGCCAATGATTTCCGAAAAGCAACCCCAGACAACTTTTTGACTTGTGATACATCCACAAAAGATAACCCGGAGCAAAAGCACTGGCTCTCTTCAATGTTAAACCCTGGCTCTTGTGAATTGTAATAGAGCGAGTGGTAGCTGAGAGATTTCCCAGTTCGGTTATCCCATCTAGAGACAATCAGAACCCAGGATGGGTCAATCCCCTCCCATATTTTAGCTACATTTTTGTCCTTAGTAAACTGGTTGTTCCAATGTGGGGACCGTGCCAATATAAATCAATCCTCCTCCTCCTCCTCCTCCTCCTCCCAATCTGGAAGACTTCACCTGCATTTAATTTCATTGTGGAAGGATATTGAACAGAGTCAAAGAATTTGCCTGAATATTATTATATTATCCATCATCATCACACTTCACGAAGACCACAGTTCATTTGAAGATTGGAACCTGGCTGGTACCAAATTAACCCTTGAAGTTGAAAACACCAAACTGCATTCTGCAAAGGGAAGACATGTGACAAGCATCTTGTGTACTGGTGGACACGGGATTTTTGCCTGGGAGGGGAGAACTCCTCCCGCACACCAGTTACATAATCAACTGGTGGTCAGGTCCCAAGTACGGGGTTTAGCCAGTGTTCCTGTCTTTTGAGGCCGGCCAGTTCACATTTGCTGAGTGTCTTGTGTGATTGACCCCCTGGAATGTGTGTGGTCCGTTGGCATCTTGTAGGTTTATGTATGAATAACCACCCGTAAGTTCCTACATGTTTGGAAACCCGTACGACGGCATCTTTCCCACGGTGACACTATCAAATTGATTGTGTCGCCGTGGGAAACCCGCACGAAGCACAGCCACTAGCATTTTGGGGGCCCATGCCGAACAAAGAGGGGGAGCAAGCTCCCCCAATTAATGTGCAAGGACGCCGACTGAATTCACACCGATCCGGACAGGGTTTTCAATTTTTTTGTAGGGTGTAAGTATGTCCTTTTCTCCTCCCGTCCATTTCTCTGCATTAATCCAACTTCTTCAAGCGACCAACTGAATAACTGACTCCTTTACTTGCAGCCTCTTCCCAATCCAAGGATTCTACTCTAACCTGGGAATCGCCTTGACCCCGACTTCGTCGGTGCGAAACAAGGCCCTCCTATTTGGCTTCCTGACTTGACCTGGCCCTCAGTATGACTATATTCTGATCGCCAAATCAGGGGCCACACTCAACATCTTGTGTCTGGCCTTTGACCCCGACTTTGTCGGTGCGAAACAAGGCCCTCCTACGATATTCCTTATTTGGAGTTCCGAGAATTTTGGACTGCAGTCATTGATAAATTAGCTATATGAATATTGAATGAAGCCTGTTAACAATTAATATTCAAGTATACATGGGATATACAGGGGATATGCGTGGTACGCGAACGAGAAAGGGTCAGTTTGACACGTTGTTTGTCCAAGCTTGGATTCGCCGGAATCTTACCGCTGAATTTACTATTTTGAGGCTGCCAGCATCTCGATCAACCACGGGACCGGCAGCGGCAATACCGAGGTACCGGTCCATATAATTGAAAATGGCAATTCCCAAGGGGGATCAAAGATAAGATTAGCCGACATCAGGTAGGGGGGAGGGGTCAGCCAGCCTCGAAAAAAAAATGTTTGTGGGTCAAACATTTTTCGCTCAGAAATTGGTACTGGGGCTGCCTAAATCACTTAAATGCATCCTGTACACCTTATACTATGGTTTAGACCAGGAATTAGCAGGTGTACTGTCTGTTCACCCTACGGTAATTCCCGAGAGTCGAGTTCGGTGTAGTCAAACTCGGCTAACTTCCATTGATCAATCTCGGCATTCCGGCGCAACCAGCCCGACACTCTTGCTTGTTTGCATTTTCCAGTAGCACCGTTGTTGTTTTAGGATCCTTCATCCACCAAATAAATAAAATCCCATCTCGTTCTTCTTCCAAGCTAAAAAAAGTAATTCTTGTTTCAATGATCCCCAACGCAACTTTGATACACTTGGCGTATTTATTCCCCAATCTCACGGGAACTTATATGGATTGTATTGGGTTATATGGAATGTATTGGGTTATCACAAATATGGCTATGACATTGGGCGCTGTCCTGCGCTGCCTCTGCGATGCAGTAGATTCAAGCAGGCTTGATCAGGCAACTGCCAAGCAACCGCCAAGCACACGGATGGATCGGTCCGGGCACAGGGGTGGGAAATTGCTACTTGATAAGGCAATTTCCCACGGGGAGGGGGGGGGGGGGGGGTCCAGCCAACCTTGAAAAAAAAATGTTTGTAGGTGATGTCGTTTTTCCTTATCTTTGATCCCCCTTGGCAATTCCCCACAATTTTTTGGACAGGTTCCCGGGTAAAGCCGAGCTACTCAAAACTGGCGTCGCAGGCCAGAAAAAAATATGGTGAGGAGACAGTTATGTAGATATGGTCAGATTCTCATCTTTACCTCAAATTAGCAGCAGATGGTGAGGATTCTCTTTCTCTTTTCTTCCCTTCCCCCTCTCTCTTTCCTTTTTGGGATTTTATTATTTTGCTTATGAATCTACCCACAACACCAGTAACTAGCCGAATGATCCAACTAGTTACCGCGTTTTTGCAGTATACAACATGGATAATGTTTGGCAGAAATTCCTAGTGAAAAAGCTGTAAAATATGGCTTATATGGATGGTCCGTACGTGACCCGTCAAAAATAGGGCGCAATATTTACGGCCGTGGACGTAAAGCAGACGCTACTCGGAGTCATTTTGACAACAATCGCAGACAGCCTCTCAGCGCTAAATTCTCTCTGGATCGTACCACTATGTCTAAAGACTATTTCGAGGATCTCCCAGATGAACTAATCTTACTCCTCCCCCCTTTACTCTCCACGGCATCTCTGAAGGCGTTGGTGTTGACTTGCTACCGTCTTAATGAAATCCTCCGGCCTGAGATCGAAGCCCGCATCCCCCCAGAGCGCGCGCGCAAGCTGCTGTTCTTGGCGGCAAAATCGAAACCCCGCATTGTAGCGAGACTTCTCTCCCGGCCGCATTCCATAACCCCGAACCTGTGTAACCCTCGGGGCCAGTCTGTCCTTCATATGGCGGTGGACGCTGGAAACATAGAGGCAGCCAGATTACTTCTTGAAGCGGGTGCCAATACCAAGGCAAAATTTGGTCGTGAGCAGTACCAGCTGCTCCATCTTACCGTACGGAAACCGAACCTCGAGATGATGAAGCTGCTGTTGGACCACGGGGCGCCGATTGACGCAACCTTCGGGCATTATGCCACTGGCACCAAGTGGACCGCGCTACACCTCGCATGCGTGAACGGGCATCTGGACCAGATAAAGCTCCTTCTGGAGCGCGGCGCGAGTCTAGAATGTCAGGGTCATTTTGGCAGTGCATTGGGCTTCGCGGTGCACAGGCGCCAACTCGACGCTGTGAAAATTTTGCTTAACAAGGGCGCCGATGCGACAGTGATTGTGCCGCTTTTCACGAAGGACATCTGGATGCCGCCGCCCCGTAGTGCCGACTTGTTGTACATTGCCATGGAGTTGAGACATCCTCCTCGTTGGGATCTGGTACAGAGGAGGGTTCAGAACGGATTGGAACTGGCAACGTGGGATGGGGTACCTCTCAACAACACAAAGAAGGAGCTGATGGCTATGTTGCTGGCACATGGGGCCAGCAAAGACGCCACCATGGGAACAATTACGAAGCATTTGGATGTGTTAGCATTACAGGCTCAGTACACAAAGGAGGACTACCTTGAGGTTATTGCAGGAATGCTGAAGGAGGCTGAGGATGCAGTTCCAGATATAATAGGCGGGATGAAGTAGATCGGAATGATTTCGATCTGCGCTTCCCCACGGGTCTGTGAATAACTTGTACACGTGCACGTATAATTGTTGTATCAAGCGTCAAATGTACCCTTTGGAATCGGAATTTTCTTCGAGGTGAGCGGTGATTCAGAAGTGCATATTTAAACGCGATGTTCACTCGCACCTGAAAATTTACCCGAGTTTCATTCAAATGATCTTGAACCTCAAATCTGGTGCTCGTTGCACTGCTCTTGAATAGGCAACAAAACAGAGGCGTTACAGCTGTAAATATTCCCCCCCGACCAGCACTACTAGTCGTGCGGCTATGTCAGTGCCCAGTCACGAGCAGCTATGCTATTGGAAAATGTTGTCCGATAAATCTTTTTAAAAAACTAGAAGAGGTAGCGTAGCCATGGATGTTCTAACCACTTTGTATACATGCCGTCGCTCGACACTGCCGACTCCCACACTTTTACTGTTCAGCTTGGTCTTTCTAACGCTAGATACATTGTGGATACGGCACCCCCCTGTGTTGTATCTAAAAAACCCCTAGAATATGGAGTTGTGGAGGGAAACATACAATTCAACCTGATGCAGATAGCTGGGAGGCAGGTATCAGTGACTGCACAAAATCTGGGTGATGCGAAGATTTTAGAGAGGTAAAAAGGTGGTGTGGGCCAAATCATAGTTTTCTCACTTCGGAAGTTATAGGGTCTGTAAAGTGAAACCCAGTGTTCACACTGACCTGAAATTTGGTGAGATACACTTCCCAAGGTGGGCAACCACAGCAATGCGGTCAAAAATAGATAGCACAGGGTAGAAGTTGGTTTTTCTTTGAAAAAGGTCGGATCCGGATAGCATGTCAAATGTGGCCCACACGTGTTTTTCGTGGTGTGGGCTCTTTGTTTCTGAGGTGTCTGGTAAGTATTTATATGTCTATATGACCTAGGATCCATCGGAATAGGTATACGCAGCTGCTCTCCAACAATGACGGAAAACAGATAAGATTTGGGATCAGAAACAATATTTGTAACATGGTCCCCAATTCCGGGATCGCTCCCCCTAGGCTCCCCTTTTCTCTAGAGTTTCTCAAGCGCCCAAGGCCCAGGAAGGGACGAGCAAAGAGCTTTATAAGACTTGTATATGCCTTGGATATGAGCGGAATAGGCATTGGGAGAAGCTACGAAATATCTTTTACCCTTCCAGGGATCTGAATGACACGATATCTCCCGCTGCTCAGACTTGTCTGAAATTTTATCTGGAGTCTCCTACATGTTCAGAGACCCCGCAGTCATATTATCAGCCAGGTGTGATCACTGGACGGTATTGATATATCGATTACACCGCCAGTAGGCCGCTCATAGGGATTGAGTTCCAGCCTTTGTTGACAACAGGAATCTTGCCGCGGATTCGCTGGCGGGTGTTAAATCTGTGTGGATTATGAGTGACAGCTATGGACTGCGGCCCCGAGAACATACGTAGTGAGCATGCTATTCATGTACATTGTCAAAGAGATGCGTGTCAGCCTAAAGCAGACAACAATTAACAAAAAACGGACTAATGTTGCTGGAAGGGTTGCATAGTGATGATCAGGTTTGGTTCGGTTCAGGTTTAGGCTATTTTTTTCCGAACGCCGAACCTTAACCTGCGTTCGGTTCAAGGGAACACTTGAACTTCGAACCTGAACCTGAGGTTCAGGTTCATCAGGTTCGGTTCGAGGTTCGAACGCGGTTGGACGCCCGAACCGCATGACATTCAACAGCTACCCGTGCTCTACATCATAGGCCAGTCATAATTTCCTCCTCGACATCTTCTTTCTCCTCTAGGCCAGCACTTAGTTGTCTATCAACGAATAATTCGGGCAGATGAGAAGCCGGTCGCGGTGCAGAGTACACCGTCGATGGGCGTGAGGTCCCGTCGGTGTGCGGCTATTAAGTAATACTTAATCAGCTTGCTATTCTGCCGCGACCCTCAAAATGGTGGCTACAGCATGAACACAGCCACCGTTTTGAGCGTCAGATTGGCCGGGCGAACAGGTATAAGGTGTCCTCCTTCGAGAAACGGCGTCGCGATTCACCCCGGCTAACCTGGGTAGCTGCCTGTGAGGCTCGTCATCCATGCCCCGTCTCGTCTCGTCGATTCGGTTGGTGCGGCGCTTGCTGTTTTGTTCGCTGGGTAACCGGCCATAGGGTCGATGCCGATGTACTCATACGCGGTGCTGTGCTGACGTCGTGATTCGCAGGAACTACAGTATTTGTCTCGCTCTTCGCGCTTCGCCGTTCTTTCTTCCACTCCTTCTCATCCCGCTCGTCCACGTCGACGCTGAGACGTTACACGCACGTCTCACCTTAGTGTGGCAGCATGATCTATCAGCTGCCTCTAACTAGAGCAAAGCCGTGATGTATGAAAACCGCTAGCTTAGAGGTGCGTCTGATACATCACCGCAGAGTCCTATTAGCCAATATTATATTATTCATATCCACAGGCCCTGCCGTGCGCCAGGACCATCACGAGTGTTCTAAATTTGGACGACGTTGATCAAAACCTCCCGACGTCGCAATCAAATGCGATCAGAAGTCGTTGACGTCGCCAGCAACGATGGCCACCAAATATTGTCCGAAAATTATGAGAAAAATTCGGTATATAGTGCACATACATACAACATACGAGGCAAAACAACAAGTGGAATAAATGTCCTGTTACGCCATGAATCAACCTTTTTACCACATTGCGCCCTGCAAAATCTCGACAACCTACTGATGAGGGAGGCGACGGCAAGGGAGAGGTTGGAGAAAACTTGCGCGCAGTGTCCCGTAGGCGCGCGCCGCATCCGCTTTGCCCCCTGCAATGGTAACTACGCAACGGCTAGCGCGCAGCACCCGTAACTGTGTTGTACGCGCTTCACGCATGCACGGAGAGCCCTGCAATGGTGAGCGAGGTGATACCTTGCGTGCACCGCCCCGTAACCGCGGGGGAGGCGCTTCGCGCACCGGCGCATGGACGCACGCGACCTCTGTGATAGTGAGTGAGGCAATCGGCTTACATGCAGCGGCGCACTCACGAACGCGGCTCCTGCAATGGTGAGCGAGGCAATAGCCTGCGCGCACCGCCCGTAGCCGCGGTGCAGGCGCTTCACACACCGTGCACGCACGAACAAGACCCCGGTAATGGCGAGTGAGGCAGCAGCTTGCGCGTACCCGCGCGCGCACTTCACAGACCGGCGCACGCACGGATACAACCTCTGTGATAGTGGGCGAGGCGATCGGCTTGCACGCCGTGGCGCACACACGAACACGGCTCCTGCAATGGCGAGCGAGGCAACAGCATGCGCGCACCGCCCGTAGCCATGGCGCAGGCCCTTTGCGTACCGCGCAGGCACGAACAAGACCCCGGCAATGGCGAGTGAGGCGGCAGCTTGCTCGTACCTGGACGCACACTTCACACACCTGCGCAGGCACGAACGAGACCCTGCAGTAGTGAGCGAGGCGACAGCTTACGCGTATCCGTGCACGCGCAATTCACACACCGTAGTATTGAGCGAGGCAACGGCTTGCACACACCGGCGCATGCACGGATGCGGCCCCTGCGAGCGAGGCAACAGCTTGTGTGCAGCGCCCCGTAACCGTGCGCACAGGCACATACACGGACACGACCCCTGAAATATTGTTCAATCACCATGATTTGAAACCTCCGGGTTTGATAGCTGCCCACAGACTAAAATGCAGCGAGGACCGGGTTTATGACATCCTCTCAATAAAGTGCTGGGCGTTTCCCGCAAGTTGGACAAGAACTAGAGGTCGACAGGAGCAAAAGGTACCGGTAGCAGGTTGTTCACTGGCTGAAATGGCCCAGGAAAACGGGAAGAGACTCAGAGAAGTATATGGACCAAGTCCTGTAGCAAGTGGTATGGTGGAATACCAGAGATAGCGAGTTTGGACGAAGATGGTGGTGGTGAAGAGTAGAAAATGTCACGTTGGTCACGTCGGGTAACGCCTCCGAAAGCGCGGACACAGCTCCGAAGTGGGCGCTTAACGGGCGCTTAACGGGTGTTTAACGCGAATATAATGCAGGAAACCCCCTGGCTATTCTCAACATAACCTTACATCCATACTGAATATACCACAAAGGCGCGTGTGCGAGACCCTGGTCAATTTCCGCCATTCTAAACCCGCGGAAAGAATTTACTTCTTGAACTGATGTCCACTGCAACCACACCAACCCTTCAATTTCGCACTTTCCTCCTCCCTGGATACATCTAGGTCGTTTTGAGTGCTGGGAATGAGTATCTGGACATTAGGGAATTTAAAGATGAGGGTAGCAATCAAAGAGGGGAAGTGTTGGTGTCGTTCAGAAACGTCGATTGAGAGCCAGGTAAGTAGCATTGCTTAAACAAGAATGGATTCTGGTCTCAATGTCAGTTCGCGATCTATTTCATTATATCTCTTCAACAGTGTAATCTAAAATCACAAAAAAATCACATTGGATAGGTGAAATACACCGAAGTCGTATTCTAAAGGAGTTGAGGCATTCACAAGAGCCGGTTGAGGTATAAAAAATGTTCCGTCAATCAGTTCGCGAGAGAAATCATCTCGCGAACTGATACCAGTTCGCAATATCAGTTCGCGATATCAGTTCGCGAAATCATCTCGAAATACTCGCGTTCACCTGCGCAGTTGTTCGTTCAGGGACTTAACGGTATTTACTTCTTCAAAAACAACTCAGATATCAAAGAGTGGAACAAAAAAAGGTAAAATAATCGGCTGTATCAATTAAACAACCAAGGACATATTGATAAACTACACCAATTCTTGCACGCAGGCCTGCAGGAGACAAAATGGGCCTGGCAAGGGGCACGCAGGTACACAATGCGGGGTGGGGGGCGGGCCAGAGTGCCCTGGGTCGGCGCAACAGCGGCGGGCGGCGGGCGGGTTCGCGCCGCATGAGGGTGCGCTATGCGAGGGCGGGCCAGCGCGCACCGGGTCAGCGCAACAACTGCGGCGGCGAGCGCATGCGCGGCGCCCGGGGCAAATCCCAAAGAATCGACTGAGCCCATAAGTGGGCCCAGCGACAGCGCGCACGGGTACGCAGTGCGCAGTGGGGGCAGGGCGGCGGGCGCTGGATCGGCGCGCAACAGCTACGGGCGGCGTGAGTGTGCGTGTCGCCTGGGGAGCATCCCGAAGAAACGACTCGGGGCCAGTGGTGGGTGCGGCACGGCGCGCGCTGGTACGCAATGCGCGCCGGGGGTGGGGCAGTGTGTACTGGGTCGGCTCAACAGGGGCGGGCGGCGCGCGTGCGCGGCGCATGGGGGGCATACCGAGGAAGGTGCTGGGGCCCTAGGATACGCCTGGCGCAGGGTGCGGCCGAGCAGAATATGCGGCGCGAGCCCGGGCAGCGAGCGGCGGGGGCGGGACAGCAAGCGGGCGCACAGCGGTGCTGGGGGCGGGTAGCACATGCATACAGCATGGCATGGCGTAGGAAGGTGTGTAGGAACGCGGGCAGCGCGCTGGGCCGCTGAGTAATTTTCGGGGGGTCGTGGCGGGTGGGCGCGCAGTAGCGGGCGGGGCG
Source organism: Mycena galopus ATCC 62051 (assembly GCA_014925785.1). NCBI lineage: Eukaryota > Fungi > Basidiomycota > Agaricomycetes > Agaricales > Mycenaceae > Mycena > Mycena galopus. The sequence continues at coordinate 307,200 of WIQG01000161.1, forward strand.
TGCTGCGGATGGTGCTGAAATTTCGGGGGCAGGAAATATGGGTACGAGGGTTGGCTCCAGTGTATTTTGGGAGGAATTGAAACCCAGGGGATATCAGGAGACCCAAATCTATTCCAGGGAAAGCGAGGGCAATTGCAGGCCGTCAGAGCGCTTTCACGAGCTGTTGTTTGGGCGGATATTCCATCGAATGTCAAAGAGACGAGTTGTCGACTTTCAGCCCGATCTGCCCTCAGTTGCAGCTTTTGTGTAAATTTCGTCGCATCGGTGTGGTCAGCGCAGCGTCATTTCCGGGGGAATCAGAGCCATTCAAAGCTAAGGAAGCGACATCGAAGTAGCGAGGACTCAGAAGGACAGCATGGCGAAGGCACAGAAGTGCAGTGGGGTGCAGAGGGCCAGTGTGGTGGAGGAGCAAGAGCAATGATGGAGAAGGATTGGGAAGTAACAAATGTAAATAATCACCCAATTTGGACGGAGCGATGCACCCATGCGCACGGACCATCAATGGCGGGAGGCGCATGCGCGGGGCGGGGAATGTGGAGCGGGATCATGGCCGAGGATGCTGAGCCGATGTATCAGAGCCTCCGCTGACTTAGAGGCTTTGATACATCATCGTTCTCCGCTGATCAGGGGAGGGCTGATAGATCAAAACACCGTATACGCCTGCACGTCTCGCAGCCCAGCCGCCTTTGTGACTCAGGACGACGAATATGCGCAGAGTTACGCATGACGGCCCGAGATGGATCATGCATAGACTAATGTACGTTGCATGCACGCGGAGTCTGCGCCCGTGTACATCTTGCAATCTTCCTAATCTTCCTATCTTGACGTCCGGTGCGGCTGATGGAATCTCGGTGCCCGTCTCTGGACCTGCTGTTGACAACAACTGCTCTACAGTGAGCGAGCGGTAGTGGGAGGATGCTGACTCGAACCTTCGGCGGATATGGGGTTCTGGCCGACTGAAGACGATGAGCCGAAGAAAAATTGGGTGATTGGAGGACGAGTTCCAGATTGCGCGCAGTACCTCCCTCTTGAAAACCGTGCCCGTCGCATTCATCTTTGCGCTCCCACGGGTAGCATGTCCGCGTTTGGAAAAGAAGCAAGCACCAAATGCATCGTGCCCATGGAGTTGAGATGCGAGTGTTCGCATAATGGCAGGTTTCCATACGCCTGCGGGGCCATACAGCCAGAGGATCCATTTTGCGGACTCTCTTAATGCTTTCGATAATGTTTTTGTAAATCTCCACGTATAGACCATCATATTCCACGAGTTTATTAAAGGCTAGAATACTCGTGTATCTTATATTAAATTTATCTATGCCCTTCGAGCCTTTTGTACCTTTAAACTCCGATGCGAGACGATTTTAAAGCTGTCAGGGAGATCTAGCCTTGCTATCATGCGATTGTAGAATGCGAGATGATCACGCCAGTCTCTTTCTTCACCGTTCCGGTTGGGGCTAAATGTACTGATACAATAGCGGTCATGATATGGCATAGCTTGCTGCCAGAAAATGATGAGTTCCCTCGTTAACGCCGGGAAAGACTGGAAAGGAGGAAACATCAGTGAATTGTGGCCGAAAGCATTCTTGTAACTCACCTCAAGCCACTTGGAAACATGCTGAATAAGTTTGTGACCACTTGGCCAAGACGACCATATTTCGGTAGGTGGGATGAGCCAAAGCTCGTGATAAAGTTGAGGGCAAGGAGGGGACAGTCTGACGAGATACGAAATATCGCATCCGAGACGCCACCTATTTGAATGGTCAACGAAGTTGTGCTTCTGCATGATGGACACCGACTGAATTTTGGTGTAGGCGTTTGCGCGGGTGAGGATGAACCATTTGCGACTGGACAGCAACACTGCGTCGTGACATGCTGACGGATTAACTCCCCCGTCAGTATCAATGTGGTTCTTGACCATCTTGCGGATTAATTGAAGTGCTAGGTCCCGAGCAGCCCAGGGAGAAGCGGGTTGCGGCTTGTGAACAGGCACCACATGTTGATCTCCAATAAACTTTGGCCGAAGGCTACACAAAGTGGTTCTGAGATCCGTCCATGTCAAGTCCAATTTGGTCCGGATTTTCCTGAGTCGGCAGCGGAGAAACCCAATTGATACGAGAATGCGCAGAAGTTCAGGACTGGGCGAGACAATATGCCCGACAGATGGGTTCTCAGTCGTCCACTGCATTCTGTCGATAGAAAACATGAATGCATAGTCCTCCCACAGCTGGATCAAATCTGCGGGTGCTGAAGGGGTGTTCTAGATGCATGGCTATCAATTTCAGAGATACCCTGCAAAGGCTACGAAACCGACCTTGAGCCAAGTGACCATTAATCCAAGACACTCTCCCACCCAGTCTTCCTGTAACTCGAAGATGTAGTCGGGATTGATTGATCCAATCAGTGGGAACAACTCAGCGATCGCACCAGAAGGAGGCAACGAGATGATGAATTGGATCAAGTGCTGCAGAGGACTATGACGATAGGTGAGATGTATTGGAATCAATCGGACATATGCTTACCAGATATGGTTACGTTGAAACGAACCTACATGGAACTGGAGGAGAGACCGAGCTAGACTGATGAGACAGTTTAAGGTGCTGACACAGAAATTGCGAGAACGGTCGGGATTGCGGAGGAAGTCCACAAACGATGCATGGTGCGAGGAGATAGGGATTTCCCATGATGACACGTTGAGCACGGAATGAACCCCCCTGAGTAGTAACCGAGTTTCGCCCTCTGCAAGCCCAAAGAGTCGATCAACTTGGCCAGCTGTCAGTGTGAAGTGGACGATTGCACACAGGATCGGAGTGAGCTCTGACTGCCTCACAGCGGAATTGAGGATGATCATGTAGAGTTGATCGAGGGCATCATACGCCGACTCGGATCCTGGGCCGTTGACGTTTTGAACCACCTCAAGTCGCACTGTCGGCCGGTAGTTCTCATCCCCAATGAATTTGATGATCGTCGAAGCATAGATGAAATAACCCGAGGACTTCCGAACCAGCTGTTCCAACACGTCGCGCGCAGGCCAGGGCGACGGGATATTTTGCATGGTCGAATGATCATGATGAATTCGGGAGAACTCGTCGCGAAGATACTTGCGAACATCGTCAAACGACTGCTCTATATTGAACAAGTGATAGTGGGAGGATGACGAGTCAAACACCTGGCGGATATGAGGTTCTGGCCGACTAGCGACGATGAACCGAAGGAAAATTGGGTGATTGAAGGACGGGTTTCGGATTGCACGCAGTACCTCCCCCTGAAACCCGTGTCCGTCGCATTCGTCGAGCCCATCAATGAGAATCACGACGGGATCCCCATGTTTGTGAGAACGACAAGGCTCGGAAATGAGCTCTTGCATCTGGGTCGCGAGGGATCGCGCGATGATGGATCGATTTTGTTCCACAACTTGGGAAATCGGTGTCCGCAGCCACTCAATGTTGAGGGCGAGCTGGTAAGCGATCGTTATGAACAGTGCCTTTGCGTTCCCACGCGTAGCGTGTCCGCGTTTGAAAAAGAAGCAACCACCAAGTCTCCCGTCCTCGTGGAGTTGAGAGGCGAGTGTTCGCATAATCGCAGATTTCCCTGCGCCTGCGGGGCCATGCAGCCAGAGAATGGCGGTTTTCGGATGTATGTCCACTGCCCATTTGTGCAGATCTTTCAGCATTTTGGTGCGGGTTTCGGGATGGCATTTCGGTTCCGCGAAGCTGTCCATTGAGTCGTGGATGGCCTCCAGTGCTGCCGAATGGTGCAATACATCAATTCCTGTCAATATCCTTCAGCGCCATGAGAATCTGATTAGCTTGGGCAACTTTCCTTTGTCTCCGTGGTGGTGAATATTCTGTTGTATGTACGGTTCCGCAACCAGATTTGGACGAGAATCCTCTGCTGTAGCCACGGGGTTGTCGCTGATGCTGCACGCGGAATTGTCAGATTAGGGCAATAATCTGTGGAGTGACACACTGGTTATCGATATGCAAGTGAGTGCTCATGGTCAAATATCTTGCTTCGGCATCGACACTGAGGCTGGCACCCGTCCCTTGACCTCCCGCACCGCCAGCACCGTTACGGCCCTTCCCTCCGGCGCCACCTCTTCCGCCTGCGAGCTTAAAGCATCAGTAATGAGAGGTCACACGATCTTCAGGTCTCGCACCGCCGAAGTAGTAGATATTTCCTGCGCCCTCGTGGCGAAGTTTGCGCCCGGAAGACATAGCGAACAATGTTTGTGGTGGAGACTGGAGCGAGTAATAGCTTCGAGCGAGTGAAGTGGGACTTTGCGAAGTGTGCAGCGCAGGTGGAAGGGGAGACCGAAATGTGCAAGCCACGTGTAGATATGCGGCTGTCTTCGAGGCAGTCAACACTTTCGCACGCACGGGCCTTTCAGGATCCGATTCATATTGGCTGTCGAGCGCAAAATGAATTAATGTAGGCAAAGTTGCGATTACCTCGGTGGTCCTTCCACCTCGTGTCAGATGCCGAACCTGCACTACATAGTTCGCTGGTACTCACAGTGCATACAGCAATTTTTCGAGAGTGAAAAAAGTAACTTGGCAGTGCTAACTTTAACTTTGATCGCCCCTTCAGCTTAGCGGGGCTAACTTTACTTAACTTTACTTAACTTTTCCCACGCTTGGCCAAAGTAACTTGTTGACGGCTAACTTATACGGTTCTGATAAAACAATGCAATGACCCAGTAGATGCTTCCCAACACCTCAATAGTACTCCAAACAATAGGAATTATCAATCTTACTCCGCCAGAGTGTCAGTGAGTGGTTTCATCATTTTTTACACAATGTTCAATAATATTGTTTGTTGGTGGTGGAGGTCATGCCCAAGCCCTCAACAGGGCTTGGCCGGGCCAGGCTTGGGCATGAGCCAGGGCCTGAGGTAAGCAACCATTGTCAGAGCGAGGTCCGAGTTGAAAGTCTTGTAAATGAATTTACCGAGTGCAGGAAATAGCACTTTCTCTGATGACTTCGCAATTGAGATCTGGAATGGAGAAAGGAAAGTACAGTCGTCACTGTCTTAACCTATACCTCTCGGTAAGCCCAAAAAGCTATGGGTTATGGGAGGTATGGGTTTCAGCAACCGTGGGAACCTTATTGGAATTTCCCGGCCACCTTTCCAACACTCAGATATAGTGTGAAGTGGGCCAATTAAGGTTTTATACATGTGATAGGCTGAACTGTTTCCATGCTCTTCCATATTTGTTTGTCCCCAAATTACCCCTAGGCAGCCTGAATGGAGTGGTTCAAACTTCTTGTGATAAGCAAGAGGTGTTCAGAATCAGTGTCCATTGACCTAAATTTTGATTTGCAGGCCATAAACTGTAGTAGATCCCCCTCTTTAAGCCATGGGAATTTAGAAATTTAACCACATATGCCCTCGGGCTTATGGAACATATGGGGTTCCAAGTCTAAAAATGCATGGGTTATGGGGTTTCACAAAGTTATGGGTTTTAATTGAGAACCATCAGCATTTTGGGTGAAAAGCTATGGGTTTTCACAGGTTATGGGTTATGAGGAGTATGGCTTAGGACAGTGACGACTGTAGTTGTGGTCCTTCAACATTAGAAACTGTGTGCAAGGACATCCAGAAGCCCCTTTAGTGGTGTACCACACTGAACAATTGTTGCTGTTTCAAAGTTTAAATGGCTGGAAGTACACCATGCAATGGACATATTCCTCAACTCATGAAAATGGGTGTAGATTTCTGAGCCAAGAAGGCATGAATTTTCTAGATAGACAGTTCATTGACCTGGAACAGACTGATGACTCGTGCATGATCTGAGATCTGTAATGCACGAATGATCCTGAGTTGGAAAGCCAATAAAGATAATCAAAAAGCCAGTACATCTTTTGCTTCATGTGGCTACCCACACTATTCATATAAAGCACATCAGCGAACGGCCTGAGATTTGGAATAATCACGTATTGGGTGCTTATCAGGTGCGAACCACCGAATGATTCAGATACGGTTGAAGAAACAATACCTAGACTTGTTTCAGTTTCCTTAGTTACATCTACTTACACATTTACTTGCTTTTACTTCAAGTTACTTGAAGCTACTTGAAGTTACTTGGCGCTAACTTAGCCGCCCAAGTTCGATCAAGCAAAGTAACTTATGCCATCAGATGGCATCAATTACAGCCAAGTTTCCCTGTTTGCTTCCAAGTGAGTGTCGAACAGGTGAGTAATGGACATAACAAAGGAAAAAATGACTAGGAGGTTCATTTGGAGGCTATATAGAGCATTTACACCACGGGAAGTCAAGGAGTCTCTTCAATACCATACTTTGCAGGACCATAAGGCTTGCGTAGTTGTGGCTCATTAGTAGCCTGCTCCACCTGTACTCGTGGGGTCTGGGATACATTCCGGAGGGAAGAAACATTTCCACAGTGCGCTAAACATTGCCGGAGATATGGACAAAGCTGGATGGCCACATGGACCTTTGGCAAGTGGGATTCTTGTCGGAGGAGTAATGGGAAATATCATTCACATGGTTAGCGGTCTTGTAAGTTACTTTTGCTAGCTTGAAGTTACTTAAGTTAACTTGTAAGTTACTTTTGCTAACTTTACTTTACTTGCCTGCCATAAGTAAAGTAAAGTTAGTTTTGTCAGGCCAAGTTAGTTTGTACAAGTAACTTTATTAACCGTCATATATGCCTAACGGAAGGCATAAAAAATGTCCGTCGATAACCTGGATTAAGTACTCGGCCTTGAGTCCAACAGAAGGCGTCGGCGGAACTCGACGACCGGTATAGGCACCACGCGCCACCGGGCACTTCTGCATAGTGAGGGCACTAATGTCACAGAGCGGCCTCAGTAGCAGTACAAGCTGTACAGCACCGTTGAAGACAATGGCATTCCATGATCGTGAACCCGCAGGACAGAACATATCGCACACAAGTACTTGTGGCCGAAAACGTCATTCTGGTCCGTACATTCCAGTAAGATTCTGCCACGCCATTTGAGTTGCGCTTTTGTTTGAATAGAAGATGATGGACGCTTACCTGCCACCAGTCATCCTTTTGATCGATGCAGCGAAGCTTTGACAGAACCTTCAGTCCAACAAGAAAGGCGAGTGAATGAGGCGCATACCAAATTTCTAGACGCTAATTGAAGGAATTGATGAATAATCGGCTTGTACGCATCCGCATCCATGTCAAGCTCGAACGTCGGCAACGGATTCACAGGCAACCTCGACACCGCATCATCAAGGAGGTCGCATACATCGTTGAACCTCTGCGCGGAGATCATGATCCGGCGTATCACGCTGAAGGAAGGAATTCCCGCGAGGGTCTGGTGCAGCATCCGGAGAACTTTGCTACGAATCGCCCAAGGTGGGAAATAAATGCGGAGGACTGTGAGCCTGGGAAATATGGACAGGTCGACGGTGGGGCTGGTGTACTGTTGGGAGCGATCCCAGATTGGGGACCTTAGAACAAATATTGTTTCTGACCTCAAATCTTATTCTAAAACCCTGATTTTTGGACAGCACCTGCCCACACCTATTCTGATGGGTCCTAGGTCATCCAGCCAGGTAGATATTTCCCAGATACCCCGGAAACAAACAACCCACACCACGAAAAAACACGTGTGCATCAGGAAATTGTATTTCGGCTGGCGGCAGCTGGCGCGAGCTGGCGCAAGCTGGCAGACCTGGCTGGTCTGGCGCAAGCTGGAGCCAGCACGCCAGCTCTTGCCAGAATCTGTTAGTACGCCAGCTAATCCAGAATTCAAATTCTTGCCAGAATCTGAATTCACTTTGTACGCTTTTGAGTTCAGTACACAATCTCATTTGCATGATGATCTATGTACTTGTTTACATGAAATCTTTTAAAGGCGTCAAGAGAATGGTGGTATCAGAAATTGACTGGGATATGGGCAGAACCATAGACGGGAATCAAATGGCCTTTGGAGCGGCTGTACGAGGTGGCGGAGGCGCACCCGCAGGCAAAAATTCGCCTGTCTCATCGCATGGTCAGCCTGTTGACCAAATTTCAAATACTAGACATTCATTGAAGCTGTCGCACCTACCGTCCAGGAAGGGATGATAATTCCTTTGTGACGACGGCGCCACATACAGCGGCGGTGGAGAGGGCATACATTCATCTTCATCTCCTCGAATTTCCGGAGACCCCGGTGGTGAAAAGTTATTGACGGTGTGGTTAGCCTGAGCATGGATACCAGAATTGGTATAAGCTCGCCGCCGAGGTCCACCTGCTTTTTTCTATGACCAGCCGGCATGCTGGTAGGTCAGTGCGTACAGCGGAGGGCGTTCGCCTCGGCCCACATTTCCCGGTGCCGATCTCTGATTAAATTTCATGTGTCCGTCCGCCACATGAGTCACAACTCGCTTCATTTTTTCTTGCTCCCACCGTCACTGCTCCACTTTTCCTCTTCACCAACGCCCACCACCATGGCGGATCGAGACCGGCGTGAAGCCTCAAAAGCCCGCCCCGGTGATATCATCAAAAAGGCAAAGCAGCTGCGCCAAACGAATGTCCAGATAGAGATCGACAACAAGAAGGCCGCCCAGGAAAAAGTCAAGTGTGGGGTCAAAAAGGTGCGGCTGTCGTTAAAGATCTTCACACACAGGATGAGCATGCTCGAGCTTCCGTCGCACGTCTTGATCTTGTCACCGCAGAGCTCAAGCGTGCCGCAAACGCTCGCGCTACTGTCGAGAATCCTCAGCCATCAACAGAATCACAAGTACGAAAGAATTCATGTATTGCATCAGTACTAATATTTGCTCGCAGGACGAACCAATTGCTGGCCCTCACGGCGGTAACGAAGACCTTCAACTCAAGCTTGACACTGTCCAGGCACGCCGTCAGTGGGTTGCAGATTGAGCTGCAAACGTGAAATTTCTGTATCGCGACCCGACGTCGAAGGTATGTCAATAGTATTTTCTCGGCATTGGCTCAATATTCTTCAAGAGCGGCAGCTATCGTGGGGAGCTCGCCATTCGCCTCTTCGCCTCTTCGCCTCTTCGCATCCGTCTTGTCCTCAAAAGCGACGGGTCATTCGGGCTGCCAATTGGTGGGATGACAGTTTGCTTGGCTGCAGTAAGTCACGGCATGCAATCACACATGAAGATAACTAACACGGCTCGAGTCTCGACTGCCAGCCAGAACGTTCCTTTTCTCTGTGGGGGACGCTCGATAACGAGGGCACCGGTCGGAAGGAGAAGAATCCGGCACTGAGCTTCATCGCCAATCCTTGGGCTCAGCGTGCGCTCCGTTACCTGCCGCCCATCCAGAAGCTGTCGGACCAGAAGTGGCGTGAGATCTATGAGCTCGTCACCTTTTCTGCACTGGGATAAAGGCAAGCCTCGTCAACGGATGATTCGGTATTGGCTGGTGGTCTCTACGTGGATCCTCGTTTCGCCATCATCGTATCTGATGGCGACGAGGATTGAGTTCCGAGGTCGTACGTGTCTGACATATTCCCTGGCCTCGGCCATTCACTCACAGTTTTTACCAGGTGTACGGTGGTGAACAGTCGTATTTATGATCCCGTATATACATTGAATCTAATTTGAATTTGGCGCCGTTTCTGGCCGTGAAATTTACCGCTACATTTGAGATTTGGGAAAGCTGGCGTGAAAACTGGCAAGGCTGGCATGAAAATTGGCAAGTATTCTGGCACCAGAATAAGTTAAATGGTCGAGCTGGCTGCCAGAATATTTTCTGGCGCCCGGTATCTTTTTATGGAGCCAGATCAAATTCTGGCGTGATGGCGGCGTTGGCGGACGTTGGCAGAGCTGGCGCCAGCTCTGCCAGCTCAAAAACATTTTCCTGATGTGGGCAGCGTTTGTCATCAACTCCAGTCCGGATTTTTTTCAAAAAAAAACCAACTTCCACCCTGTGCCATCCACTTTTGACCACATTGCTGTGGTTGCCTACCTCCTACAATGTATCTCACCACATTTCATGTCAGTGTGAACACTGGGTATCGCCCTACAGACCACACAACCCCCAAAGTGCCAAAAACCCAAAAATCACGCCCACATTGCCTTTCTCCCTCCCAAAAACATCCCATCCTGCTTCTTTTTTTCCCAGTCCCCTACACCTGCATTCCACCTATCTGGATCAGGTTGAATCACATTTTCCCCTCCACAGCTTCATATGCTATGGATCAGAATAACCTTTGCGATCCTACGCTTGGACCGCACAGCCACTAGACGCGCTTTGTGCCATCAATTCCCACACTAAAACCCACAAAGTTACAAGATAAGCCTACGCTTCGCTCTGGTGGATGTTAAATCGACCAGCAAATGAAGTGCATTTATTCTACATATAGAAAACTGTGTTCGAGCAACCCAATCTCAAGCCAACACATTGAAAACATCCGGTTCAGACGCGGCGAGACGACAACAATGGCGCAGCAGCACGGTAGTAATTATGAAACAGGACTTCACATCTTGTTGGCCATTAAGCGGCTCACACAAATTGAACAGTGGAACCGCACGTGAATCCCATTGGAAGTAGAATTCAATGAGCGGAAGAGTTAGGGTGGACAAAGAACAACCTAACGTTATTCCGAGGTCCAAACGTGTCATCATTGCTGACCGGGCGACATGGCATTTTCCTTGATCCTTTACTTATAAAACTCTCACCTTCTATAGTCCACCTCCCTAAGGTCAATTTCACTATAAATTTTCTCTCAATACTTTGCTATGAATGTTTCAAAAGTGGTATGTTTTTTTGGCGACAAACGCGACCGGCTTTCCCACGCTAAATCAGGCGACAAGGCGACAACTTTGATTTTGATCCCATCAAAAACCAAAATTTTAGCCAAAATGATATCATCGCACTAACTTTCCGGCGGCAACCCATGTCCCGCCGCTTTAGCTATGTCGCCTCGTCGCCAATGTCGCCCTGTTTCCTGACCCATGTCGCCCGGCCCGCTCGTCCATGTCGCCTGTCCCTGCCAAGCTATATCGCGTTGTCGCTGCCTTGTCGCCACGCCCGCTCAGTCGTGTCGCCACACCCGAAGCCTTGTCGCCCGTGCCGCTCAGCCGTGTCGCCCGTGCCTGAAGCTCTGTCTCCCGCTCCGGCTCGGTCGTGTCGCCCGCGCCTCCCGAGCCGTGTCGCCACGCCCAAAGCCGTGTCGCCTTGTCGCCTGCACCCGCCCAGCCGTGTCGCCCACGCCCGCGCCGCCTCAGCCGTGTCGCCCGCGCCTGCCAAGCCATGTCGCCATGCCCAAACTGGTGTCGCCCCCGCCCGTACTCGCCCATGCCCGCGCCCGCTTAGCCGTGTCGCCCGCACCGGCTCAGCCGTGTCGCCCGCGCCTGCCAAGCCACGTCGCCATGCCCAAAACCGTGTCGCCCACGCCCACGCCCACGCCCACGCCTGCTTAGCCGTGTCGCCCGCGCCTGCCAAGTCACGCCGCCATGCCCAAACCCACGTCGCCCACGCTCGCGCCCGCTTAGTCGCCCACGCCCGCGCCTGCTTAGCCACACCCCTGCTTAGCTGCGTCGCCTGCGCCGACTCAGCCATATCGCCATACCCAAAACACACCCCTTGCGCTCTTCTGCACTCCCCGTGCAGCCATGCCGGTCGCACCCACGCCCGCGCGCACGCACACTCCACCCCGTCGCGCACACATACTCCTTGCGCACGCACACCCGTCGCACGCACACCTGTCGCACACACCCGTCGCACACACGCATGCTCGTCAACACCGTCGCATACACGCTCGTCGCGCGCTCACGCCTGTCGCGCAGCCATGCCCGTTGCACGCATGCTCGTCGCACACGCAAAACCGCCGCACGCAAAACCGCCGCACGCACGCCCGTCGCAAGCACGCTCGTCGCACGCCCACGCTTGTCGTGCCCCATGCACGCTTGTCGCGCCCCTCGCGCACCCACACCAGCTACCCGCACGCTCGTCGCACACGCACGCCCTCTGCCCCCATGCTCGCCCCCGTCGTGGTGCACGTACACTTGTCGTGCGCCCCTACTCTCCTCGCCCATCCTTGCTCCTCGCACCCGCGCCCGGCGCACTCCTCGCGCACGCATGCCCATCGCACGAAAACTCATCGCGCGAACCCGAGCACCCACGCCCGTCGCACCGACATTCCTCGTCCACGCCCACTCCCCTCTGAAACACCCCTCGTAGCGCCTGTAAAAGCCCCGCACGCACGCTCGTCGCTCGCCCACGCCCCTACCGCATCCATGCTCACACGCACACCTCGTCGCGCGCGCAAGCCTCGTCGCGCACGCAAGCCTCGTCGCGCACGCACCACCTCTGTGCTCGTGTGCCCCCACTCCCCGCGCATCTACACCACTCGCGCGCACCCTCCTCGCGCACCCAAGTCCGTCGCATACGCCTACTCCCCGCGCACGCAAGCCCGTCACACCCTTCGCCCATCCTGTCGCACGCACTCTCGCGCATGCAAACCCGTCCCGCACCCAAACCCGTCCCGCACGCACACTCATCGCGCACCCACCCCCATCGCCCCCCTCGTACACCCACGCCCGTCTCACCCACAGTCGCCGCGCACGCACAGCCGTCCCGCACCCACGCTCGGCGCACCCACGTCCACGCTTGTCGCGCACGCACAACCGTCGCATGCACGCCCGTCACCCGCGCACACACACCAGTCGCCCGCGTACACACGCCCATCGCGCGCACGCTCGTTGCGCACGCCAACCCCTCCCCCCACGCTCGTCGCGCATGGAAACCGGTTGCACGTACATCACCACGCAGTCGCGAGCTCGACGCCTCGCTCGCCAGCATCTCCGGTGCAAGCCCGACACCGCGCCCGCCTGCCCTCGCACGCGCGTCAAGTACAGTGGTGGGTGGCGATAGAGCATGCAAGTCGACGTGTCCACTTCTCGAGCAGCGTCGAGCGCGAGTGGGTTAGGTTTTTCCGCGACCACGCTGTGATGTCCTTTCTCCGTTGTCGTAATCAACATTTCGTTAGGGTTATCATTCATGCCGCCTCTCCTCACCCCACCTTTCCTTCTGATATACTGTCTTTGTGTCCTCTCAATGTTTTCGTATTCGATAGCAATCCTCCATTTGCACCTGTAAATTCGCAACAAATCGACTAGATTCCCTACCTCCCCATCTTGCGGGTTTCATCGCCGGCCTTGCGGCGGAAGGACTACCAACCAAAAAGAGGGGGTGAGTCCAAATTAGGGCATCGAATTTCCTCATTTGGACGAACACAGCCTCAATCCCACCTCTCTAGCACCATCATCGAGCGTCTTTATCCGCAGTCAAACCCGTCTCGCAAATCTTCATGAGTCCAGGCAAAAGTTCTTCTGACCAGGCAGAACTATTGTTCTACTTTGGGCTCGACGCTTACAGCATTTCGACCTAAAACATCTCGGACCCTCGGCGTCTCGGAGACTCGCCCAGTATGTTTTGCTCCCACCACTGGCTTAAAACACAATCCCAACAGTCGTGGCTTTGATTCAAAGCCACACCAGCCTATCAAATCTGCGCTGACCGGGGCGCTTTCTTGTCCGCCCTTTCCTCAACCTTCCTTCGGCCTTTTATCAAAACCAATTTCTGTCTCCTCACAAGTCGAGCCCAAGAAGTATTGGCGCTGTATTTTTCCAACTCGACCTCCTGAAAACATGTCTGACTCCCTTGAAGCTTGTGGGAGTGGGAATCTGACCTTCATTATACCTTCTGCCATGTTTCCCTTTCGCGAACCTCTACTAATGTTTAATCGGTCCATATTTCAACCTCCCCCTAACTCTCCAAGCCATTGAAACTCAATCTTTCTGACTCTCAGCGAGGGCCGCGACCGCGATCGCGACCACCGCAGTTGCCGGAGCCACCACCACGACGAGAGCGACAAACAAAAGAGCCACTCCGACCACGAGCACAAGGGCAGGGACAGCTTGAAGATAAATACCGCTAGTGCATACACCCCCGAGTTCTTGCAAGCGGTCGCAAACTGGAACAGCCCCACCAAGAGCAAGTCCTCACACGTTCCGGTTTACGAAGAAGTTTGTATGGTGCGTCGTACTCCTATCTCTAATTTATACATACTGTGGAATTGGATTGCAGGGACCAAAAAGCCTAAGTTTCTAATCCAGAATGATACGCCCACATACCCCCCTTATGGGGATGGAATCTGATCGTATCACCTGGAATATGACCGTATCAGAGGAATATGACCGTATCATTCACCCAAAAATTGATCACATCAGGAATATGGCCGTATCAGATGGAATATGGGTGTATCAGTTGGTATCTACCATATATGGTGGGAGTCTGATCGTATCACAAAAGGAGTTTGACCGTATCATAAAGTGGAAAATGATGGGATCAAAGAGATCAATGAGCGAAAAAGCGTCCTGCAACTGAGTTGTCAATGTTCAAGATTTTATTTGCTGGAAGAATAAGGCTTACCTTTCTGATGAAGTTGAGTTCTTGAAAAGGTTTTGTCAGACTTCACTTGATAAAAAGTGGCAGCAAAAATATAACCTTGTGCGCCATCTTATATGCAACATGAAACCGGTCCATCAATGGTGAATCATAAACTTAATGAAGGCCGGAGAAACATGGTACCAAGCTATAAATAGCTCCGGCACCGACAAATGAGTCACTAGCGTCATGACTCACTTGATTCTGCCTCCCCAGCTTCTATGTCTCCCAGGCAAGAGTTATGGCCAGACGAGTCTTTTAGCATCTGCCTGGCACTATATTCAATGCCAGAAAACAGGAGCTCAAAGGAGAGGGGAGGGGAGCAGGGGCACAAAGGGGAATACTGGGGGGGGAAGATGGTGGGGGAAGACAAGAGACAAATGATGGGGCATCAAAACCAACCGCCACATGTACCATCAATCATACGATGATCTTCCCTCTTGGGTAAATGTACCTGGACCACAGTCTTGTATATTAGTGTGGCTCCCTTCATATTATAAGGTGCAAGATACTTATTATAAGGTGCATGATATATCTAGTAGCAGGCTGTATATTATCTTGAACGAATGACATGCGGTGTCATGCCATAATAAATGATAGCCGAGGAGTAAGAACCCTTTTTTGGCAAACTCCGTAAAAGTCTTATAAGGTAGTGCACGCTACTATAATCCCTGGATAGGATTTTGGTATTTATTCTTAGCAACATATTCCAATAGCTACTCTGGGTTCAGCCTGGTGATTATGTGCCATCCAATTCCAAAATAGCAGTACGTCCATATTAAATTAGGTCTATTATGCTTACGGTTTCACCATATTATAACTGCTGTCTGACAGAATGTTTTAGGACCTTATAAAGTAGGAAAACAACCATTGCAGCTCTGCGCGGCCCGTTGCTCAGTTCTAATCTCACAGGATAATTACTTTCCGAAAAGCGGTCTACTGGGTTTATGGTGTGGCCATATCGCTCATCCTGCCTGACTGAGGTTCTTAGGACCCTATAGCATAGGAAAACCGTGATTGCAGCTTCGCGCAGCAGGTTTGTCAGTTCAAATCCCACAAGAGAATTAATTCCCCATAAACTGCTACCTTGCAATTAAAATCGGTCAATTGGGTTTATGGTGGGGCCAAATTGTAAATCCTGTCTCTCTGAACTTCTTGGGACCCAACCTGCTAAGAAAACCATGATTCCAGCTCCGCGCAGCAGGTTGGTCAGTTCTAATCTCACAAGAGAATCAATTTCCCAAAAACCGCTCCCTGAAAATTCAATTCAGTCTATTGGGTTTATGGTGTGGCCAAATTGTAAATCCTGTCTCACTGAACTTCTTAGGACCCTATAGAGTAGGAAAACCGCCATTGCAGCTTCGCGCCGCAGGTTGGTGAGTTCAAATCCCACAAGAGAATTAATTTCCAATAAACTGCTATTTTGAAATTAAAATCGGTATATTGCGTTTATGGTGTGGCCAAATCGTAAGTCCTGTGTCACTGAACTTCTCAGGGCCCTATAGAGCCGGAAAACCACCATTGCAGCTTTGCGCAGCAGGTTGCTCAGTTCCAATCTCACAAGACAATTAATTTACGGAAAACTGCTACCTGAAAATTCAATTTAGGGCTATTGTGCTTACAGTATCGGCAATACCACCAATCCTGTCCAAATATACTTGTTGGGAAGCTATTGAGTAGCAAACCGCCCTTGCAGCTACATGCCACCAGTTCCTTTACTCCAATGCAACACCCGGATTAATTTCAACTATAGTGGAAAATCTCATATAGCAACATGCACCACCTTATAAGAATTTGGAGCTGACATTTGTACTGAAAGTTACATCACGAACATATTAACCTTCGGATCCCTACATAGGTGAGGGCGTTTATGAGTGCGGGGTCCATGTAGTTACAAAAGCCCTTTTCCTCTTCCTTGAATTCTCGACCAAAAATCGTACTGCTTATATAGTTTATACCAGAACGTGTAATACTTGTTGGGTATTCTGCAGTACCTTTATTGGCGACTTTGGTTGTATGATTCAGAATCACTGCATCCAAAACCTGGGACATGACACTATATTTTCCGACGTCCCCTTGATTCTCGCCATCTGTACTAAGGCTCAATAGGGGATAAACGCGGAGAAAGAAAATGATAACAACAAATCCTATACAATTTCAGCACCCATACACTACCGTTGCAGCATCTTGAATCCATCCAAATAATCCAACCCATGGCTCCCCCAGGTTGACTCGAGCCCATGCTGCCCTAGGTGACAAAGGTATTCGAGCACACGTGCATGGCAGTCCCATTCCTCACGGTCTCCCTCAATTGGGTGGTTCTGCCACACACGGTTGTTTTGACGCCGGCCATTACGATTCTTCCGGATATACTCCACGTAGCTGTATTCCATCCCGAGTGCATGGCCCTCGCGTCCATCATTGTGGTGCTGCTCCACGTCGCTGTCGAAGGTGATGATCGCCTTGCCATTGTGGCCAGGTGGTGCATGCGCGGTCATTAGGAGCCAGATGTGGAAGGGTAGATCCCTTTTTTCCTCGTGGGAGCGCTGAGCGCTGTGAGTCGAGGGCGTTAGCATCATTGCCATGCTGAATTTTTTACCCCCCGCGCTGTCCTTGTCAAGCCAGCGCTTCAGCGTCATTGTCCCATCCCAATTCCACCCAAAGCCCTTGTAGATCGACCCCTCTCTTGTCTCATCAGCCTCATCCTTCCAACAAATAGGTTTTGGGCAGACGTTCATTAACCCCGGGTGATGGTGGTCAAGAACACGTTGTAGGTGCTCGAGGAGTTCCACGTGGCCAACAACCATCTTCGTTTCGCGCTTGTTACAGGCCTGGGCTAGCCTAGCGTCATTCTAGCCGAAAAAAAGTTTAACGTTTACTTTCTCATTCTTGGGTGATAGGGTAGGTAAGGTATGCTCTAGTGTATGCATTCTCACATCTGTTTGCTAATCTGACCCTCCTCCAGAAAAAATCTCACCTTTATACTGCCTCTAACCTGCGCTATGGTCCGTCATAAAAATCGTGATTTTTACGTAGGTTTCCTTTTAAAAATGTCCTCCCCAAAAAAACACCCTGCATAGTACTGTATACATTTGAAACCTACCTAGTTGCGTAGGTTAAGCCTATGTGGTAATTTCCATACCTATATCTTATTTTTGGGGGCAGGGATAACCTCACTACAGCCCATTCCCTTCCAACCTACGCAAACCTACGTTGATGATGTCATCAACATCTCGTCATCTTAACCTACATCCGGCACCGGTCCGGCCTATCCCGAACCACTCTGCGTAGGCCAAGTATGCCTACCTACCTATCTCTCCCCACTGAGACTACCTACGTCAACCTACGTAACGCCCCAAACCACCTACCGCAACCTACCTACGCTATCAGACTTACGCGCTCTAATTTATCTGCCAGTCTATAATACCTAACCTACCTTCCTTTTTCAGCCAGCACCCTATTTTCTTCTAACCTACGAACCTACCTACCTACTGCTTTCTCCAACCTACCGGCCCCTATTAACCTGCCGTGCCTCACGCGACGCGTTTGTTTGCGCAGGCATCACATCACAACGTCATCCACCACGTCACACCAAACCACCACGCTGCGTCCTACCCACCGCAACCTACGTTCTGCCGCTGCTTCGTCACCTACGCGCCGCCCCCGCGGTCCTACGCGCCACTGCCGCTTCACCTACATGCCGCTACAATGAACCTACGCGCTGCCGCCGGGTCACCTACGCGCCGCTCCTGCCCTACCTATGCGCTCACCTAGGTGCCGCTACCGCGAACCTACCCGCCACTGCTGCCCACCTACGTGCCGCTCCCGCTCCACCTACGCGCTCACCTACGTGCCGTTACCGCGAACCTACGCGCCGCTGCCGCCTCACCTACGTGCCGCTACCGTGAACCTACACGCCGCTCCCGCGCTCCTACGCGCCGCTGGTCCTACATCGCCTGCCTAACCTACGCCCTCGCCTCTATGCCTCAGCCCGCCTACGCTCTGGCGTCGTGCCCAGCCTGTACCTACCTGTGTACGCGCGCTGCATGCCCTCCCTTTGCATCCTACGCCCTGCTTCCACCGTCCTGACGTCCCGCCGCTCCGCCGTCTACTGCCCACCCCCAACCTACACGTTCATGACCCACAGCGGATTCCCCTAGTTGCCCCCGCCCGTACTCGCCCATGCCCGCGCCCGCTTAGCCGCGTCGCTCGCGCCGACTCAGCCATGTCGCCATGTCCAAAACACACCCGTCGCGCTCTTCACGTACGCACGCCCGTCGCATGCACGCAGCGCACTCGTCACCCACCCAAACCCGTTGCGCATCTATGTCCGTCGCACCTCGCCTGCATGCCCGTCGCGTACGGTCCCGCGCACTCACGCCCATCGCACCTCGTACGCACCCATCGCATAAGCCCACTCCGCGGGCACCCACACCAGCTGCGCGCCACCTCGTCGCGCAAACAAACGCCTCACTCGCCCCGCCACCATCGCGCACGCAAAGGCCTCGCGTACGCACGCCCATCGGACCCATTGCGTACCCCCACTTCCCGCGCATGCATGCACGCCGCACACTCCAGTACGCCCGCTCCCCACGCACGCAAGCCCGCCGCACGCATGCAAACCTGTCGCGCACGCCCACTCCCCGCCCATGCAAGCCCTTCACCCCCGTCCCGTAAGCACGCTCGCATGCCCCACCCGCGCTCGCGTATGCCTACTCCCCGCCCACCTACGCGAGCCGCGCGCAACCTCCTTGCGCACGCACGCCCGTTGCACCCCTCGGGTACCCCCACTCCCCGTGCACGCAAACCTATCGTACGCCCATTTCCCACGCACGCAAACCCGTCGCCCACGTCCACCTCCCCCTATGCACGCCTCTCACCCTCGTCCGTAAGCACCCGCCCCGGCCGCACCCACGCTCGTCCGCACCCGCATACGCCTACTCCCCGCCCACCCACGCCAACCGCGTGCAACCTCTTTGCGTGCGCGCACCCGTCGCACCCATCGCGTACCGTCACTCGGTACACCGCCGCCTTCACTTCACTCTCCCGCTCCATCTACCTCGCCGTGTCTGCCGCTCCCTGCGGGTCTTTCTTGCCGCCCCGATGTCTTTCTTTACATACCCTATACTTACACGCGTTCGTCTCATTTCCATCTTTTTGTACAATACATTGATCACATTTTTCATCTCAATATATGTACTTCGTGGAAGTAATTCATACATTTGGCTAGCATGTTCTTTATTTGAGAAAGTAACGAAATTCGGTCGACTTGAAAGCAGAGCTTGGCTAATTTCCTTTTATAGTAACTTTCATCTTTCGCGTTCTCGCGCCGGATCCACTCATTCGACTCTCTTCACAGTTGTGCGCAATTATCTTCGGTGTCATTTTCATTGAATAATAGATGCCAGGAGGGCTGAATTTCCAGTCAAAATTTGAGTGCGTCTGTTGATTCTGTCCAAGAACCTCAACCATGGAACCGCGAAAGTGCGCATATCCCTCTTGTCTTTATTCGACCCTGATCGAACCCTTTTTCTTCCGCGAAGGCCTGCAATACCGGTGACACGGATGAATTCTCAATGTGGGTACTTGCTAAATTGAATCGACATGCAAGTACGCTTCTTTGGTTCAGTGCTAGTGTGGACATACTGACTCAATCAATGTATATACTTACTCTACAATTGGCGTTCAAGCTTCCAGACGGGGATTCTCGCGGGATTACTCGTTCATTTGCACTTGGTATGGCTCCATTTTATTTTCCAATGACTTTGTACCAATGCTTACGGTTTGACAGGTCTGGTACGATTCCAATTCATGTTGTTGCCCACACTCGCATTTCGGCAATCGGGTCGGATTTGCATCAAATCCCAATCCAAGTGCTTATGTTAAGGCATCAACCAGAACCGTCATTTCCTCATCCGACGGGGCCTGAACGGCTTAGTTCCCAATGGATTATACTGCCAGGTGCGTACTCTAATTCACCTTGGCCCGCAACTACTACCGGCTTTTCCATAAATTTGCCGTAGCACACGGACGCACACGGACGCACACCGAGAGCATCGTGGAATCGAACATAAACCTTCTGTAACGTTCAATTATTGCATAGGACTATCTCATTTCCCATTACTCAGACTCCGTGCTTGCCCGATTCTTTTCAGCTGGACGAACCGAATCCTTTGGATTGTATACGTTCTAATTTCTACGCTGTGCTGATCTGCTCCATGTGTAATTCCAGCTATCCTCTCAAATGTAGGTGGCGCCTTCGCACCTCAATTATGGGCTCATGTTCCCTGTAAGTCCCCTCAGTTCCACTGTCCCGTCCGTCGACTCCGATTTTCGCCCCGACTCCGACGTGGTGAAATCCTACAAGATTGACGCTGATGTAAATCCATGTTGCGACAGATCTGTCTGGTGTTTGGGCTTGCCTGTGGGGTCTCCTTTTGCTGACTCCGACCGGGCGAAATCACTCCTGAGCCCCCAGAAAGTCGCTAGGGAGAGGCAAAAATCAGGAGAACATTCGTCGGTGGGCTTGCCTTGGATGTCCATCTCCTGCATTCTCTGGCTTGAAATACCTCTTGGGGACTACTAGTGCTCGTTTCCCTGCCTTCGTGCACTCCGGGAACCAGGCACGCCCCCCCATTTGTCGTATCGATACGAAGGCGCTGACTCGACATTATTTATTTTGTAGATTGGAAGAATATTGCATGCACTGCGCGCTCCGAGCTGACCATGATGGCAGGACCGCCATGAACTCCAACGAAACTCACGTCGTCGACCTCTCCAATGAGATTAAAACCACGAGCTATCAAACTAGATATTTGTCGGCCACCATATCATATCCGTGTTCGACGTGTGATTTTGGGTTTTCAAGTGTGGTGGTCACGCTTGGCTCCTCGATGGTGTTTTGGGAGAGGGAAAGATGGTTTGATGGCGCAAGGGTGAGTCATTTTCAACTTACACACATGAAAGTTTGGCCAATTCTTCCACGCATCGAGAAAAGCCTAGACATGCCTCTTTTGCCGGCTCTTGTGGCATTCAAAGTACTGACCAGATACAGAGATTATATTCAATGCACGCACAGACTCTATTTGGGGGGTGGAGCTTGCGCCTGGCATCCACTACGTGGCGTGGCGGTCTTCGTTGTTCGCGACTCAAGCATGGACTTGATCTGCGAGCCACTGGCGCGCCTGACTCACCTGCATTGCGAGATGACTTTGGTCTACGGAAAGAACCACAATGCTGTGCATCCCATCTCCATGCGATCCTCTGCCAACATCGCGCACGACACGATACGACTTGGCGCGACATGCTGAACTTGAGGAATCCATACTCGGCAGGGCTAGCGTGCTGCTCTATCATCCGTTTCTTGTAGGTCCCTCCGCAGCGCTTACCTGCGATCCCTACGTACGACAATCACGCGCCATCGCCACTGTCAATGTTATCTGTATCGTCACGTTCGATGGCGAACCTCCCCTTTGCTGCGCTGGAATCCAAAAGTGCGCAACTTGTATTCGGACACGTGCTCGTTGACCATAATTCACCTGAAGTCTCCTGACATCCCCAGGACGTGTGCAGACCCTCGGCGCGCCACTGCTTTCATCGCACTTCAAACAATTCAGAACTTATATCTGGGCAAGTGCTGCTGGTCTACTTCCGGCTGGATTAATCTAATCCGCCTCTGAGCATTTTTCTACTTTTTTTGTTTCTTGGAATGTGGTGCCAGTTTCCGGGATGAGATTGATAGGAAGACTGTGTGGTGCCCCTCTGCATCTATGGTGACTAGCATCGAGCTCTGCCTTGAATGACTCTGCCTTGCTTCACTTTCAATTGCCTTCCCAATTACTTTCCTTGAATGCGGGCCGGAACTTTGTCTTCCACTATTTCGTGTTCAATCGTTGTGAACTCGTCTTTTAATCCAAGGTTAGCCTCACTAATTCTTGACAAGTGTAATCCTCCTTTCCAACACGTCGATGCTCAGCTGAAACATTTATTCCGACCTACTGAATTATATTTCACTTCCACACTGTCAGCTCGCAGCGCAAACCATGCGAGTCGGTAATCTATTCAGTTGTAATGCTAAAGTCTATGCTGACTTTGCATTGAGAACCGAAATGACCGAACTGAATTGGAGGAGGTCGTCACCAAGAAAAACGGTGGATAGATCACGTGCGAGACTATAGTCTCGCACGTGACCGACTCGGTGACAACCGAATAAGTAGTAGGTGACACTGTCACTGACTTCGTTCGTGCGCTCGATCGATCCGAATCATGAGCCTGAATAAATGAGAACCTCAGTCAGTAGCAAAACAAAGGTGCATCTCTGGAGAGGATACATAGTTGCTTGACCTGCATTCCTCTTAGACTCACAAAATCTGTCAGATAAGTTTTAGACACGGGTTGCGGCCACCAAACAGGCCCCAATGTTTTTGGTGTGTGGCTTTCAGGGTTACACCGGATTTCCGTACTAAAATGGTAAATATTAACGTTGAATTCGGCACAAAACTTGAAGGGCCATGGAATGACTGGACTTTCAGCAAATCAAGATCTTTCCTTTCCAAGTGCGACGGAGCACAAGCACCAGCTAGTAAATTTGGGATTATAAAATGCATTGTTGGTATCCAAACAGTCCAAACGGATTTAAATACGCGTTCAGTTTCCTGTTCGTGTTTAAAGAATAGCTTTCATCATACCTTGCATGCGAACCAACACCAGCTCTGAACATCCCCGAGGTCCGCATAGAAGTAAGCGTGAAGCTGTTCAAATTGAATTGGACTTAAAAAGGTAGGCTCCGAAGTCGACCCATACCCTCATCAACAATTTGACTTCCCCCCTTGACCGAAGTCGACCTTGAATCCAGTGGAGTGAGCAAAACAGACGCGCCTCACTATTCTCTCCGCCTCGGTTCAGATGTTGTTCTGAGCCCTCTTTATGTAACGAAATCTGTTTTGCTCTCAAATGCAAGTCCATTGTATTAGAATTGAACTTGAAAAAAGCAATATTGCGTTGCACTCTTGATCAATGGGGACTCGGGGAGCGAGAGGCGACCCCGGAAGGTGTGGGTTGAAGGGAAACGAAGGGAGGAAGGGAATATTCGCAACAAACTGTGTCCAGAGGGTTGTGTTCATGTTGTAACTTGAAGTACAAGGTGTTGATACATATCTTGCGAACAAACCAAGCAACTCAGTCAAAAGTTTTGAATGCAACGGCAGGGTGTTTGGGTTCGAATTGAATCAAATTAATTCATAAAACACACCTTACGCAAACCACCGATAAACATCAATAGCTTGAACACAACGAGTTCAACTCAGAAATGTCAGCCGACAGACATGGAAGGGGGAGGAAATTGTTGAATAGGAATCAAAGCGACGCAGTACCAGTCAATCCGATTCAAGGACGGGATACTCAGGTCCGAAATTCGAAGTCTGCAAGTAAGAAACAGTGATCCACGCTGAACGAGATGCCAGCATTGAAACCAGAAGTACGCGAAAAATCAAACATGCACTCTGACTCTGTGTTGCATCGTTCAGTGGTTCCTAAACATAATCCAAAAAGTAACGGAAAGCCATGTCTTGAGAGGGCCAATCACAATGGAAACGAGAAATGGCTGA
The DNA here is from genome assembly GCA_014925785.1 of Mycena galopus ATCC 62051. Taxonomy (NCBI): domain Eukaryota; kingdom Fungi; phylum Basidiomycota; class Agaricomycetes; order Agaricales; family Mycenaceae; genus Mycena; species Mycena galopus. The sequence continues at coordinate 331,203 of WIQG01000161.1, forward strand.
GTAGTAGAAGATCAATCATGAGTGGAATGACACCAAAAACAAAAAAAAAGATCGAGCTGCACCACACACACAATCATCATGACAGAAAAGGGGAAGAAGACCTGTTGATAGTTGTAGACTTCGATGCTTTGCTCTTGCACGCCTTTTGGACCCATGTGTACTTGCTCTGAATCTTGAGCCGCACAACCCAATTTGCTCGATACACAGTCTTTGTGGATGTTCAAGTAGTTGCCCTTACTGCTTCTCACATAATAATATTGCGAGCCCGAGGCGCCCGCAACCATTCGTGCACAGAGGACAACGAGTTGGAAATCGTCCGGTTTGCTGTGGTCATGTGCGGTAACTTGAACACCATAGCAACGTTCCAGAAAATGTGTATTTTGTGGACTTGGGGGTCCCTATCATCTACGCCAGATGAACCATTTTCTCGAAGCGGGTTCCCTGGACAGGGGAGCGCCGTAGCAGCCAAAATTACGCGAAAAGTCAACTTGAAATCTGCCCTTCGAAATTTTCGAGGTTCGATGTATGAATTTTCTGAAATATCAAGTGGCTATCAAAATCACCCTCGCAACATTCGAGGCTCATGTTTCGGTTGAAAGTGGGTACCCTATTTCGCAGTTGGTGCTTTGATTTGGACACTAAGTGGTAGAGTTCGATTTCCCAACTTGGCATCTTCTACCACCAACGAGTGCACTGGTTCCCCACATCCTAGTTCGTCAACTCAGACTCACGTTCTGTATTCCGGTTCCACCGTGGCTCCCCAATTTAATCAAATGACTGGATTTTTTTTGTGCCCTAGGTGTCCCCAATTTAATAAAACGACTGATTTTTTTTGTGCCCTAGGTGACCTCCCAATTTAATCAAATGTCTAGGTTAGTTAGGGTAATATTACAAAATATCTGTGTCCTGCCTTCACAATAATGCGTAGGTTTGCAAGTCGGTTTACCTTTCGCCCCGACCCTGTCGGGGTGAAATCTCGCCTGAGCCCCTGAAAATCAGGTTCAACACCATACAATGATCTAATTGACCTAACAAATCATAGGTCAGTCAGTCTGCTAACTGCGATTAAGAAACCAACCCATGAAATGAAATGCTTCATGTTCCTTATTCTGCTTCCCGTAGAAGGTTAGGTCCTCGAGGAAATATAGTCATCACAACATTTCGCGTACCCAAGAATGTTGGAAGCAGCACGGAGAAGGCCAAAACGAGCCATGATAATCTCTGAAATCAACTGTTAGGGACACGATTTGGACGCACACCCTTTACAATTCTCATTCTAATTGACAGGCAGCAATACAATTGACCCACGGATCAGACGCGCTACCGTGACACGTGATGGGAACCATCAAGGTGTACACAAACTTCTTTCTTCCTGACCATGTCCCTTCCCCACCATATTGGGCAGCGCGGCACATTTAGCTGCGGGTCTAACCCTCTCTGGCCAACACATACAAAATCCCGCATGGACCGCGCACTAAGCGCTCTCGTGTACATGAGTGTAAACCCCCAATTCTGCGTGTTGGGGGTTTTGCTGGCGCAATAAGGTCCACATCACCGTGCATCGGCCATCCTTCCACCAAATTATTGTCTCTGCGCGCCGACCGATTCACAAATAACCAATTTCACGCGTCTTCTGCACGCGCTTCCCGCCCCTGACGCGCTCCTCGCACCCGTTGCTGGCGTCTAGCCGCCAGATAGACACCGCTAGATATCGGCTCAAATTTATCATGCGCTTCCGCTGCGTCGTCATCTGACCGTACGCATTGGTAGACCTACGCTTTTCAAGAATCTGATCCATTCGTTGACATTATTCTACAACGTTTGTCTTTTTGTCCACTCTTTCTGCTCCCACTGATACTCACGCCACTATAGTGCTAATCCTCGCCACGAGAATGCCCTGTGATGCCGATATCTCACGCTGATGCACCCACTCTCCGCGTTGCAGGAACGCCCGATGGCTCGCATAGAACCCATCTGATTTCTTATAGGATAGATTTGGAGTGTCGTTCCGGTGGGTCTGCGTTTTCAGTTAGTTCCCTCTTTTCCTTCTCCTTCCTCGCTCCTCCACCTTTCCGCGCATGACTCCGAGCTCGGGTCGGGGATGCGCCTGCGAGTCAGAGAAGCATGCATTTGTTTCACTTTCTGACCCGTCTTGCTTCACCCCTCGTGCATGCCACTTCACTTCGGGTCCGACACGCACACCTATTTCGCTCATTCCCCCCTTTTTTGTATCCCCAGTGCTTGTCACCGTCACTGACTGCTATCTACAGATGCGTTCGGTTCCGCCGGGCCGCAACACCTGTCTTTATTCATCTCCCAGCTAGGCCAGACACTCAGCTCGACGCCCAGCTTGCCAGCGTGACTTCGAGGTCGCAAAGGCACGCGTTTTCTGCCCCGCTTACCAGCACGACGCCCCGCCACCTCGACAACCTGGGCACCAGTTCGATACAGCACTCGCTAGGCCGGCACCCGCTTGCGCGCGCGTTTGGCGCCCCGTTTGCCAGCCAAACGGCCCGCCGCCTCGAGCTGCCTTCTACGCCATTTCTACTGCACGTACGGCTTGCACCTCGTGTGTAGCTCCAAACCCTACGTCCCAGCTGGGCAGCGCCCGCACGAGCTCGAGGCCCTGCTCCCCAGCTGGGGCCCACGGACGTCACCTTGACGGCTCGCAACCCCGCTCGCGCGGCACCTCGACCTCACTCGCTCAGCACGTCGACCCCGCTCGCTCGGCACCTCGATACCATGCTCTCCACCTCAGCGCCCCGCTCGCCAGCTGACACCATAAGCTCGGTACCTCTTTCGCAAGCTGGATGCCGCGCTACGTTTTTTTCTCCAAGCTTGCTTCTTTCCTTGACAACTTGATGCCGCCACAAATCAACTCGCCCTTGCACCCCAACTATTGCCTCGACACATACTCGCCCAATGCTACGCCCTCAAATCAATCCCCGACTCCGAATCGGCTGCATAACCTGCCTCGCTGTCGTGGACTACGCAAGGAAATTGAGATCTCGACCCCAATCCCCCGACCTCTACCCCTTCCGCGTCAGCCTCGTACCTCGAATCCCCAATTTCCCATTTCCTGCAGCCGGCCTTGGGTTCACCGCAAATCATCTGGGTCTCGAAATCGACGTCCCTTGCGCGATTTCCTTTTTCGGCGATTTTGAGATGCCGTCACCATCCTCCGCCTTTTCACCTACCACCGTCTCGACTCGATCCGACGAATGTGCGATGGACGATGGCTACCGGCGATGCGTGACGCGTTGTAGCGCTCCCCGACTTCGACCCCCTCAGGCTTGTGTGGTGGGCTTGGAGAAGCGGGGCGTATCTGCGGAGAGGGCAGTCGCGGAAGAGCAGAGCGGAGACGAAGCATGCGTCATCCGCACCATCGAGCGCCTCGTCTTGCCGCCAGCCGAGCGGGCACCGGCGCTGCACGAGCGCTACCCGCACCTCGAAGGGATGGAGGTTAATATCGACATCAAGGGCGATGACATGCCGCGCCTTCACGCCTAGTCGTCTTCGTCCCTCCCCGCGCGCGTGACGCCGCGCCGATCAGCGTCTCCCGCCCCCTTCGTTGCATCGTCGTCAATACATGCGCTCCACCCGTCCGCTTCCTACGTCTCCGCGTCGACTTCTTCCTCCCTCCTGCCCGCCACCGCTCGACATCACGTCTCCTTCACCCCACTCCCAAGGCGTCCTCTTCCCGGTTAGGCGGCGCGCTGGAGACCGCTGATCGGCGCGGAGCGTGGGGTGCGTGCGGGGGAGTGCGTGCGGGGCAGCGGCGGATGGGGAAGCGTCATGCTTGAAGGGGAGGGGGAGATATATGGCAGCGATGGCTATGGGAGCGCGTACGCAGGCGGGTACGGATACTTCGATGCAGGGAACGCGTTCGCAAGCGCGAGTAACGAGGTCTACTATGCGACCGGGAGCGGGGGCGCAGGTGCGATAAGCACGAGCAAGCCTTACGCCGTCGTCGAACGCGAGGGTAGGTGGGACGTGGTACCGGAGCGCGAGTGGGAAACGGAGGATGATGTGGATGTGGAGGTGGATGTGGTGGGGGACGGGGATGCCGGTAGGTTCTTTCTACTTACCTGTAATCGTTGCTCGCTGGCTCATTCTTCCCTGCCAGATCGTTCCGCAACCAAGGATCGCGTCCGGGAGCCATAGCGACGGCGCGAGCGACACAAAACGAAGACGGAGACAGTGTCTCCACCGAAGATGCGTAAGGGCTGGAAGGATGCGGGCGGGGCGGCGATCTCGCGGAGCCTTGCGCCGCCGCGGGTGGACAAAGGAAAGGGGTGGGTGCATGCTCCCGACGCCGCGATGGAGGTGGATGTCGATGCAGGGCGTGGTGGTCTCGCTACGAGTTCAGGTAAGCCTTTTCTCCGGCTGATTTATTCCGTGGCTGATGGTCTTGCTGCTTGACCAGACACGCAGCAGCGTTCTCACTCGATGCACGCACCCCCACCGCCGCCGCCGTCCTTCCACTCTCTCCTCCCGCCGTCGGTGTTGGCGCCCGGAGCCGCTGCGCGCCCGTCGCCAAGCACGAGCTTCGCGCGCCTCAGCCTCGTGTCGCCGCCCGACGTTCCCGTGTAGCAAGACGTCGAGATGCCCGACGTGGTGCCTCTCGTGGTCGTGGAGCCGCCAACGTCACCGCTGGATGAGGTGCAGCCGCAGGAGATGACGGCGCCGCTAAGCTTGACAGCCTTCGTCGCGACGATGAATCAGCACTCCCTCTCCCCACTGGCGGTACCAAGCGTCGTGCAGTCCCGAACGCCCTCGCCGCGATTACCCAGTGAAGTCAAGCGCGAGGCATCGCCCCTAGCCACGAACCCACTTTGCCTCCACCCTCACCTCCTCCCGCTGTCGGTGCCCCCCCTGCAGCCACTGTACCTTCCCCTTCGCCACCTTCCCCTGCACCACTCCCCCCATCGCTGTCTCCGCCCCTCCGCCCCGCCGTCGGTTCTTTATTCTCCGAGGGCGCCGCGGTTCCCCTCTCCTTCGTTCACAACAACGGCGTCTCGCGGCCCTCTCCCTCCTTCACCAAGCCTTTCCCTCAGGTTTCTCCGTTATTCCCTCAGGCTTCCCCGAGTTTCGGCATGAATCGCTACCGTTCACCACCACGAGCTCGTGGTTCTCCTCCCTCGCCGCCCGCGCGAAATCCTTCGCCCGCACAATTCCGTTTTCTTGCGCCCGCTCCCTCCCAAGAGGAAGGCGAGATCCTCCCCAACTCGAGCCCTCCCCATTCCGTTGGCTGGCGCGGCCGCTTCGGTCCCCAGCCCACACCACGTACTTCTCCCTTCGATACACCCACCGCGCCGCCAACGCAGCCTCGCTCGCATCAACTGCAGCGCATGCCCCCGAGCGCACCCAAGGCACTCCGCGAGGCGCAGAACGCCAACGCCATCGGCCTCGGCATCGCTTCTGGTTCTGGTGGCTCCGCGCGCGGCGGCGCACTCCGCTTCAATGGCATGGGTCCACAGACCATGCCCTCCAATATCCTGGAGCCCATGCCTCGGTCCGGCAGGCGGGGCGGCTGGAAGAAGCATCAACGTTCTCGGGGCAGATAGTCTGTCGCATCTCCTCTCTTCTGTGCCTTTCTTTTTTTTGGGGGTTCCACATACGTATACGCTGTCGTTTTCCTTGCTCTGTCGAAAACTTAACATTATATTGCCTATCTTTTTCACTTTTCTTTTTCCTCTCTTCCTTGAACTCTCGAACAAAAATTGTTGTGATATACTATATAGATTATACCAAACCGTGTAATACTCGTCATGTATTCTGTAGTGCTTTTTATTGGCAAATTCGTCTAGGTTTTGTGACCCGAGTGTGACTCGTGACTTTCTGATCTCTGACTGGACTCTTGCCTTGCTCAGCTTCTGCGTACTCGGGTTCTTAGACCATATGGCCACCGCCTCGAATCGAATGCCCAGATTGCGGCATGGAGCTGTCATCTAGACTCACTTCCGAGCAGCTTCTGAGTCAAGGTCATCAGTCCTTTTGTACACCGATCAAGAACACCATAACGTTGTGCGTGTCGTCAACTCTATGATTCCCGCCGACTCCCTGTGTCTCCAATCCTTGCGTGAAATCTTTGTTCAAACCAAGATTGAAGTGCAAAGCGCTCGTGAGATAGATTCTGGTTTCCAAGTCCGGAAGGTAGTCACGGCCCTCTCGTTCTTCTGTACATGACGTTTGGACATCTCTGTGATAGATTTGCCTGTCCTGGTCCTCTACCGAACCCTGTCTCCGCTCCATTTTGTCCAATTATTTCTCTGCTGGCGTTCAAAAGAACCAGAAGATAAAGTCTTGTCTCAGATAGATTTTCGGACTTTATGTTGCACGCTTGGAGGCCGCTTGTCGCAATTCTGTGTTGTCTCATCCTGCACGGGATGGAGACGAGGAAGCGCAGTGTCAGTGTATGGTTGCTCGACTTAAAGGTTTGTCTCTCCGGTTTCTGCAACACTTCCGAAACGCACTCGTTTTCCATTTCTTTCCGTTCCTAGGGCTATTCCGCGCGCCAGCTCAACTCTCATTATCAGAAATTCATGTTCTGCAACACAACTGTTCCCGCCGCGCGGCGGGAACGGAATTAATTTCCAAAAAATTCACCTCAAAAATTCTCCAAAAACCGTTCCCGCCGCGCTGCTGTAACAGCATAGTGATGGTATTTCAAACGTAACATTAATTTTTTGGCGAGGCCAGAAAAAAATTTGAGTCAAATCTCAGAATCCCTATCTCTCCAATCCCAAAATGTGGCACCACATTCTAGGATTAGAGAGATAGGTTCAGTGACGATGCGGACGGACCGTAAGCTTGAGGTAAATGCTGTCTTTGGGATAGTTTCGGAAGTAAAGAAAACATTGAAGGACACCCATCCCATAGAAGGCAGTGGCAATGGCAAAACCGATGAATAAGGTCGCAAACACCTCCTTGACCTGTGCTATTGTGGCGGCGATTACTGCGGGATCGGGAACAGGCCCAGGACTTGCGGGTGAAGACATTGTATTACTGGGACTCAATGACCAGTCGTTGCATATTAATATTACCGCTCGCGCGTCTGCTGATGGATTGCCAAGACTCAGCGGAGACAGGAAAATGCCCGATGCCATCGCGTTTGAGATCGTCGGATTCAGACATGCGAGCTCGGGAGTCAGTGAGGTTGTAGGGAGCATGCCAGGGTCGGAATCACGAATGCCGGTGTCGAACTAGTCGACGTAGGGAATGCAGTCGCGAGCAGTCGCAAAGCTTCGCCTAGTCAACCCAGCCGGCTTGCCTGGCCGGACCTGTTCGACTGGTGGATTCGTCCAACTTCAGCGCTATCTATCTTAACCGACAACCTGGGGCCAGGTTGTCTTCTTTAAGGCTGATTCTGCCTTAAAGAAACCAAATTTTCGGCCCATTAGACTTAATATCAGCCTCCCTGCATTTTGTTTTGGATTTTTGGTGGGAATGGGGTTCAACCTGGCTTTTTGAGTCCAACCTGGCTTATTTGCTGATTTGCACCCCATCTAGCACTTTTCTCTAACCTTTTTAGATTTTGGCTAAAATGGGGTCCGCCCTGGCTTTTCTGCGTCCAACCTGGCTTCTTTGGTGATCTGGACCCTATCTTGTTCTTTTCATTTCTTTAAGAGACCAATCCTGCTAAAGAAGATAACCTTTTTACTCTAACCACCTTTTAGCTACCCTAACCTCAAATTATTGTACCCTAACCCCCTTTTGGCCGCTCTAACCCTCAAAATTATTGTACTCTAACCTCCATTTGCAGGTTAGGTTGGTGTCGAGCACAAACACTTGAGAAGGTGGCGAAACAGGGTTATTAGGGAAGAAATGGCTAGGGTCTAGGGATCTAGACGACCACCCTGGGTTAGGGTTTACATATAAGCCAAGAAGCTTTTGGGTTTAGAGTTAAGACTGTATCTTTCCTATGCTAGAGTACAAAGGAGGCAAGCATCAGCCAGCCTTCCAGGAAAGTGTCCCTTTATCTATATGTGGCGCGGCTCAGAGCTCTGAGACCGGATGTGGCTGTGTTTTCCGACGTTCCGAAATCGTGGCAGTGTTTGCCGGCCTGTCCGAGATGCCCGAAGTCAACATCAAATACTGAAAAAAATCAGAGAGGTGCCGAGGGTGTTCCTGATCATGGTTTGTATGGAGCGTTTTGTGATTGGATCATTTCCTAAAGCGGAAAACGCGAAATACGCGAAAAAACGCGGCGCTTTTCGATATTTTAATAGGTCGAAAATCAGAAAATTCTGAAAATATTAGGAGGGCTAGATCTGACCATTAGAATCACTTTCTCCGTTCAAAGTTGTATGATGCGATCAGTCGTTGGCATGGAAAATCACATTTTTTGGCGGGTAAACAGTAAATAGCTGATATCTCAGCAGCCACTCAGCCGTTTCCCTTGATTCTAGGAGCGATGGAAAGCGGTTTTGAAGCGCTACAAGACGTATGTCATATTTTCCATAAAAGGAATTTTCTATTTTTGGTGAAAACTGATATCTCAACAACCACTGGGCCATTTGTTATGATTCTGATGCTGTTAGATAGCAGCTGAGAAGCTCTATGACACTGATATAATGCCTTCTAGAAAAGGAAATTTCCATTTCTGGCAACAACTAATATCTCAGCAACTACTAGGCCAATTTACTTGAAAGTAGAAGTTCTTGGTCAGACTGGCTATGTTTTGTAACCAGAGAAATTTCCAACTGTGGCAACAACTGATACCCAGTGAAAACGGCGCCTCGGGAGGCATCGCCGGGTATCGGCTGGGCCTCGGACAGGCTCGGACCATATCGTCATAGCAGATTTTAACTCTTCCAATGCCCCGCGATACTCGCCGATACCAGCCGCTGCTACACGCAGCTATTTCCGGACACCTCAGATGCCTTCAGATACTTTGGATCGGGAGGTATCGTGTAGTATTGTAATAGCACGGAATACAACAATAATTTGATTTCCATTCCCGGGGCCTGCGCGCGCGCCCACCTGCTTGCCCCGCCCCCTGGCCGCGCCCCCTCTCTTCACCTGCCCGCATTGCACGCCAATCCGCGGCCATCGCCTGTCGCCCGCCCGCATCGCACGACAATCTGCCGGGACCATCGCCATCGCCAATCGCCCGTCACCGTGCACGGTCCGTGCTCCATCCGCCAATCCGCGAACGGCTGCGTATCGGCGTATCGTCCGTGGTCCTGTAAGCTGTAAGCATCGGAAATCTGCTGGATAAACTGTATCACTACAGAGTGGGGGAATGGCGGAGAAAACATACTTCTTAGTACCAAAAACAGCCAGACATTGTGCAACCAGATAGACCAGCCAGCCAGAAGAACCAGTCCACAAAGAGAGACACCCAGACTCCCAGAGAGAACCAGCAGAGGCCCCAGCCCCAGAGTATCCAGCCCAGCGACAGAGAACCAGATGCGCGTCGCAAGAGACCAGCGGGATGTGGTGGTAAGCGGAAGAGAAGACCACGTCACAATGACTCACAAGGCACTTCTCGGTTCCGACTTCCGCGGCGTCCGTCGAATGCGCCAAGTCCGCAAAGTCGAAGTTTGTTGACAATCTTTCAAAATTAAAAGACGAATTTCATGACGTCAGTGAGGGGAGTAAGAGAGAAATCCGAGCATGTGAAATTGATGAGGAAAGTCAAAAGCGAGGCCTCACGATCCTTGACGAGCCCAGCGTGACCCAGCGATACCCGGCGATGCCTCCCGAGGCGCCGTTTTCACTGGGACTGATATCTCAGTAACTACTAGGTCAATTCACTTGACAGTGGGACAATTGTGCAGCAAAATACATATATCTCTGAGAACCAGAGCTCTGATTTGTAGCAAAGCTTTATATAATGTACTATGTACTAAATGAAAACATTGGAGATTGTGTTATATTCATTGGTATTATTGTACACATTGTTAACTCTTGAAGAAACAGGTAATAAAACTGTATGAACTTAAAGTGTATATCAGAATTGAGATCTCATATATATCACAGAGGTAAATGACAGATATCTCAGCAACCACTTGGCCGTTTGCCTTGATTCTAGGAGCGTCGGAAAGCGGTTTTAAAGCGCTACAAGACGGATATCATATTTTCCATAAAAGGAAATTTCTTCTTTTGGCGAAAACTGATATCTCAACAACCGCTGGGCCGTTTGTCATGATTCTGATAGTGTTAGAAAGCAGCTGAGAAACTCTATGACACTGATATCATGCCTTCTAGAAACAGAAATTTCCTTTTCTGGTAAAAACCGATATCTCAGCAACTAATGGGCCAATTTACTTGAAACCATAACTATTCTATACCTTTTCTTCAACAATACATTTTACATTTACTATTATCTATGGATATACTTTACTCTCGACAGGTACTAGTGTTTCATTACATCTGACCATTCTAAATACTATCATTCTACTAGCAACTGAATACCACTCCTCGACATTAATAAACGTCTCTATCCATGTTTACAGTTATGTACAACAGTCACTATCCTATGGCCACCTCCCGGATTCAAAAGGTCTATTCCCTCTGTAATCTATATAAGAACTCAATTCTGATATGCACTTTAAGTTCATATAGTTTTCTTCCCTCTCAACTCTTTCCTTTCTTCAAGTGTTGACCATGTGTACAACAATACTATGACTATAACACAACCTTCAATATGATTATTTCTTATATTATATAAAGCTTTACTACAAACCAGGGCCCTAGTTCTCACATCTTTATATTAGAGCTTCATAATTGTCCTACTGTCAAGTGAATTGGCCCAGTAGTTACGAAGCTATCAGTTGTTGCCTGAATTGACAATCATAGATATTGTTCTATAACTTTTCTTCAGCAATTCATTTCATCTTTACAAGAATCTGGCGATATACTTTGCCCTCAACATGTACTAGTGTTTCATTGCATCTGATCATTCAAATTATCAAAATTCTACTAGCAATTCAATGCAACTCTTCAACTTTACAAAATATCTCTGTCTATGTTTACATATTGACAGTTATACAAGAGTTATGATCCTATAGCTCACTCTCAATTCTAAAGGTCTTTGACATCTGTGATATATATGACCACTCAATTGTGATACATATACTAAGTTTATACAGTTTTATTACTCGTTGAATGTCCCTTTTCTTCAAGAGTTGAAAATGTGTACAATATTACAAAAGAATATAACACAATCTTCACTGGTTTTATTCAGTGTCTTATATACAGCTTGACTACAAATGAAGGCCCTGGCTCTTAGAGATAAGTATATATTAATCTTGTCATTTGTATCAGAGCTTATTTATCATATGATATGCACGGTTACGTAGCGCATGTACCTAGCGTCATTCTTGCCAAAAAAAAGTTTAACGTTTACTTTCTCATTCCTGGGTGATGAGGTGGGTTACATATTTTCTAGTGTACACATTCTCATATCCATCTGTTAATCTGACCCTCCTCCAGAAAAAAGCTTACCTTTATACTGCCTCTAGCCCATGCTATGGTACCTCACAAAAATCATGATTTTTGCGTAGGTTTCCTTTTAAAAATCTCACCCCCCAAAAACCACCCTCAATAATACCGTATACCTCTGAAACCTACCTAGTCATGTAGGTTAGGTCTATGCGGTTATTTTCATACCCATATCATATTTTTTTTCGCAAGGATAACATCACTACAGCTATTTCCCTTCCAACCTACGCAAACCTACGTTGATGATGTCATCAACATCTCGTCATCTGAACCTACCTCCGGCACCGGTCCGGCCTATCCTGAACCACTCCACGTAGGTCAAATATGCCTACCCCACCTACCTCTCCCCACTGAGACCACCTATGTAAACCTACGTACCTCCCTAAACCACCTACCCAACCTACCTACACCATCAGCAACCTACCATAACGTACATTACTACTCAACATACATCCGGAAAACTCCGAACTCCAAAGCTACCTATTCGGCGGCTCCCCGGGCACTACTCTAAACAACCTACCCAACATACGTATCATGTCACCAAACTGACTGCTCATCATACCTACTATACCTACGTTATATTTCAAGCCATATATATCCCAACCTACGCGCTCCTATTTGCTAGCCTAACATACCTAACATACCTTCCTTTTTCAGCCCGCCCCAATTTTCTCTCAACCAACCTACCTACCTATCTACTGCGTCCTCCAACCTATTGGCCCCTATTCGTCTGTTAACTCACGCGACGCGTTTGTTTGCGCACGCATCAGATCACAACGTCATCCGCCACATCACACCAAACCACCACCACGCTTGGCTACGTCCCGCCCTATCCCACCACAGCCTACGTTCCCAACCTACGCAGCGCGTCCGCCCAACCTACGTCCCGCGCCCGTCCACCTACGATCAAACCCGCGAACCTACCCCGCCGCTCACGACCCAATCACGCCACTGCCGCCAAACCTACGCGCCACTACCGCGACCATACGCGCCACTCCTGCCCCCCCTACGCGCTCACCTACGTGCGCTACCGCGAACCTACGCGACACCGCCGCCCACCTACGTGCCGCTCCTGCTCCACCTACGTGCTCACCTACGTGGCGCTACCGCGAACCTACGCGCCACTGCCGCCCACCTACGCGCCGCTCCCGCTCTACCTATGCGCTCACCTACCTACCGCTATCGCGAACCCACGCGCTACTCCCGCGATCATACGCGCTGCCCTCGTACCCTACATCGTCTGCCCCGCCTCACTTACCCGCCACTGCCGCCTCACCTATGTACCGCCCACCTCCGCGCCGCTGCCGCGTCGCCTACGTGCCGCTCCCGCGATCCTACGCGCCACTCCCGCCCCCCTACATCGCCTGCCCCGCCCAATCTACCCGCTGCTGTCGCTCGTCTACGTGCCGCTACCGCAAACCTACGCGCCGCTCCCGCGCTCATACGTGCCATCCCTACGCGGCCTGGCTAACCTACCGTACGCCCTCGCCCCTATACCTCAACCCCTCTACGCCCCAACGTCGTGCCTATCTGTGCACACCCGGACACGCGAGCTGCATGCCCTCCCCTCGCATCCTACGCCCCGCTTCCACCGTCCTTACACCCGGCGCATGCCCCTACGCGCGTAGCCTACGCGCACACCGCGCAGTTCCTCCGCATCGCGACGCGCCTGCACGCTTCTACATGCCCGCGCACTGCTCCACGCCCGCGCACCCCTACACGCCTGTCCCGCCGCCTCCTACCCACCGCGCCAATCCACGCACGCTTGGATATACTGGCCCCACGCCCCTCGCGCGATGCCTACGGCCCACCCCGACGTCACACCACCATCTCCTCAGCCCTCGGCCATCCCTCCACGCCCGCATGCCCCCAGCGTACCCCGCTGCTCGTTTAACGTACACGCGCGCCCGCTGAACGTACACGCGCGCCTGCCGAACGTCTATCCACGCACACCCGTGCATACCTGCCCACGCCCGCGCCTACTCGCGCACGCCCGCACCTCCTCGCGCCGACCCACGCACGTCGCGTCTACCTGCACACGCCCGCGTCTACCCGCACATGCCCGTGCTTACCCGCACCTATTCGTGCACGCCCGTACCTACCCGTGCATGCTCGCACCTACCCGCGCCCGCCGACGCATGCTAGCGCGTACCAGCACACGCCCACGCACACCGGCGCCTGCCCGCGCGCGCCGGTGCCTGCCTGCACATGCCCGCGCGCACCTGCGACGGAGCGCACCCGCGCTTACCCGCGCTTACCCATGCACACCTGCGCATACCTGCCCACGCCCGCGGCTACTTCCGCATGCCTGCGCCTACTCGCGCAGCCCATGCCTAGCCGTGCCTACTGACGCACGCGTGCGCGTAACCGCACCTATTCGCGCACGCCGGCACCTATCTATATGTGGCGCGGCTCAGAGCTCTGAGACCGGATGTGGCTGTGTTTTCCGACGTTCCGAACTTGTGGCAGTGTCTGCCGGCCTGTCCGAGATGCCCGAAGTCAACAACAAATACTGAAAAAATTCAGAGAGGTGCCGAGGGTGTTCCTGATCATTGTTTGTATGGAGCGTTTTGTGATTGGATCATTTCCTAAAGCGGAAAACGCAAAATACGCGAAAAAACGCGGCGCTTTTCGATATTTTAATAAGTCGAAAATCAGAAAATTCTGAAAATAATTGGAGGGCTACATCTGACCATTAGAATCACTTTCCTCATACAAAGTTGTGTGATGCGATCAGTCGTTGGCATGGAAAATCACCTTTTTGGACCGAAAAACAGTAAATAGCTGATATCTCAGCAACCACTCAGCTGTTTCCCTTGAATCTAGGAGCGTTGGAAAGCGGTTTTGAAGCGCTACAAGATTTATATCATTTTTTCCATAAAAGGCAATTTCTATTTTTGGCAAAAACTGATATCTCAACAACTGCTGGGCCATTTGCTATAATTCGGATGTTGTTAGATAGCAGCTGAGAAGCTCTATGACACTGATATAATGCCTTCTAGAAAAGGAAATTTCCATTTCTGGCAACAACTGATATCTCAGCAACTACTAGGCCAATTTACTTGAAAGTAGAAGCTCTTGGTTGGGACTACCAGACTGGCTGTGTTTTGTAACCAGAGAAATTTCCAACCATGGCAACAACTGATATGTCAGTAACTACTAGGCCAATTCACTTGATAGTAGGACAATTGTGAAACCAAAATACATGTATCTCTGAGAACCAAGGCCCTGATTTGTAGCAAAGCTTTATATAATGTACTGAATAAAAACATTGGAGATTGTGTTATATTGATTTGTATTATTGTACACATTGTATACTCTTGAACAAAAGGAAGATTCAACAGGTAATAAAACTGTATGAACTTAAAGTGTATATTAGAATTGAGATCTTATATATATGACAGAGGTAAAAGACCTAAATGACTGATATCTCAGCAACCACTAGGCCGTTTGCCTTGATTCTAGCAGCGTTGGAAAGCGGCTTTGAAGCTCTACAAGAAAGATATCATTTTTTCCAGAAAAGGAAATTTTTATTTTTGGCGAAAACTGATATCTCAGCAACCACTGGGCCGTTTGTCTTAATTCTGATAGTGTTAGAAAGCAGCTGGGGAGCTCTATGACACTGATATCATGCATTCTAGAAATGGAAATTTCCTTTTCTGGTAAAAACCGATATCTCAGCAACTAACGGGCCAATTGACTTGAAAGCATAACTATTCTATACCTTTTCTTCAACAATACATTTTACATTTACTATTATCTATGCATATACTTTATTCTCAACGGGTACTAGTGTTTCATTACATCTGACTATTCTAAATACTATCATTCTACTAGCAACTAAATACCACTCCTTGACATTAATAAATATCTCCATCCATGTTTACAGTCATGTACAACAGTCACTATCCTATTGCCACCTCCCGGATTCAAAAGGTCTTTTTCCTCTGTAATCTATATAAGAACTCAATTTTGATATGCACTTTAAGTTCATATAGTTTTCTTCCCTCTTGACTGTTTCCTTTCTTCAAGAGTTGACCATGTGTACAATAGTACTAAATGACTATAACACAACCTTCAATGTGTTTATTTCTTACATTATATGAAGTTTTACTACAAACCAGGGCCCTAGTTCTCACATCTTTACATTAGAGCTTCAGAATTGTCCCACTGTCAAGTGAATTGGCCCAGTAGTTACCAAGCTATCAGTTGTTGTCTATCTATCTTAACCGTCAACCTGGGGCCAGGTTGTCTTCTTTAAGGCTGATTCTGCCTTAAAGAAAACAAATTTTCGGCCCATTAGACTTAATATCAGCCTCCCTGCATTTTGTTTTGGATTTTTGGTGGGAATGGGGTTCAACCTGGCTTTTTGAGTCCAACCTGGCTTATTTGCTGATTTGCACCCCATCTGGCACTTTTCTCTATCCTTTTTAGATTTTGTCTAAAATATGGTCCGCCCTGGCTTTTCTGCGTCCAACCTGGCTTCTTTGGTGATCTGGACCCTATCTTGTTCTTTTCATTTCTTTAAGAGACCAATCCTGCTAAAGAAGATAACCTTTTTACTCTAACCACCTTTTAGCTACCCTAACCTCAAATTATTGTACCCTAACCCCCTTTTGGCCGCTCTAACCCTCAAAATTATTGTACTCTAACCTCCATTTGCAGGTTAGGTTGGTGTCGAGCACAAACACTTGAGAAGGTGGCGAAACAGGGTTATTAGGGAAGAAATGGCTATGTTTCTAATCCTGGAAAATACCTGAATTTTCCTTCCTAATGGGGCGGAAAATTCGGGTATCAGAGGAAAATGACCGTATCATTGGACCAAACAACACCAAAAATCAGGAAAACAGATGAATCAGATGGAAAATGGGTGAATCAGTTGCTATCTACTATATATGGTAGGTAAATGATCGTATCACAAAAGGAAAATGACCGTATCACGGAACTGAAAAATGACCCCATCACATAGCAATGATTGCATTAATGAGCCGTCAATGGGAGGGACTTACCTGTGCACAAGAGAAACACATCTTCCTTTCTCCTGGTGCGCTCACAAAAATAACTAAAACCACTTTTTGAGTCAGTGTTGCCTGCAATGTGAGTAAAAAAATGTGATAACATACCGAGCCAATCATATAGTGCTATGGACACCTCTAAATGAAAAAAAAAATTGTCGGGTCCTACGCTGGCAAAATAGCTGAAGGAAGACTGACCATACTTTTATAGCATGGTGCGCTAGCCAATAAGTAAAGAGGTCTACCTGAAACACAGCCACAAACGTCGGGACCGGTAATGACTCATAAAAACCAAAATGACTCACTGCGTTATAGGTCCATGTAATTACCTCTCAGCCAATCTCAAGGTGGATGAGACATAGCAGGAAATGGGGTTGAACATGTCTATAGCCCTCTATGACTCGCAGAACATGGGGGAGGGGGGAGAACTGCGGAATACTGGGAGAGAAGATGGTGGGACACGACAAGAAACAATTGATCGGGGATCAAAACCAACCACGTTGATTTCATCATAAGTTTGATCAATCATGTGATCTTCTGTATTGTCTGATTACCTCCCATATCATCCCAGCTCTACTTACCTGTAAGTCTACAGCCACTATTTAAGGGTCTTTACTACAAAGTAAGTTGCACACCAGTATCCTTTGGGTACGCCATTGTCTTTTGCCCCAGTTTTATCACAACATTCACAGTCAAACTTATGCCGTAAGTGTTGATTGCTGAGTCGAAGAGAACCGATGTCAAAAAAAATTATAAACCCCTGCACGCCGCTATAAGCTCCCTCTGCTGCCTTCTCCTTGTTTCCTCCAAGACATCACTCTACAATGAAAGCCTTTTATGTTGCCCAATTTTGGAACCAGAGTTAGGTTCCAGGCCCCCTTGTTCACATTGGGTTTGATTTCTTGGTCTCTATTATGTATTCACATTGTGTGTTGTTCAACAGCAATTATAAAAAAATGTATTCTCTGTTACACTTTAGTACACTGATTCTCTTAAAATAGACTTCTCCTCTTATAGTCGGTGGCAGACACTTATAGGAGTTCTTTGGTACAATGACTGAATATTCACTCTACATAATTCACCAATTCAATGCACTTCATATCTTATAGCAGGTTGCCGAACGTTGTAGGAATTCTCTGTTTACAACAACAGAATGTTCAGCCTATGTACTTCACAAATTCAATCAGAGCGGGATGCATCTGTGCGCACATGGCATTCAACATCCTTGTCATGTTTTGGTCGCGGCGTCCAGGTTCCACCATCACAAATCTCGCGTACTTGACAGCTCCGTGGGAGATGAACGCGCCAGTGTTTCCCCAATGATGCATGAGTGCAGGCAGTTGAAAAAATGGGTGGATAAGCATCGACATCCGCACCTACATGAACGTCAATCAGCCAATACAAACTCGAGGTGGCTTCAGTGTCACTCACCTCCTTGTCAATGTTATGAAGCGCTATCCCGATGTTGAGGACCAAGATAAGCTCCAGATCCACGTCTGCAGCGTAGGTAGTCTCCAGCAAAGAAACCCCAGTAGTCATGCGCATCCACGCTGCAAAGCATGCAATGGAACGGTCAGTCGCTTCTCTATCAGGACCTCCGACCCTCTCGCGCCTTGTCCACAAGCGACCAATGTGGCGGACTGCAAGAGTCACCACAAAATTATTGATGTAAGCCTCTGTGGAGGAGCTTGGGGTCTGCTGGCGAAAGTGGAGGACCAACGCCAGCATATCTCCAACTACATGCACAGGAAGGTCCTTAACACCATCTGCAGCTCTGAATTCCTCAAGGAATACAAGAACTGGAGCGGCGCTAGGGAGCCTATGCAGTGCACGAAATATAGAGTTCTGTGAGCAGAGCATTAGCATCTCTTGTTCTGGGTTGAAAAGCCTTACCCAGTCCCCAGTCACCGGCGTCCTATAGCCCTTAATGACTGCCTCCATCGCTTTGTCACGTGCCTCGTCCCATCGCTCCAGCTCCGGGTGCAGAGCGTGGGCCAAAAAATCAGTGCTGGCTTTAGGAGTCTCCAGCATGTGCAGTGGGGCAACCAGTTGCTCATAAAAGGCTGAGATTCCCTGTTGCAAGATCGTCTTGAGCCTATTTTTCGCATCATGAGAGAGGCTCACCTTCGGTGCATTGTTATCGTCAAGCAGTTTCTGTCTAGCCAGCCAGGCACTGTTCGCCGCTGCATTTATAATGGTGCGCTGACGAGGAGTAAACTCATACATGGTGGATGCAAGTTGGGTAGGCAGCAGTCTTGTCCTCCCTTCTCACGTCCAAAACTCAATCAATGATGCAACATAAGAAGCATGTTTCCATGATCAAAACCCAATCACTGATGGAAAATCAGGGGGTGTTATCGATCATCCATATTCCTGCAACGGTGCGCTATCCACATATTTGGGGGCAGACTGAGATTTTCTCCTGCACAGCAAAGCTCATGGACACACTGGTTTATGTGCGTTGGGACATTGCAAGATGGGTGTTGCGACTGAACCCCAGGACACCGATCACATCAATATCGCATCATTACAGTAAGCGATCACCGTCCTCGCTTACGGCACCTTTTATATAACCGGGAGATCTGAGCCAAATGATTTGTTGTCGCTGTTTTTTCCCCCACCATGTCCTCCCTAGGTGTGAGTTTGCTTTGTTTCCTCTGCGGTATGGGACTGACCTTTGATTCTAGAAACCCAAAAAACCGAACGCGGTACGTCTTCGTTGCCAGTGTGCTCTCCCTGCAGTCTCTAACGATTCACTTTCCAGAACGCTCCTGCTGGACCAGTGAGCTACTATTGTACTTTGCCCAATCTACTGCTTATCCTCGTTCTAGAAGCCTCGCAAGGCGTCATCGGTATGTTTATGTGTTTACCTGGGACTCTCATTACTTAACATCGCTTCCAGAAACCCGGCACTGCCAAGACGGCGTCGGCAAGTTAATGTCATCCCTTATCAACACAGCTGCTCATGTTCTTCCAGACTGGTCCTAAACCCAAGGCTGCCAAGACCCCAAAGGTGGCCAATCACTCTCTTGTTCCCACTCTCAACACCTCAGTTGCTCATATCTGTTCAGACTGGCGCTGAAACCAAGACTGCAAAGGCCAAGGCCGCCCGAAAGGTGAAGATTCACTCTCTTGTTCCCACTCTCCATGCTGATCTTGTCTCTCTCCAGTCCAAGGCAGCTGTCGTTGAGGTGGGTAACCACCGCTTTCCTTTGATTACTCACCAATTTCTACAGTCGGATGACAACGCCGATGACGATGATCAAGGTCACGCGGACATGGTGCATTTTCTTCTCTTATAATGTCCTGCACCGTCTTATATGATTTTTTGATAGGAGGATGTACTGGTGAGCCTTTCTCTTATAGAGTTTTGGCTGGCGCTATATGAATTTCTTTCGCAGCCTCCGCCCGTTGATTATGCCACAGAACACCGCATTGGCTATGCTCTTATCTATCTTGCTCTAGACCAGACGTCCGCAGGCCACCCCAAGCTTGTCAACGGTCCGCTTCAACGTGATCTGAACCCAGCTCAGACCAGCAAGCTTGCAGAACAAGGCCTCCGTGGCCTCCTCCGTGATACTGTGGAGAACGCTCTTGCTATTTCCGTCGATATCGCCTTCATTGAGAAGTCCAGCGTCACAACTTCTGCCAATGGCCCATTTGTTCCCCTTGTGTTCACCCCCGCTGCCAAGGATGGCACCATGCTTCTCCAGGCTGGTCAACATCGTGCTGCAGCTCTTTGTGCAATTCTTGCGCCTGAAATCGCCCAATACCAAATTCTTCGTGATTCTGAAGACTTGTCGACTGAGGAGAAGGAAAACTTAGGCAAGCTCCACGACTATTTACGCACTCACGGGACCTGGCTGGCTGCTCTTTACCCGCGTAAATGATTTTTTCCCTTCCAATTCTCCACGACGTATTCATAGTCGACTCCTTTCAGGTGCCCTTGAGCAAACCCCTTCGGTCTACTATCCACTGGTACTCCAAATCAGCTCCAACAACGGTGTCACTGCGTTGCAAGATACGCCGGAGCACTTGCTCCACATCATTGTCCGCTCCATTGCCAGCGTTGACGAAACTGCTGTCCGTGCTATTCGCGATTGGGCTGCTACTCAGGAGGCGTCAGATGTACGCAGATTGTGCACCCGTTATCCCGACGTTATCCAGGTGCTTGCAAAACTGTACCGGTTCAAGGCCTTTCACCGCCCTGCCCTCTCACCTGCTGCGCTCATCAAGCTCAAGTCATGTGGCTGGGGCGTATGTTCACATGCCGTGTCTCTACTGTCTCAATCTGACCCCACATACCAGGTCCTCGTTTCGCTCATTGAAGGCATGCTGAACCTTGTTCGGTATCTGGCTTCCGATAAGCCCCTTGCGTTCTCGCCATCCAGCCCAATGTCCAGAGCGGAGGTTGAACCTTGCCGCAAACAGCTCGTCAATTGGTTCCTTGAGGAGCCCCCGTTCCCCTACAGCCAGCGCATCGCTGACGCTGTGATCAACCTTGCGTCTCAGCTTTTTGACAAGCACCTCAAGGAGCTGATGCCCCTGTTTGGTGCCGGCAAGTTGTCGAAGCAGCAGTCCTCGAAATGGCAGACCGCGTACAAGAGTTACATCGGGGAGCTCTCGCAACACTGGGATGTCACATTGGCCCAAGTTGGCCCCCTTACGAGTGACGAGCGTGCTATTGCCATTTTGGTTCCTGACAAAATCCGCATTTTTGCCAAACGCAGCAGTGTCTGTGCTGTCTTTCCAATGCTCCCCCATTTTCAGCCAACGTCACTCCCATTTTTGTGTCCCTCGCTTCTGGTTTCACTTGAACAGCAAATTGTCCAGCTCACACCTGTGTTCCGCCTGGTGAGTGCACATCATATACCGCCTTGCACAACCTTATATGTTTATTCAGCTGTCACACTGGATTGTTCCAGGCATCACGGATATGGCCAAGCTCCGCCCAAATGTGAACTCGATCCATACCGACACCATCCTTTCTGAAACAGAACAAATTCTCCACCACCTGAAGTACCATCAGCATCGTTATACGCCTGGGAGCAACTGGGCCACCACCTCCGCTGACAAAATGGCCCAACGCCCATCGAACCCGACAGCGGCCCACCCGATTTCGAATGGCGTCCTTGTACACAATCTCTTCTTTCTGGTGTGTCCATATCTTTCTCTTATAGCATGGGTTTTGTCCTTATAAAAGTTCTCCAGCTCATAGAGTTAGCTTTTATGACCCGGGGAACAGAGATCCTTGATCTTCTGCCGCTCCTGGCATCGAGGTTGTGGCCGAAGTTGGACAGCGTCCGTGATGTTGCACTGGAATCTACTGCCGCACAGCAGCTTGTGCGGGGCAATTGGGTGAAGGGCTGGCGCGCCCCATACAAGACTTGGGGTGATGCATCCTACAAGATGGCCGGCCTCGATGGCGGTGCACCTGTCACCAAAGCAACCACACAGCTCCGCCTCGCTCAGACTTGCCCCGCTGAGACTGCTGCAAAGCTGCCTTCGCTCCTCGTTGCCTTTTCCGAGGCAGCGTCTTACAACTGGACCACATTTAGCAGCACTATGGCCAACCGGGACTTCGATCGGGAGCGCTTTGCCACCACCGCTGCTGTCGAGACCATGATCGCCCTCACTGCTCATGACGGCTTGCTCACCGAGTATCCTCCCCTTCTGGAGCTGCGTCACCGAGCGCTCATGCACATCAACGACACTTTCGGGCTTGAGCACTTCAAATGGTGGTACAAAAGCACTGAGACATGGAACCCTGACAAGCAATCGACGTTCTTCAAATTTCAGGGTGATGACTTTATTGCCCAGGCCAAACAGCGCGCCACTCTTCTGGAGCGTGGGATTGAAGCCACCGCCATGCTCAACCGCATGGTGAGCTTCTTCTCAGGTCCCAGAGGTGTTGGCATCCCCATCGACGTCGGTGGGCCAGGCAAGCAGAAGTACGCTATGCACCGCAAGGGACGTCGCAAATTGCTTAAGTTTGTGCACTGGTTTTATGAGGTCACGATGGACGTCCAAGCCACGTACCTGGGCATGGAAAAATACTCACTTCTCCAGGGCATCCACGGCAGCGCTGATGTGTCGGACGAGGAGGATGACGAGGAAAACACCGCCGAGGACGCAGATATCTGGCGCAGCTATCGTGGATTGCGCACCCCCCGGTTTGCCACCGACGCGGACCTTGCGCTGTTCTTGGAGTCTTCTGCCATCCCCTTCCCCAATCTTTTCAAAGGTGGTCGCCCTCTCTATCCTCTTCCGGCTGGTACCGAACCGGATGAGACCATCCTCGTGCCTTCCACGTCACAGCAGGGACCCAGCAGTGAGACGCTTGTCGCACCATCTATGTCGGCACAGGGACCCAACCCGGAAATTCACAAGCGTGGCCATGGGGATCCCGCCGGCAATCCTGCTCCCACCAAGAGGGTTCGCCTGGTCGAAGAATATAACACGGAAGATGAGATGGACGATGATCCCGACGCTAATGAGCCAGTCTCAGAAGACGTCGTCCCTGCTTGACCGCGTTGTATTTACTTTAGTTACAATGTAGACCCAAAGCTGGTTTATACTCTATTGTTTCTGCAATACGCACTTTCAGAGCCCAACGGCGTCAACAATGGGTTTGGAACGAGCGTCTGAAAAATGTTTTAGCAGCGTCCCCTGGCTGGATCTTTAGTTTCAGTATCACATTAGAAATCATTGTGAAACCACCAGCCCGATCCAATCAAATTATCTCGCAAGTGGTCAGAGTATGTTCATATTCCATAATGCTTTCTGGTAAGTCTTTTGGGACCCTATGGCGTGTGAAAAAATATTTTTGCAGCCTCCCGTGGCTGGATTCTCAGTTTCAGTATCGCTTTAGACATCATTGTGAAAATATCAGCCCGATCCAATTAAATTTGCTCGCGGTCAGAGTATGTTCATATTCCATAATGCTGTCTGGTGAGTCTTTTGGGACCTTATAGCGTGTGAAAAAATATCTTTGCAGCCTCCCGTGGCTGGATTCTCAGTTTCAGTATCGCTTTAGACATCATTGTGAAAATATCAGCCCGATCCAATTAAATTTGCTCGCGGTCAGAGTATGTTCATATTCCATAATGCTGTCTGGTGAGTCTTTTGGGACCTTATAGCGTGTGAAAAAATATCTTTGCAGCCTCCCGTGGCTGGATTCTCAGTTTCAGTATCGCTTTAGACATCATTGTGAAAATATCAGCCCGATCCAATTAAATTAGCTCGCGGTCAGAGTATGTTCATATTCCATAATGCTTTGTGCTGCGTCTTTTGGGACCCTATAGTGTGTGAAAAATTATCTGTGCAGCCTCCCGTGGCTGGATTCTCAGTTTCAGTATCGCTTTAGACATCATTGTGAAAACATCAGCCCAATCCAATTAAATGAGCTCGCAAGTGGTCAGAGTATGTTTATATTCCATACGGCTTTGTGATGAGTCTTTTGGAACCCTATTGCATGTGAAAAATGTCTTTGCAGCCTCCCGTGGCTGGATCTTCAGTTCTAGTCTCGCGCCAGAAATCATTGTGAAAACTCCAGCCCTATCAAATTAATTTGGCTTGCAAGTAGTTAGAGTATTTACACACTACTACGCCTTGATCAGTCCTGCACCGGAATTAATTGATCTTCGTCAGGCCACACCAGCTTACCCTCAGTGAAATCAGCCACCCACTTCCACTCCAAATGATGTGTTCAATCCAACGGATCGGCCATTACCCAATATGGATTCTGGCAGCATCCCATCACTAACGTCAAAACTTATACGCGACCTTACCTCCTTATATGTGTGACAGTTCTTTGCCCAATATGGCTTCCACCACCTCACTATTACATCAAAACTTATAGGTGTCTTTCCATTGTTGTATGCAAATCAAGTCATCTGTGTTGCGACACTCTTCAATTACTTCACACCCCATTCGATTCACCCAGTTCCACCGCAAAGGCAAGCAAGGCGCCTGATACATGCATGCTCACATGGTGCACAATCTCCAGCACACTGGCCTTGCGTTGCTCAGCATTTAGCATCACCTTCGGGAGTTCTCTCATCGCAGCCCCCCCCAAGAACATATGGACACGGGTCCAGTGTTCGATAAGCATGGGGAGATGGAAGAACGGGTGGAGGAAGACTGACATCCTGATCTAGAGGCATGTCAGAATACCAAATCCATGCAAAGCAGAAAACCACACCTTTTCATCAAGAGCATAAATGCGTCTGGAAATGGCAAGCAGCAAGGACACATCACGGACAAGCTTTGTCCAGTTCGGCTTCGTGCCAGCCCAGCATAGACGAACCCAAGTCTCCACGCACACCTTTTTTCTGTCGTTCTCAAACGAGGCTCGTTCCCGCATTGACCAGAGGAACCCGAGATGGCATGCAGCTAGCGTCATGACTAGGTTGCAAATGTAGAACTCGAGTGTAGTGGCTGGCGCGCGCTGCTGAAAAGCCATGATTAGAGCAACACCTTGTCCAATGCGACACGGATCATGTGTTCTGCCTCCCGCAACCCGCACAAAGTCCGTGCAAAACTGCGTAATAGGCGCCTTTGCGTCCTCAGTCAACGTCAGGAGGCTGCCAATCAGGTGGGACTGTGGCAGCATGTTAGGAATGTACACCCATTTTTGGATGCTGAAAGCACCTCACCCAGTCGTGGTTGGCTGGGGGAACATATCCCTTGAAGACGGCTTGAAATGCACTGTCGCGCCCCGCCTCACCTGTGAGGATCGGCATGAACATATGTGTGATGAACATGGCCGGTGCGTGGGGTGGCTCAAGCATGAGCATTGGGGCCACCAGTCGCTCAAAAAAATTCATTGTCTCCTGGTCAATTACTGTTAAGAGTGTGCCAAGAGACACCGAAAACAACCACGCACTTTAGTCACACCAGAACTCCACAGGTGTTTCAAGACAATTGCCCATTCCCTCTGTCTAGCTGCCATTTGCTTCAAAGTGGGGTCTGGCATGGTAGATAGCTCGTCCAAGGTGACGTTTGTGTACTAGGAACTCGTTGATCATGCAATCGTGTGATCTGATTCCAGCCATGTGGCCACATTCTTTTTCATCAGACTACCACCATGGCGCCCTTGAAACCTCATTTGAAACGTCACGCAGCTAGTGCGCCACCCGACCATGCGAAGCGCCTTGACGCTGCTTCAACCGCTCAGGTGAAGGCACGCCGACAAGTCAGAGCAGCGCACTGGGTGGAGGACACTTCGACTACACCGCTGGAGGCGACCGAGGATATTGACGCTGTTGTGTCAGATTCCGAGATCACCATGGTCAGCAGCGATCCGATTATGCCGCCAGATTCAGACAGCTCCTTCACGAGCATGGCTGTCTCGTCCGACATCTCCTCTGACGCAATTGCTGAAGAGCCCGCCAGGCAGCCCATGAGTGAAATGATTGTGAGTTCAGTTCTTAAGAATCAATACAACTTTCTTATTTGCTACCAGCATGGCATACCTGCCCAAGGCCAAGACGTCGAGTGGGATGCATTTTTGGAGGACGATAGCGATGTGGAGGCGGACGATGAAGCCGTGGTGTTGGACAGCAGTGATGTTGAGTCGATTCGCTCCATCGAGGCTTAAAGCTGGTTGTTTCAGCAAATGATTCATGTAAATGCATGCTACCTGAAAATTGTCCTCCTGTCTGCCCCGCTCTTTACTCTTTTCCCACCCATCGGATAACATGCAGATTGCGCACCGCTTATCATTTGTGACTTGTGTGATCGATGTCACAGTTGGACATATATAAACCTCTCGGTCTCGTCTTACACCTGCTCTTATACCCCCATCACACATATAACAGCAGATACTGGCTTACATAATCCAATGGTATGTGCATTTCTTGTCTGCCAAAGCCAGACTGTTAATATTTTTCCATAGGCCCTCCCCGAGGTTAGTGACCGTTCCAGACACATATAAAGCTCTGCAACGTCTTGTAGGTTTTAGCAGACTTCTTCCAGGTTGGAGATGACCCAGGCTGTATCACCGATGAGCTGTTGAACACTGCCGGTGCTGCATACCATGTTGATTGGAACATGTTTGTGTGTTGTGAAACGATGTTTCATGGCGGGAACATCTGGTCGCACTTTTGCAGGACACCCAAACACACCAAGCTCAACCGCCCAGGCCAGGAAGTCAAGGACCACGTTGAACTTCTAGTTGCTCAGTGGGATATGCCAGTGTCTTATGAGGCTATAGAGCCGACCATTGTACCTCGCCGTGCGGTATTATCGGTGCCGATGATTCCCGATCTCCACGGATGTCCTCACTGTCCTTATACCGGCGGGCTCAAATATGTAAAAGCACACCTGGCAAAGCGGCCCCACCCCACAGCTCTTGAGCGGGACATCCTCACTGGCTTATCAGCACACATGATCAGCCGTGTCAACTACAGGGTGACTCCGTACACACCTTCCAACCCTTTACCCAGCACTCCCAGCCTAGCAATGCAGATAGCGGCCGCGGATCTCGACACCTCGGCTCCGGTGGCAGCCAACGCACGTTTGGTCAGCCCATTTCTGAACCGGACCAAGTGGCATGAAATTCGCGAGCCATTTAACGAGCATCTCCCAGAGCTTGTGGAGCTGGCGTCCTTCCCCAGCGAGACCGAATTTCCCCTCCTTGCAGACGTGGTCCGAACCTATTTTCGAAAGGCGGATGCTTTGTTTGAGCACACGGAAGAGCTTGTACTCCAGCACCTGAACACTCATGATCCAGCCAAAAGGTTTGTGCCATATTATATAGCTTTCCGCATCTCCTTATATGTTTTTCCTCCCCTCAGCGGCATCAACAACACTCCTTTCCATCGCCATCATATGGGTGATACAACCGCCCAACAATATGTGGTGGTAGTCATACGCTTAATTGCTGCACTGCTCCGCCAGAGCAATGTGTTCAGCATGGAGCCTAGTGAGCCACTCACTTTGGCGATTGAAGCCCTCCGTGCTTCTCTTTTGGATCATCGCCAAGACGTCAAAGATGCCCAACCACATTTACATGTCATCTTCGGTGCTCTCTGGCATTCACGCTGGCGCCAAACTGCGACCACTCGCATGCCGGATCCGACAATGCGCTTCCTCATGCTGCTGTCCTCGCAGCCAGGAGGTGAATTTGCCGCTCCTAAAGACACGTCTGGCCCTATTCGAAAGCTTTGCTGGGCCATTCAAATGCATGCACTGGCAGAAATCCATCGTATTGTGGAGGTGGAAGGAGTTTTCCAGATGGAGGCCTATAACCGTGTGTCGGAGTTTGTCATCGAAAAGGACATCACGACCTATGCCACACTGTGGAGCCTGCAGCACTATGTCACCACACTGTCTATGCAGACCCTTTCCATGCCAAAAATCTGGTGGCTCGACCGAGAGACATGGCAGGAGATGCTCTACAAAGGCCACAAAATCACACTTTTGCAGTTGCAGGAGGTGTTCACCAATCTCGAGGCTGAGATCACCAGCATGTGGGAAGACATGGTCCTCCTGGGCCTGGACCTGAATGTTGAATGGTCCGAGATTGCCGATGATTTGACTGAAAAGCGTGCTGGATATAGCTTCCTCGAGGATGAGCGAAACCCGTTCCATGCTTTCAAGGATGCATTTGCCAAGGCATTGGATGCGGATCTCGAGACACGCAAAAAATTCACTACAGCAGCTAGCAACTACACGGAGCTCGATTTGATCAAATGTCGCGAGTGGCTCTTTCGGTTGGCCAAACTCGAGGGCCTGGTCATGCTCATCATTGACATGCTTGGCGGTGCGCCTCCGCGGGGGACCGAGCTGACTTCCATGTTAGCGTGCAATAGCCCTTTTCGTCTGCGAAACCTTGCAGCACTTGGCAAATTCATTGCGATCATCCGGCAGTACGACAAAACCAGCAATATCACACAGTCTGATCG
Source organism: Mycena galopus ATCC 62051 (assembly GCA_014925785.1). Classification (NCBI taxonomy): domain Eukaryota; kingdom Fungi; phylum Basidiomycota; class Agaricomycetes; order Agaricales; family Mycenaceae; genus Mycena; species Mycena galopus. Next base: position 359,578 of record WIQG01000161.1, read on the forward strand.
CCTCATCCCCCACTCAATCAGTGCTGTAGCTGCCGATATACTCATCCAGATCCACACAATTGCAAGGCCTTGGGCAAAGGTGCATAAAATTCATATAGGGTGCTGCATTCTCTTATAAGACTTTTCTTCAGTTTCTTGCCAGCAAGGTCTGGCCTCGAGACCCAAACGTCAGCCGTGCTTATGGCGAGATGCTCTTCATGGATGTTGGGCAGATGTTCACCTCGGACAAGTTGACCCATCTCATGGCAACCAAAACCGGTCATGTTCTCGGCTGGGAAGTCACTATCGCATCATGGCGCCACATAAACATTGCATGGCGGCGGAAGCTGTGTGGTGGATCTGCAGAGCTTCTGGACCAGGAGGCAATGAGCACAGTCAATGCCTTGCAGGGTGGCCATAGCTCCCATACTGAAAACATGGTCTATGGGCTGTCTCCTGACGCACTGGCTGGGGCCCCCGAAGATGTACTCTTTCTGTTCCTGGTAGCCAGCGGTGAATGGCAAAAACTCCTCCAAATGGTCCCGGGTGGTCTTGGTCTCAACTACAAGGCAGCATGTTGCTCCAAATTCAGAGCACTGGTAGCCTCTGGTGTGATAGAGCGCACTCGGAAAACCATAATCACGTGTGGGACTGTCGAGTCTGCAGAGGCTTCTGCCTCCCTTTCGCACCAGTTGGCCAAGGTCCATCTGGAGGTCTCCGAGAATCAACAAGAGGCCAATTCGAAGCAGGACCAAACCCTTGCTATTCTAGCTCAGATTCAACAGCATATGTCACAGCTTGAGATCACTGTGCGCCAAAGGTCAACTGCACCTCCCACTCCTCGTTCCAATCCATCTCCCCACAAAATGGTTGTGGATCCACCACAACCAAAGCAAAAGATGCCCGAGACCTCCAACTCTGTGCCATCTTCCCAAAGCATGATCATCAGCACACCATCCCGGCAGGCAGCACCAATTGCGCCCGTGCATCGTCTTGATTGGTTCTCCAAGCCTGGGTCTTCACAGAGGCAGAGCCAATCAATTTCCCAATCTGCATCTTCACAGAGACCGAACCAACCAATGCCCCACTCTGCATTTTCACAGACACAGCACCCATCAGTGTCGCAATCAGCATCTTTGCAGAGGCAAAACCCGCCAGCTTCACCCCGTTCAACTGTGGGTTCAAGTACACCAAAAAGGCTTCGGCGCTCGACGCCTACATCTACCCCCAAGCGTCGTGAGTCTCTTTATATAAAGACATGCACACCCTTATATGTTTTTTGGAACAGAATCCACTACGAAACCCTTTCCCTCCACACAACCACACCCACGTTCAACTCCCTCACAACCACAATCACACTCTGGAGAGATCAATGTGCTTTCTGCAGTACGCGAGCTGCTTGGGAACCCCACCGCTGGCTGGAAGGACATCACACAGTACGAGGGCATTCGGGAATGTCTTGCTTTGCAACGTGATGTGGTCATCACATCCAAGACAGGCAGCGGGAAGACTCTCATTGCTGTTGTTCCCTCCTTGATCGAGGATGCAATCACGGTCATTGTGGTGCCCTTAATCAGCTTGCTCGAGGATTGGGAGCGCCGCCTTGACGAGTTTGGTCTGGCCTACGAGCGGTTCAAAGGTGCAGCAGAGCCCACCATCGCTGGTCGAGCCAACCTTGTTCTTGTGACATCGGACATGGTCAAGGAAAAGGCCTGGGAGACTGCTGTGGCCCAGCTCTCCACACGGCGAACTGTTTCTCGCCTCGTATTTGACGAGGCTCACTATTACGCTGCGGACTACGAGTTTCGCCCCGAAGCACTCGCTAAACCGTATCGAATCCGTGGCTTCAATTTTCAGATTGCCCTGCTCAGTGCAACTGTGTCTGAACCCGCCTTCCAGTTTCTCACACGGGAATTTGAGCTGGAGAGGCCACTCCGCATCACATCGGGAAGTCATCGCCCCGAGCTGGAGTTGATTATCCAGCACGATTGCAAAAGCAGTGCAGACCAGCTGCAGCGCGCTCACTCCACTATTTCCCAGTATGTCCAGCACCCAGACTGGAAGCCAGAGGATCGCTGGATTCTTTTTGTGTCTTCACTCATTGATGGCGAGAATTACGCCAAGGCGCTTGGAGTTCCATTCTACAAGGCAGCCAAGGACCCCTTGAAGGAGGAGGAGGATCTGGCTCGACAGCAGAATTACAAGGCATGGGCAGTAGGGAAAACCATCGGGCTTGTGGCCTCCAATGCACTCGGTGGGGGCACCGACTACGCACATGTCCGCCTCACCATCCACATCAACACTCCCTGGGATGCCACCCTTTTCGAGCAGCAACGTGGGCGTGCAGGCCGCGATGGTGAACGTGCTTACAACTACATCATTGCACGGGACCAACCTTGGGTTGGCAGCAAAACCCCACACCCTGTTTTCGGGGACTTGGTCGGAACTCAAGTGGTGTCAGATCTTGTCTACAAGCAGCCTCCCAAGTTCCCAGACCGATGCCTGATATTCCAGCTCACCCGCTTCTTTGACGGCACTGGTCACACATGCCATGAGTATGCACGCTCAGCTCTGTGCACTGCATGCAAGCACCGTGAGTATGAATCTCATATAACGACTCGCACATACTTATATGATTTTTCATAGGTCCTCCTCCCTTTGAACTTCCACTCAACCTCCCTCCACCAAACACCACAAAAGCTTTGTGGTGTGAGGCTGAGGGAAACTCAACCAAAAAACGGAAACTGCAAGACTCATTCTCCACTGCTACCAACCGTGCCGTGAGACGCAGAGGAAAGGACATATCCAGCATCCAGGATGGCTATGATCTTTACCGTCGGATCTTTGCCCTCATGGGCCAGACTTGTGGCGTGTGCCTATGCTTTGGAGTTTCTGAACCTGGCGAACATCAAGTGCCAGAGTGCCCACAGCTCGCCAAAAAGCCCGAGATGATTGCTGCATTCAAAGACTTTGTCAACACAGTGCGCTATCCACGTGGAGTCACTGGTCCATGCTATACCTGCCACATTTTCTCCGGTGGCCGTGACAATTTGCACCCTCCCTTCCAAAAAGGACGGAAAGCAGCACTGTGTGAATATCCCCAGCTCGCACTGTCTATTGCATTTGGGATCTACAGTGAGCCTCGGTTGCACGACAATGCATTGGAGTACTTTAGGCCAGACTTACATGACCCACCTTTTTCTTGGGATTCGGCTGCAGGGTTTGCTCAGTGGTATACAACATGTGACAAACAAAAGGTGTGGCGCAGTATGGCGATGATTAGATACTTTGGCGACAATGTGTTGCCCCCTCCATAGTTTATTCCAATCATCATCCAATGTCTTCAGGGCAAAGTTAGCTGCTAGGATTCACAAGCCTTCGTGGTCATCAACAAATTATTTTCCAGCATTACTACATAGGCCACTCAACACATGTGCCAAGTACACAAGTTAATTTCACTCAGTCCAAGCTCATTCTGAATCAAAATGACCCTGTTGGCACCCTCTGCAGCAATGTGCCGCAAATAGGTAAGTCAAGTCTCCTACGTTGCGCAATCACCTGAAAGGACTTCCACCCCAAGCATTTTATGTGCCCAACACTCCCAAAATTGCAAACTGGACTGAGTCTCTTAGTGCCTTCAGCAAGCATTATCACTTTCAGCATGTAAGCTGCAGAGAAAATCGTTTTTGACAAACACACGATATCATAACGCTTTTCATTATTGTAGTACAAATACAATATGAAATTCAATGTTCAAATTCTGCCTGTTCCTTCCAGCTGAACAGTTATGGTACAAAGCGTCACCCATACAAAATAAACCTTCAACTTCTGTATGTTCCTTCCAGCTAAATAATTATGGTACAACAAATCACCTACACAAAATCAACCCGCCTATTCCTTCCAGCTAAATAATTATGGTACAAAGCGTCACCCATACAAAATAAACCTTCAACTTCTGTATGTTCCTTCCAGCTAAATAATAATGGTACAACAAATCACCCACACAAAATCAACCTGCCTGTTCCTTCCAGAACTTCTCGGCCTTTTCATAGGAGCGTTGTGCTTGGAGCAGCTGCACTGCCTTTGCCGAATTCCGCGCAGTTGTTGTGAGATGGGCGCCGGTGCAAACTGACACAGTGGCATTTTTTAGGGTTGAACGGCGCGGGAGTGTCACTTGATGGACGTGGCTGCTGTCAAACAGCCTAGATCCTGTCAGGATTGCCCAAAAACATGAAGTTGAAACTCATACCAGACACAACCTGGTTCAGGGTACAACACCACACCCCACTCCGAGTACACAAAGAGGTATTCATCGGGGAGGCATTTTCTGGTATATTGGACCGAAACAGAAAGCATCTTGGACAACCGGCGTTGAAGTCGCTTTCTCTCCAGCTGAAGCATTAGCGCATCATGATCACTGTGGCCACAAGACATATAGTTGTGGCAGCAGAACAAGGTGCATCGAGTCGAGCCCAGCGGTGCAAGGCCAATTTCTCCGTCACCTGCACAGAGGTCGTGAGCCGCATCCGGGTCAATCATCTTGACCACTGCCATGATTTGTTCAGCAGTCTAAGAAACTTGTGTGAGCCTTCTTGAAATATAACAACACAGTCAGACCTTGGCATGCTCAAAGGAGGTTTTCATCTGCGCCTCAGATTCAGCTCGCAGATTGTCGCCGTCTGTCGAGTAAGTGTTGCCTCGGCGTCCACCATGACCTATTTTGGTCCCAACTCCTGTCATGTCTCCATATGCCCACCTCTGCAATTCTGCCCCCCGCCGCATTGCGTCACTCTTTATAACGCTGTCATTTTGCACA